>JAGPOW010001167.1:21741722-21759687 GCA_030014935.1 Caiman crocodilus | reverse complement strand
GTGAACATGTGGATTGACTCTTAACCTGGCATCACACGTCTTCAAAGCCTATTCCTATGCCTTCGTTGTAGCCTCGCGCTTGATCTGTTACCCTGCGATTTATTTCTGTGGGGGATTATAATTTCTTCAAAGCAGAGCCTTGTCTCTTTACTTGCTCTGCAAGGTTCCCACCCGCTTACAAAGTTGTATTAGTCTTAAGACATGCAACATACTTCAAGAGATGCAAGTGAAGTAAGAAGACAGCAGGACAGGAAAGGGGGTTGACAGGAAGAATCTGACACAGCTCTGGTCCTAATGTTTTTTAAGCGGTCTGTTCTTGTTTCTTTCCGTTGCCATCTTGCAGGTACCTAGTTTGAGAACGGATCTTCGTTCTCTGCACTTGGCCGAGCAGGGAGCTAATGTGCTACCCCCTTTGCTTTACTAATACACTGTCATCTAGGCAGCAGTCAAAAGGCAGGATCCAGCACCACAAGCGAGATGCACAGGTCTGCACAAGGAAATGAAGAGAAAAGAATGATGCACGTAAACCTGGTGGTTTCTCCAGGTGGAGAATATGGAAATCATTGTAATATCTTGATGAATAATGGGCATGACTCAGCTTATTCATGCCTGGTGGTTGCTCTCCTCTGACTGTGAAGGCATCAGTTCTCCTTGAGAGTAGGCGAGAAGGAGGGAACCATCAAGGACTGCATGTGTGAACAGGGAATTCCAGAGGGGCAGTGCTGGCAATAATACTCTAAAAAAGAGCGGCTTAAACTTCTCGGTGAAGCAGAATAGGAAAAACCAGAGAGGACAAGGGGGCTAAGGTGTTGCTGTCTGGGTGTAAGAATTGTATAAGATGAAATGGATCACACAGCACATCCGGTACTTGCTCCTGCTTCTGTGAATTCTGCCTCGAGTTCATCTTGGCTAGGCTAAGGGCTCTGCATACTGTCCCCACTTGGCTAATAAATGCCAGCTTGTTTGGAATGGCTGACTGTGTCGCTGCAAGTACTACTAGTTGCCTTACTTCCCTTGAAGGGTAAATTCCCATGAGCAGTTAAACTACTCTGGACCTACTGGTAGAGTCATGGAGGCAACGGGACTGCTGTAACCCAAATGTCCAGGCTTGGCGCTAAAGGAGCAGTGGGCCTGACCTCATAAAGAAGTATTGATGCCAGAAGCTGGCTTAAAGGGGCGATCAAAGCTGAGAACTTGAGCAAGACCTGGTAAATCCAGGACATTGGTCAGCTCCTCCCACATCTAAAGTGTGATGGAGACACAGGAGAAAATGCAGAGAGGCAAAAACTAAAGCTATGTTTAGAAAGAACACAAAGAGGAGCCAGCCCACGGCCCTTTGTTAAGACACTGTTTGGCCCTGGCACAGAGCAAGGTTTGTGTGTGGGTTAAAGGAAAATATTTTTTAAAGTGCAACTAAAAATAAATGTAAATGAAGGGGAATAATATGCACATCGTCTAGCAACCAACATGGCAGTAACTAATGCATTTTCCAAAGGAGAAGCTGTATTATGGCCTCAGTTTCTTGGTACCCAGCTTCTGACACGCTGGGCTCGACGTCCTCAGTGACTTCATCTGGAGGTGAAGGTTCTCTGAACCTCTGAAAATCAGGCATAAGGTGTTTTAACCACAATATCCCAAATCAGTGGTGCTTCTGGAAACTGTTCTTAAAAGTCTGTCAGGATCAGCATCTCAGACTCTCCTCAGCAGCCTGAAAATATATCAGAAATAGTCGCAGAAAGCCTGAGATAATGCAAGACAACTTTCTGGTAGATACTGAATAGACTCCGGCTCACGAGTCAGCTCTTCTGGTATATATAAAAATAGAGGAATAAAACAGAGCAGCAGCAAGAAGCATAGAATGGAGGTAACTCTAGGTCTAAAATGAGTAACATTGGAGATATGTTAGAGTACTTGAACTTGGAAACCAGTAGAGGTATCAGTTCTCTAAGGAAAATAGTTTTTGCAGCAAAGCTGAGGGAAGAGAACAAGGCTGTAAATGAGAATAAAGTGCCTAAATTGATGTGAAGACGGAAGCCATGGTTTAATTCTTCGTGTAAATGTACCTAGTGATGGATTCCTTCTAAGCAGTTCAGCTGGCTGAATTGTATGGTTGAAGGCATTAGCAGGCATAATGTGACCACTCAAAATGGAGGTAACATAACACCATTTCTGCCAGGTGATATGCAGCTGTTTGGAAACTGAGATTCTTATTCTCTGAGCATTTTGATTCCAAAATGCAGACCAAAATATATAAATGCTTCTGTCTATATCAGGATTGTCCTAGAGACAGTTAGCCTTGAGGCATTCATCTCTACGCTTCTAATGTAAAGATCAGGTGAATGGACTCACCAAGTAACTTTACCTCTCTATTCTAGCACAGAAAAAGGTCCACGGTAAGGCTGTATGCAATATCATTTCTTTGTAGGCGCATGTGTTGAAATAGTTACCGAGTATTTTAAAACAAAGCATTCTGATTTTGAAAGCAGATATTCACGAGCTTTCTTCGTGCCAGTGCCCTGCCCTTTCCAGTGAAAAGCAGTCCTGTCGTTGGTGGCTATACATCGTGAACCAAGGCAGAAATTGAAATCAGACAATATGACTAAAAACTAAATTAGCACTGGGGTAATATCCCCAAACCTATTATTATTCCTTGGGCAGCAGGAAGAAAATCTAATTAAATGTTTATTTAATATTAAAATACTAACTGCAAGATTAGGTTGCCTGCTTTGTATTTGAGCAATATGCCAACTAATAAATATGTTGTTCTTCATCATGAGAAGCTGTGTGTGTAAATGCAGAATTTGTTTTAAACGTGTGTGATCATAACTCTGATCAGAATGGTGACAACATAACTGATTAGCATCTGGCATACTTTAAAAAAAAAACAAACACCCCAAAAAACCCTCAAGCAGAGTTATGTCGTCTTAGAACTTGGTGTTTCAAACAAAGCAGGATACTTCTTTGGAGTATACGACACGTGTCATAAAAGCTCAAGAACGATGGCACTCCACTATGATGCACTGTGGCAAAACATTATACAACATGAAGGTCGAAAGTAAGATAACGATCAAAATGATCTGCAAACATGGCCAGTGGCAACCACACTAGCAGCACACACATATCAGTTTGCAGCCAGCCTGATATAATGTAAGTATTGCTTCTACTGCCTAAGAATGTATAAAGAAATCACTCATTACAAATGGAAGTCCTCTGAAACCACTCTAGTATAAGTGCTGCATGAAATTCTCAGAAAAGATACTGGTGATATGCAAACCCTAAGGCCAAAATGAAAGCATACTCGGCCCCCTTTCACCCATCAACAGCAAACTTCCTGCAATCTTGTACTGAAGGCTTTTCTGTGTCAAGTTTTATTTTCTAAGAGCCACGATGCTTCCTTCTATTGTACACAGTCTTTCTTTGTGTGTGTGAAGGAGATAACTGGAGGTGAATTTTAATCAAGACCAGAGTTGAAATGTAAGTACATACTGACGATAGCTAAACATTCCCCTAGGGAAGATACCTGCATGCGGAGACTTGTTTTGAAGAGTATTTACACTGATAATTATTCTTGAATGACTCCTAATGGAATCTTAAATGGCAAACTCCAAAACAGAGGCAATAGAGAACAAAACCTCTTTTACCGACAGGGCTAGAGGGGAAGAAAAAATATCAAGACTGTCTCAAGTATCCTGGCCCCACGTCAGACTGGAAGGGGCATGAAAAGTATCCCATACATAGCTGGCCCTCTCTTGCAGATAAGTCCATGTATCTGTCTATATGCCATACGTCTAGCTCCACAGCACTCTGCATCTCCTCACTTTGAGCCTAAATGAATGTTGATAAGGCATCAGACCAAGTTACAAGAAGGTTGCATGTTGAAGATATCCACATGGTCCTACAGAACATTCATCAAAACTGAGATTAAGGAAGAGAAAACCAGAGGGCATGGAAGAGAATTTGGCTGCAAGTATTTCCAACAGTCTGTGAAAGTTAATTTGTACATCTTAAGTCTAGAGAATACACTTCGATTCATACAGCTCTATGATACTGTGACCCCCCCATCACACAAGAAATGCAAGTCTGTAAAAAAAAAAAAAAAAAGAACACATACATTTATTTTCTTCTGTTTGTTCAACGGCTTGCTCTTAATTTATACAGAACAATGCTTAAATAGAATTCCAGTGCGTAGAGATGCATTTTAAATGAGTCACAACAAAAGAAAAATTAAAACCCAGCTACATACTTTCAACAGAAGGTGTCTGGCATATATCTGTAATTGATTTTGCCACAGAAGCTTCATGTCACCTTATGAATAATATAAAAGTTCAAAATTACCTAGGAGTTACTATTTACAGTATAGGCCAGTTGCTCTATAAAATGGAGAGCAAAGTGAGTGCAAAAAGATAACAACATGATTGTTTTCAGAAAACAAGCTGCCTGTTTACTTCCTTCTTCATATTATAAATTGAATTCATACCACTATTTAAAAATAGTTACTATTTTTAAAAATAGTAAAATACACGATAAACGGATCAATTCCTCAAGTGTAACAAAAATATGTTTAAAATATAGGTGGCTGTCTGAAGTACAAAATATTGCTGTGTGTAAAGGATAACATGGTTGTAAAACTACTGTTGAGGGCTTACAAAAATACAAAACAATTTGCATTCGCTGAGTGCATAATTATGTGTTAGTGCAAACCAAAGCATATCCAAATTTAATAGACACAAGTCTCAAATATTTGCGGAGGTACGTAAAACATGGAATCGCTTCAGCGTCATGCGGATTGAACCCAAATCTCTATTAATCCTTTCCAAGCGATTTTCCAAGGCTTCCTAAAGAACACATTTGGGAAAAAAAAAATTAAATTCCATGCAATTCCAAGCGACGGTCTTTTTATAAAGAATATCCTGTTAGCGTCCCTGTTTTGCATTCATGTTCTCTCTGATGTATGAGCAGCCATGCCCTGGCATCAGGGTATCTGCCTACGTAAACCAATCCTGTGGCTTAATTGCATACATTCTGCCTAACTAAACTATTAATAAACTGGTTTGTTCAAAGGCCAACGAAAGCAGTGTCTCTGCAAGATATTGATCTAAGCCATAGCATCTTTTTCCGGTGCATCTTGTCACATCTCGCAAAGTAGGTCTGGTCAGGTCAGTACGTAAGTGGGACAGATCTATGGAACAGTTACTCACTGCAATATATGGTGATATTTGTTCTGTACATTTCATTCTGATTAGCAGTGAAAAACCAGAACTACAGCCTGGTTTGGGGAGGCAGTGTGCTGGTGGCTTTCTGCTGAGAAATGAAACAGAAGTTTCTGACCCTTTGTGTTCATTAACCTCACTCCCAGAACTTTCCATAGAAGCAGCAGCTTGAATGCTGGCATCTCCCCTCTTTAGGAATTACTTCTGCCTCCACGAGTTCTTTTTTACACTTTGAGATAGGTAAGATGTTTTTCACACTGTGTTCTAAAGAACTGTGCTCTGCTAAACAGCTTCAGTGTCCTGTCCTAGAAGAACCTGGATTTTATTAGTCATTCTTGATTTTTTTTTTACCCTTATCTACACTCTCAGGGGTGCTTGTATGTTTAACTGTTCAATATTTGCACTATTTAAAATATTTTGAAACACTGCTCCTACATGCAAATAATGAATATGCAAACTACTAGTATATGCTGCATGTTTGTGATTGAAAGGAAAGGAAACTTTCTGTTCACTTGTAAGAAAAAGTTCAAATGAATGTGCAGGGAGTTCACACTCTGGCTCATGTAAGTTAGCCTAATTTAAATACTGTTTTACATCAATAGATCCAAGAAAGACTAGCTTATTTTCTCATGAAACAGAAAATATAGTGTGAGCATCTACCAACTGGGAGGACAGTTGAACAAAACAGTCACTGATACATGATATAATGAGTGTTTTCACCTGATTTAATCTTGTTTGCAAGGTCATTCTTCCCCCAGCACAAGGTATTCGACTTAACGCAGCTTCAATCTAGTAATACAGAAAATACCACAGCTGTAAATGATTACAGCTTCAACAGCAAGTAGAAACCTACCATACCTCTTTCATCTGCAAAAAAAGTCAGGGATGGATTAGAGGTATAAATGCAGTGTAGTTATTCAGATATGACCATCCTTTGCCAGGTCACCAAATAATATACTCTAGTAGTAAACATGCATACTGCTGCCCATTCTTATGAAGATGTTTTGAAAGAAGAGGACACTCTTCCAAGTAGATTCCAGAATAGCCCAAGATACCTGCCTTTCATTTTTGAAAGGGAGACTTCAAATCTTGGCATATTGCAAAAGAAAATAAATTCAATCTAGTCCCTCCTTCTCTGTTTCTCTTAAGAGCCATAAAGAACATCAGAAGAGTCAAAGTATCAGAATTTCAGTGAGCAAGGATAAAGGCGTGTTGTCAGAACACCACAGGGCGTTTTCCATTACCTTGTACCAGGTCTCATGCAGGTAGACTGACTGCAATAACACGAGCTTCTCCTAGACACACTGTTTCTTTCACAATTTTGGAATAAAGATCAGATCATTTTACCTGTTGCTTTTCTTGTGTGAGCTCATCAAAAAGTCTCTCTGTTTCAGCCAATGTCTTAATCCTTGCTGTGTACTTAAAGTCTGCCTCGTAAGGTGCTACTGGTGCAGGAATGCATTGTTCATTCTTGTGTGTTATATTCCTCTCTTCCCAGGCAGACCCCACCGTTCCTTTCTTCATTTCAGGATGCAAAGATTCAGCACAAGAATTGTAGTTAACACAGCGGCTGATGCCCTTACCAGAATGCTGCCTTCCTATCAAAAAAGGAGTGGTTTTGTTTTTGTTTAAATTGTCCATGAATATATGATCTAAAACAGAAAATAAACCAAACCACAGAAGTGCTGACTCCCTGCCATCTTTTAGGTATGAAACCTAATTTAGTGAGTAACAAAGTCTTTTTAGCTGGCCTCCCAGAGTCCCACATTAGCAACATCACAGCAGATACAGGACGTTCATTTGGCTAGCCTTTTGATGGATTTGGATGCAAGGCACAATTTGTAGTTAACAAGCTGAAGGTTCTGCTATATTGCGTGGATTGACAATTGTTTTTACTGATGCAAGTTTTCCCAAGTTTCTTCATGCCTGGCATCACAACGCTATTCTAAATAAATTAGCCAATAAACAAAAGTAAGAATTAGTTTGACTCATCCAATTATTTAAAAAAACCTCCAAATGAACCGGCTGTGTTACATTTGCCTTTCACCATCTGTAGGCAACACTTTGTAACAGAATCTTATTAATAAGACTGGGTACATACCACTTAATATGGCTCCCAGCAATATATGCTCTACTTAACTAAATTAGGTATTAGGGAATGTATTTCCTCTCTTATTTTTCAATACAATAATTTTTATTAGCCTATTGTACTCATGCAGGTACACACAAAAATGAACTACTGCATTCATGCCACTGCTGTATCTACAAACAACATTATTATACCATTTACTTACTGTAAGATAAAGGCTACAGAGTAGATAAGGATTTTGAAAATTGCACTTCTTGAAAATTTTTGTGATTACTATATACACATCTCTTATCTAGTTGGGAGAAGCTATGATACAGAAAATACCCTCTTCTGCAAGATTAAAGCAAATAAAAGAAATCTTTCCCCCAATTTGACAAGTTACCTTCTATATCATCTAGTGAGAGAAACTGGAGACTTTTTCTTGGATTGCTATGTTGTGGTATGGAAGCAGGAGCAAGATCCAAATCATCCAGGAGTATATCAAACCTACAGAATGACAGGGGTAGAGGGGGATTGGAACTGACTAATCATTAGAAATAACTCTTGAGCTGAAACAAACTATTTCCTATCTTTCCCTGTCTTAACATATAAGCAAACCATGTCCTCTTCACTGGAAAACCTGATCCCTCTGGGTACCTGCTGTTCTGAGTTCTTCCATTTCAACACATCAAACAGGAGCAACAAATCACAAAGAAATTTTACCAAAGAAGCATGCCAGATCCTACTCTCAAGAACACTTTAAAATGTGACACTTAGCCCCTGAAGTTGTGAAAAGGAATAAATGTTGAACTGTTGTGCACAAGGAGAAAGGAATGGAATACCTTTACTCCCCCTGCACGCCCTCAGGGGTGAGCATGTGGTCACTGTAGCTCCACCACATCCTGCTAACTAGCGTATCTAGCAAATGTTCAGAGAATGTGTATGAAATGGCAGGAGGTTTAATCCAACAAGAAGGTTTCTACAGATGGGAGGAAAAGAATGGGAAGTGCTCTCTTCCACCCATTTTCTTGGTACGTCTGTCTCCCTAAATGAGGACCCTGGTTTACTCTAGACTGACAAAGGATGATATCTCCACTGTCTTTTGGCTACTATTGGTCAATATTATCCCATCATATATAATGATATACCCAGCACTACACCTTGGTAAGCTAAGGGGAACTATCCAAGTTTATTCTTGCCTTATTTCAAAAAGGAAGCTTAACTTCAGGTGCAAGGCCCAGTCAGGCAATCTCTTCCACTAAATACAGCACCCATTTCACGCATGAGCCTTGTCACAGGATTACCTGCATGAACAAAGACTATTCCTGCTAGGGTACGGACGTGCCGTATCAATTCCTAAATATGATCAGAAAACAATAATGAGTCAATATTGCAAATGTGTACCTTGTCACTGTGTTTTCATTTTTGCTAAGCAAGTGACTAAATCCAGGAGATAGGTTTTCCTTCGGTGATCGTTTCGGACTGTACGTCACAGACACTGGTGCCAACATTATTTCTCTTCTTGCTGCAGAGAAGGAAAGGCTTTTAAGTACCTAACATTTTTCTTATGCAGAGTTTTTCTTAATAGTTTGATCCATGCAGATGGATCCCTGCTCAAGTATCTTCAAAGAATGGTTTTCAAAGTTTTCTATGAGTTATTATCTGTTTAAATCATGCAAAGCTTGTGTCACCTTGCCAAATGCTCAAATTACAGTTTTCAAAGTTTGCTGTCACTTATGAGAGTTTTCTGAAAATCCATGACAACAAGAGAATCCTAAATTTTAAATTTCCAACCTTCTGCTCTTTGTGAAACAACCTGACATGACTAAATGCTTTTTTTAGGGGACACCAAGAAAACTGTAAACAGAAAGGCTTACTTGGAGTGTTTGACTTCCTGTTGGAAGGAGGGAGAGATGATGACCTCTGCCCACTAGGTGAGCTGTATCTTTTTGGTCTTTGTTGGTCTTTACATTTCTCAGGGGACCGACTGGTAATGAAAGTAGTTTCATCGAATCCAACAGTCTGACGTCGATTTGACGTTTCTGTCATGGAAGAAAATGTGAATTTTAATGTGCGTCTTAAAGTATATCGGACGCTGAAGATCCTCTTTCACTCAGCTCCTTTGTAAATAAACTGTAAATAAACCTGTGCTTGCTCCATCTAGCTGTTTTCCATGTCAGTGTGTTTGTGTTATAATGAAAGGATATCTATTCTTAACTCTTGTCCCCACTAGAAACTGAGCTCTGTTTGACACTCATTAAAATAGATTGTTAACCTGACCTATAAGGAGAAGCTTGTTTGCGGCATAGATATGGAAGAAAAGAACTGAGCTGAAAGTAAAGTGAAGTTAAACAGCACAGGCCTGAGTAAGTGAGAAACAGCACAGGCTTAACAGAAAGTAAGCCATCAAAAGCAGCTGAAGGGGCAGGATGACAGATACAGGCGTTAGTAGAATAAATCCAGAATTTTACTGATTGAATTTAAAGGTCACATCTTGGAACCATATTTTGTATCATGTGCAAGCATGGCTCCAGCAATACAAAAGAAAAGATTAAACTTAGCTCAGCCATTTAGTACAGGCTCAGCCATTTAGTACAGCCATGTACAGTTCAGTGTACATGTCTCTGTTCTGATGCTATCCTAGGAGAACAAATGTGCCTTTAAAGCCAGCAGGATTTTTTGACTACTTAATTAAAGTGTGTACATTTCCTGAAAACTCTACCAGAGAAAGCTCATTAAGCTCAAAAGACTAGCTTATTGCAGTAGTCTTCCTACTATTCTAAACAAGTAATTAGGTTAGTTTCAGGTTTTGTTAGGCAGAATACAGATCTAACAGAGGAAGTGATGCCCACTATGAACTATTTTTACCTTGTCACCTGAGCCAGACTAGTGTGAATCCTTGGGAATAGCAAACACAAAAAGCCATGCAATTTGGAGGCTGCAAGTTAAGACACGCCTAGAAATATAAATGAATTTACTGGCAGAAGTGTTGTCCTTTTCCGTCTGCGTGGTCCAATCTTTAAATGCTTTTCGTTCTTCGAGTTCCTTAAAGGCCTTCATGATGGGTGTCTCAGGTGCCTCGTTTTCTTTTTTTCCAATAACATTTGCTGAAGAGTATTCTTGTGAAGAGTCCTTTTCTGGAGGAGAATGGTGCCTTAAATAGCACGTGAAAGAAGCACATGAGGAGCCAAGCTTTTATATTGTATGCAGGCTTTCCAAATGTCAACTAAAAGATACAGTCCTATAGAAGTAACATTCCATGTTACAAAAATCAAACTGGAGGTTCAATCATTTCTCCATTTATTCCAGGATTGTCGGACTTCTAAAGCCTGGGTTGCAGAACAGTGTGAGCACTCAGACTTGAGCAGCACTGGAAATGCATCCAGTTTGATGACCCAAACTTTAATCATAGAATCAAAAATCTGTACAACAAATCTCTTCTAAGGAAATCTGGCACACTTACAAGGAACAAGAACTCATGGAAAAAAAAAAAAAAAGGAGAACAACACCTGAACCAAAACACAAGACTACAGAACCAACAGAGAGCTACGTCTGAGACAACGTAATGCTGACAGGGAATAACTTTGATGTTCAAGGACAGAAAGAAAACAAGATGGAAACCTTCCGAGGGCAGCAAGCATCGGCACAAGACATACTTAAGGAGGGGTAAAACTATCTCTTCCTATTTCAACTGGACTGAGAAAGTGGATTTTTTGTAAAGACCTCCAGAGCAACTAAAGCAAAGGATACATGCTTTACAGGTCTAAATAAATGACTAGTACAAGATCCAAGAAAAAGAATCCATTCCATTGTCATGTTTTCCTATATTAAAAACATCCCGGGCCGCTGACAGATGTGGAAAAAACAAACAAACAGAGCTTACCTGGAAGAGGAAGTGGACGCGGCTCCCCAGTGTCTGTATAGACCGGGCACTTTGGCTGGTGGGGGGTTGGTGCTTTTATCTAAAGCTATACAATCTATACAGACGTTGGGTGAGCCGGGCCAAACTAACACAATGCCTCTTCTGTGCTTGGTGCAGGGGCATGCCAAGCTGAAAGTAAAGTGCTAGTTCTGTTAGACATGGTTTTTTCCATGTCTGTAAGCAGCCCCTGACTTCCCACAACATCAGAGAAGAGCAGGATTATAGAAGTTATAGTACCTGGAAGGAATGTAGGTTTCTTCTAGTCTGTTGTCCTTGGTCTCTTGGCTTTCCAGAGGCTGGCCTGTAAAAATCGAATACTCCGCTCCGGGGATCAACCACTTTCGCCTGCTGACATCAGGGGTTGCCAACTTGCTACTAAAATGTAAAGCTTCAAAATTACGAAAGACTCTAAGATTTGTTTTTAGAAATAGCATTTATACCAGCGGCTTGTTTGGGGAGGTGCAGGGGGAGAGGAGGGGAGGCAGCTCCCACTGCTGCACACACCCCAGGAAGGCATGGGGGTGCATGTGCCCCCATATCTGCATGTGGGGCGAGGGCAGGAAGCCACTACGGGCCGGGGCCAGGGCTGCACCGAGTTCTACGTGGCAGGAGGGCTGGGCTTAGAGCAGGCAGTGGTGGTGCTGGGAATCAGGGAAAATTTTAGGGTGGTTCTAGCCTCCCCAACTCCCTCTCCCAGCGCTGCCACAGGCCAGCCCAGCTCCTCACTGGGAAAAGCCTAGCACTGCCCCAGGCCCCAACCTGCAGTGGCAGCCCACCCTGCCCCACATGCAGATCTGGAGCACACACCCTCCGTGCCCTCCCAGGCTGTGTGCAGCAGCAGGACACCCCCCCCAGATAATCTACAGCTCCATCCTGTACCGCACCCACCCCAGCTGGGTAGCACCTGCCCCTGCCCCACTCCCTCCCTTACCACAGGGGCCTTGATCTGCCCCCCCCCACCCCTTCTCTCACAGACTTACCGGCTGGACCCGGCTGCTCTCCACGCTGCCGGGCTGCGCTCCTGGCCGCCTGTGTGCTACGCTGCAGCTGTGTGCATGCACACAGCATTTATCAGCCACATTAGCCAAAAAAAGCCAATTGCTGATGCTCTCAATTTTCCTCAAATTGGTGCCAATCTAATATGGCACCTCAACCCATAATGTTTAAGCCTTTTGCTTTCCTAGATTTGCTTTTTTTGAGGGTTCCCATCTTTCAACCAATAAAGTAGTTCTCAAGAAAAATAATCTGTCATCTCTTAATTCATACATTTCTTAGGCGACTAGTAAAAAACTACTATAGTTCAGGATCATGTTAAGTTGTTAAAAGTGTTTCCATCTCATAATCTGCATACAGAATGTCCGTGTTAAACTAACCTTCAATGCACCCCAGAACAATGATCAATTGAAACAGATACATTTTGGATAAAGATACCTTCGAAGCACCCTTAACATAGCAAAGGAGGATCTATGTTTCCCTCTAATAGAATGCACATTCAAACTTAATTTCTCTATTATTCTCAAGACATTTGTTTTCATTTTTTTTAATTGTGCATCATAAGCACCCTCCTGACTCAAACATAAAGGCTCAATTATATAGAACTTTACAGGCCAATTATGCCATCAGCTTCTACATCTCCACCCCTGCAATCCTTACTCAGCAAGTCAACTCCTACTCATTTAAGTAATCCCACAGCACAACAGAACACATCACCCACTTCCTAACAATGACGGGACAGTCACTTACTTGACACGGGATGTTCTTAAATGACTTTCAGTAATATGGCGGAATTTCAACATGTTTTCATGCTCTACCTGCTTGAGCTGAACTTCTAGTTTTGAAATTATTCTAATGAAGAAGTAAAGGAGATATGTTACAACGAGATTTCTGAAAAGTTTAAAAAGATCTATTACATCTTAAACTACTAACATAAATATTTTGTTCTGGTGTGTAAATACAGGAAGGAGGATAACCAGTAAACATATTATGTGGAGCTCCATGTTCAAATAAGTAACAAGTGGCATGTTGGTGAGGGGAGGAGGAAGGTACACGGGAGACATTTCTGGG
Organism: Caiman crocodilus; assembly: GCA_030014935.1. NCBI lineage: Eukaryota > Metazoa > Chordata > Crocodylia > Alligatoridae > Caiman > Caiman crocodilus. Next base: position 21,746,423 of record JAGPOW010001167.1, on the reverse strand, counting down.
GCCTAGTTCAAGTCTAAAGCCATTTAAAACACTCCTGAGATGACCTGGGACTATCTGGATGATGAGATACTCTTTGGGGAGTTTTTTTTAAACATCTTTTTTCCTCCATAAAAAGGTGCATTTTTGTAAACAGGTCCCCACTCTGGAATTAATATACAGCATCTCCTCGCATGTCGCTCCAGTAATTCAACCAATCTGCTGCTCAGGTTTTTCATGTCATAACCCTCTCCTCCTCCACACAAAGTTCCCTCCCCACTTCTTCAATTAACCAGCCCTTTGCAAGGAAATATTCTTTTCCAGTAAAGTTCCCCCGAGCTGGAAGGGTCAATCTTTAGAACCAGAAGGTCACTCAGCTTTTCAACAGCCTTTCAGCTTGAGGTCTCACTCTAAAGCCATTAATAAACTATACTTTCTCAATAGAGGAGTAAGCTGGAAACCTAAACAGGATCTGGACTTCTTTGGATCTAGAACAAAGTGAATCACAGAAGTGTAGGGCTGGAAGGGAGCTCATGAGATCATTGGGTCCAGCTCCCTGCTCTGGGCAGGAAAGAGTGCTGCTGTCAAATCACCCCAGCAAGGTATGTGTCCAGTCTCCTTTTGAAGATCTCCAGGATAGGTGCCTGCACCACCCCTGCTGGGAGTCTATTCCAGAGTCTGGTCACATGAACCATGAAGAAGCTTTTTCTTATATCCAGTCTGAAACCTTCTAGGAGTTTATGACGGTTGCACCTGGTTTTACCCTGGACCGCTTTGGTGAATAGTTGTTGGCCTAGCCTGAAATATTTGTAAGCTGCCACCAAATCCCCCCAAAGTCTTCTCTTTTCTAAGCTGAACAGTCCCATATCTGTCAGCTTTTCCTTGTATGGCTTGCTCTTCAGGCCTCTCATCATACAAGTGGCTCTCCTCTGGGCTCACTCAAGCTTCTCCACATCCTTCTTGAAGTGTGGCTCCCAGAACTGGATGCAGTACTCCAGCTGCAGCCTCACCAATGCCGAGTAGAGTGGGAGAATAACTTCCTTAGCTTTGCTTGAGATACACTGACATGCATCAACTGGTGCATCATTTGCTCTGCTAACTGTAGTATCACACTGATGGCTCATATTCATTTTATGGTCAATGATGACCCCCAGGTCCCTTTCAGACATGGTGCTAGCTACCATAGCACCACTAAGCCTGTTAGTTTGTTGTGGATCAGAATGTTGTTTCTCTAAAACCACATGAACTGTGCAAATTATAATAAGGTCGAAATCCAAAGAGCCCCTGAGTTTTCTTTTGGCCAATTAACCCAGAAGGCTTGATCTAGAATGATGTGGTAACAATGAAGTAGCACCACTGCTACATTATTGGCTAGTTTTCAGCCACTGTCCTATATCCTTTGGTGGTAATGTGTCCTGCCTGGTTCTACCCAGAAAATGTAAGCTCAGTAAATTCCTCTCTTCCAGCCAAAAGAGAGGTTCCAGGCAGCAGGAAGGACAGTCATAGGAGATCTTATTGCTGCTTTAGAAATGAAACACCTTCCTGTCCTTTATTCATGCCATAGGAGCCATAATCTTGACTAGCAAATTACTGTCAGCATCCTTGCTCCTGAAACCAGAACAAAGACTAGTTAACTGAAGATAAGTGACCTTGAGGGGCTACTATAGCAAAAAAAGCCTGATCAATAGAGTAACAGAACTAATGGAGTGACAAAAGAAACAGGAGAAGGAACCCATTCATTCCATTTTGTAAAAGGGACCCTAATCAGGGAAGAAAAATAATATAAAATGCTGTAAAATAATTAGGCTTTTAAAATTTATGAAAAGTAATATGAAAATTCAATCTCTGTATAAAGGGCTCCATTAATTCTTTCAAATTGCAACTCTACAAATTGGTTCTAAAGAGCTCCAATAATGTTTATTATCTAGGATTAAACACGAGCTGCATCGTAACCTAGATTTATGTTATTCAAATAATACTAGGCCTTTTTTAACACATTTTACCTTTTCAAATCAGAAATCTGTGTGTTTGCATCAAGCAATCTGTTTTCAGTTGCATTTAATGTATCCTGTAAAATAGGAAAAAATAACTGGTGCAGAATCTGTATCATCACACAAAGGAAAAATGAGTAATGCTGCATCTATCTTGAAGAATTACAACGTGCATCCCTTTTTATCTGAGAGTTACGTTAAAAATTAACAGACTTTAGCTAGATTTTCCATTATCCTTGATGGTTCTGATTTGAATCATACAGAACAATAACATTTTCTTCCTCCTCCGAGGCACTTTAATCAACCTCTGTGTTAAAAGATAACTTTATCCCTGTTATCCTTTGCTACATACTTGAATAGTAAATTCACATGAATCTCTGTGGCATATGACAAACCCAATACTGGAACCTTTCCTTACCTGCAGCTGGTCCCCTTGATTCATAGTGGGATACCTGGACATTCCCATATAGTCACTACTTACAGACCTATGTAACAGAAGAGGTGCCTATACACAAGCAGGGAGGCTGCTCTGATGCTCTGTAATTATACATGCTCTGACAAACGTGATAATTGCCACACTCCAGCAGCCTTCCATGTCACATGTATTAGCGTCCCGCACTTCAAAATGGTGACAGGGAAGTTTTACCTAAAGCTCATTCAATGAACTTTAGATAAAGCATTGTCATCATCATTTTGAAATGTGGGTGACACTAATACATGAGACACTCCAGGTGCTTTAATCAGAGTGGCTCTTAGAGCCACTCCAGTTACAGCACCCCACCCCCCACACAATTCCCAAAGCACATGTATAAACACCCAAGGATTTTACTTAAAACAGAAATATCAGAATACCATTTATCAATCATCACCTACCTTTACTCTTTCATGTTCTTTTCCAAGGGATTCATATTCTCCTAGAAGCTAAAAGCAAACAAAATTAACACCCAGAAGCAATCAAGCTAATGTGGATAACAAAAGCAGTGAAAATGTAGCAACATTGTATTTGGCAAATGTTAGCAGTCGGAGTATGGCAGCCCATCAATTATCTGGCAGTTGAACATCAATTAACTGAAAGCACCCCCCCTAATTTTACCACTCTTTCTTCTGACTCATGCAGAGAGTGCTGGGCTCCCTGACAGCCTGCCCAGTGATAAGCTGTCAGGGAGCCTTGTGGGACCTGGTTGCTATACCTGATTAAGCAAACCCAGGCCATCCCGGGCCTACTCGAGCAGCAGCACAGATTCCCAGAAACAGATTACCCAGAATGATGGCGACACTAAATATTCCAGATAATCAACATTTTACAGTACAAGTTCCCCAGGGTCCCTGGAGACTCTGCTATGCAGACATACCCATAAAAGTTTTCTCCCTAGTTCCCGCTGGCTCCAGAGTTTATTACCTAAATCAGTCTATGCTAGGAGCAGATGATATCACCCTCTGGGCCTGCAAAGTAGTGCTATCTGGCACAGTGAAGGGATAAAGCTAAGACTCCACCATACCCACCCACGGGCACAGAACTCTTAAACGGAAGCGTGAGGCTGCTCTGCCTTTTCCACTAGGACAAGCCAGGCAGTACACCTGGAAATCAGGATGCACCACATGCCCCCTGCTCTTACCAATGTGCAGGGCATGGGACAATCTTCTCTGTTAAGATTTAAAATGTACAAACTACTGAAACTGATGAATAGTTTCATGGTGCAAAAAAACTGAAGAGACATTGTCAGATCTTTTAGGGTCCAAAATTACTTTTTATAAATACTTTTAATTAAATTATAATAGCTACTGGAAAGCTCTCTCACATACACACTCTCTCCCTGGAGAGACTGCAATGTAGAGTGTCTTATTTTACTGGTGAAAGTGAAGTCTTCTTTGTATAAACTGAACAGATTGGATATGGACAAAGTTATGATCTAGGTCCTGAAGACTCATATACTACACTAAACAATGCAAGTAAGAGTTTGCAGGGACTCAACATAGGTCCTTTTTATAAAGTAAAAACAATTTTCTGATGCTGGCCTTCACCCTGCAATTTGCTTTACATAGAAGGACCCCTGCCTGCCAGTGCAGCTGCATTAAAATCAGTGCTGCTATACATAAGCAGAGGAGTCTGCAAAGCAAAGTAAATTAGCAAAATCAGGGCCAAAATCATAATAAAAATATTTAATATGGATCTCCTAGTTCATAAGGGGTAGGTAAAAAGTCACCACTCAACAGGACACATACCGGGGATGTCTACAATATTTAAGGCATAGTTCCATTTTTAGATCCATATTCAGCAAAACAATTAAGCTTCTGAGGAAATGCTTTACCTACCTGAGGCTTAATTACAGAGGCCAAGATCTGAATTTTACCCTAGAAGAGTGCTATTGGGTAATGTAAAAGAAATGACATTGCTTACAAAGTCATGTCTCTTGCCTAAAACAATTATATCTATGTAGGAATTAGTCCTTTTTATTGCTGATAGCTGTTTTGGCTTTCAATCCACATTTTAAATGTAATTCCCAATGATACAGATATTTTTAAATATTTGAAGAAAACAGCATTGTGGATAATCCCATAAAGTCACATTTTTATTTCTAAAATAGCAGTGTCCCTTTTTTGTTTGCATGGATGATGATAACAGTTTGCTGGCTCATAACACTTCTATGCTCAAGCACAAACTTGCTTAAAGTATATTTGAGTTTTATAAAATGAATTGTGTTAAAAAAATACAAGTTATTAAAGCTTTTTTTTC
>JAGPOW010001167.1:21701666-21736283 GCA_030014935.1 Caiman crocodilus | reverse complement strand
GCTAATGCTCAGTAGACTAATTCTATTGTGCAGTAACACAATAGCATAACTTTTGCCATGATATGCTAATGTGCAGTAGAATTAGTCTACTGCACATTTAGCATCTTGTGTAGACATGCACACTCTGTCTGTGGGTTTCCCAGGCATCTGCTGACAGCTGGAATCTTGTGCTCCCTTCTAGTTTTGACAGGCAGACTGCTAGTGGACACTAACCTTTCTGCCACTCCTGAAGTCAGGCCCCCACATCTGCCCTGTCCCCTTCAGATCATCTCTTCTTTACTTATGCTTCCTTATCCCAGTCTCTTCACCAATCAGTCCTGGTCTCCAACCCTCAAGCTTTCCCCCTGAGTCCCCATTGCCTTGTCCAGGCAGTGCTGTTTCCTCCTCTGGGCTCAGGTGCAGTACTCCCCTCTTCTTCAGTTTCTCCCTGTCCACACCATCAGTCTCCTCAACACATGGTCCCAGTCTCCTCCCTATTCCCCACTTCTGTGTCTAATCTTCTATATTTACCTACCTCCTTGAATTGCTTCCAGTCTCCTTCTCACCCCAGCTCCTTATCTCAGTCTCTTTTCCTTACCAGTCCCATCTTCCTCCCAGTATCCCATAAAGTTTATAATCATGCTGCATGACGTTAAAAGAGCTAACAATATTATTAAATATCAACATTATCAGTTCATAAAACCTTGGCAACTGAAGAAGGTCAAGTAACATTTCTGAAACAACTAATAATTGTGTAACAACAGGAAACAAACATTACACACACAAACAGTCACAAAGACAAATATTACCTATCCACAAGATTTTGATTGATTTTCTTCAAATCTTCAGACGAAGCAGTTTTATGACTCGCCTCTAGTTGCTGTCTTAAACTATGGATCTCTGAGTCATAATAAGCTCGTAGATCAGCTATATGTCGGGCATGTTTTTCCCTCAAGTTCTGCCTAATCCTGTTTTATAAAGTTAAGAACAAAAATTAATGTTTTTCTGCCCTCCCATGTCCAAAGCTCTCTTTAGTCCACACTATCAACCCCTGAATGAATCCCTAACATTTAAGTCATCATTACCATATTTATTACTATATACATTTCCCTCATTAAATTGAATCTGGGTCACACTCAGATTTATGCTTCCATTGGTTCAAATGGAGCAAAAGTTAAGCAGCTAGGTCCTGAATACAGATACAGAGGAACACATTTCACCCTCCTGCCCCACCTTTCCTCTCTAGAAATATGCATTCCAGCAGATCTGAATTCAAAATTAAAATAGGAAACAAAAACCCACAGGAGCAAATTCCAAAGCATGATTCCTTTGTAGACCTCCACACTTAACATAGATTGTATTTGATGGCCTCTGTGGAAAACAGGAAAGCTTCAACAGAGTAATGCTGTCCCAGGTACTTGTCCTAGGCACCGTGATTCTTTACTATTCCTATCAATGGACACGAAGTAAGAAACCTTAACCATTTTAGCTCTTTGAAACGGTTTCTACTATTAATTAATTTTCTCATTTATTTATGAAATCTGTAATAATTTCATCTCCATTTTATAAGTGATGACAATAGAGACACAGAGACAGAAGATGTTACTTTATCTCCTATGCAAGTCCCTTAACAATGGGTATGGATCAAGGTATAAATGCTGTCTCTCACACCAAACAGTGTGGTGTTCAGCAAATCCTTTCAGCTCTCTCAACCTCAGTTTTCCCTCATCTGTAAAATGGGGATAATGATCATTATCTTACACAGGCTGTGCACAGATATGGATTGCCCAAGACAAGATTTCTTTATGCGACAGCCAGCAGCTGTCAACCAATGCGGCTCCTTCCCATCCTGCTACTTTTTGTATTTTTTAATTTCACTTTTCCTTTTTGCAAAAGAAAGACTAAGGTTCTACATAAGACTAAAACTCAAAAATGCTTACTTTGACAACACCACAGGACCTTCAAAGGATGCCACTGAAACACTATATTCTGGTAAACTGCTGTCAGCACATGGAAATTGTGACTGGGTAACTGAAGATGGAGTTAAAGTTAAACTTTCTTCATCCTCGGTGTTGATTAAAATATTACCAGCATCAGCATATGCCATGGGAAAAGAACAAGTGGTCTTGGTTTCATTTTGAAAGCCATGATTTTTCCAGGGATCCAGATGTATGGCTTTAGTGCTAGAAGGATATTTTGGGGAACCTTCTAATTGAGGTGAAGTTATATTACTTGCATGTGAAAACGAGTCTGTGTCAGAATGACTGGAGAAAGTGGGATCTGCCATAGAGTCTGGGGAAAAAGGAGTCTTCTCTTCAGAGGTACTGAAAAAACAATGTCCTGGATTATGCTGACCTGGTTTCATGTGTAGTGTCGGGTCCAGTGTTAAAACCTATAAAATAAATTAAATACCAATAAACTATGACTTAACATTTGGTTTTACGCTTGAAGTATCATTCGATCCATAACTTATACAAGAAATTTTTACAGAACGTTTACAGAAATTAAAGCAGAAATATATACACTGATTACAGAACTATCATAAGGAGGATCACAACAGTTAGCTGGTAGCAAAAATCAGAGGCAGAATTGGGTAGATCTTCAGTAGTTTGGTGAGCTGGTACTCTTTCCTAGTATCTGCAAATTGTGGGTCTGAGTGTTTTGCCTTTTTTTTTTTTTTTTTTAAGTGAAAAAAATCCCTGCAGTTGTGAACAAAACCTTTCCAATAAAAGCCAAATGTAAATGAAGGCAAACATGTCTGCCCACATCTATAGGAAATTCAAACCAAAATAGGTGTATACAATACCTGAACACTTCTTTGATGATTTAGACAAAAAAGGGGCACTGAGATACCACGGCGATAGGTAGAGTATAAGTAATATAACAAAGACTGTTTTGCATTGTGATGGGTAGGTGTTGGTTTGTGGATGAAAAGAGTACCACCAGACCGACACCTGACAATTTGCCAAGTTTATGTACTCAAACGGCAAAACAAACCTTTATGGAAATAAGTGTTACCTCTGGCAGGTGACTCGGCTGAGAAGGAGAGATTTGATTCCATTCCGGCAGCTGCTTATTTTCCCTTTGCTTTTTATGATAAATATCCTTCAATGATGACGGCTTCATTTCTTCACCAGAAGACAACTTAAACAGAGAAACAAAACTGCTAAGATTTTTTTCCCTGAAAAAGCACTCAGAGTAAGTAGTTAATTTTTTATCTGATTAATTTAATGTAAAACAGAAACACTGAGAAAAGTTTACTCAATAATAGAAACAGTAAGTCTTCAATATATTCAGGAAAGATTTTAGTAAAAGATCAGCCTCTCTCCTATAAACCATCTTAAAAACTTAAAAAGGCAGGAAGCGGATTCCTTGGAGTCTCAAAACAGCAGAGACTCCCTATGCCTGAAGAAGGATGACTGCACCTGAAAGCTTGCTAAGAACTTTTTTCCAACTACTCAGTTGGACTAATAAAAGAAATCACATCTGCTCAAAAAACCTTGCCTGCCCAGGAAGCAGATGATAAATGTATTTGATTGTTCCAAGCTATGCCCAGTTAAAAGAAGGTTACTTTTCATCCAAATCTACAAAAGGAGTGATGAAAGAGTGAAGTCTAATTAAAAATTATTTCCATTGTTCCTCCTTCAAAAGAAAGAATATACATCTAAAAGAGCCAGATACTGTAGGGCTGAATAAGGTACAGCATTTCTGCCGCTTTCTAATTTTTAATGAAATCCACAAGTCTACAACATGTTAATTGAGAAAAAAGAATAATGAAGGAGCAGGATTTGAGAGTGGAAGTTAAAAGCTAAAGAGGTATTTGGCTTGAGGAAATTCACTTTTCTCAATGCAGATGGAAGCCCACCACTCAATAAAAATGAGTGTGGATCATCTGAAGCATGATTGTATGGGGAATTAATCACTCTCTCTCTACTTCCTCTTCCCTTGGTGCACTGAAATGTACATAAAACTAATGAAATGAACAGAGTATTGGAAATCACCAGAGCAAGTCATGCAGACCCACAGTATTTAAAACCGTGAGTCTCAATCAAACAAGGGGCCAGGGCACCCTGAAACACCATGAGAAGCATGAAGCCTTTGAAGGGTGCAACAGGACGTGTGAGATGAGCAAACATGGGCAGGTTCAGGTTATCCCTGCTTGGCTGCTCCCCCAGCCCCCACTTCCCAGCCTCTGTGCAAGGAGGTAAACACTGTAATACATAAATTAGTTTCTTTAAACGGTGCCATTCAATTCACAAACGTTATGGAAGGGTGCCTCAAGTCTGCTGAGGGATACCCCAAGTCTAAAAAGGCTGAAAATTACTGACTTAAAAAGATACTTGAATTATGAACTGAAGTTAGAATGCTATTTTTTGGGACTTGTCGCTAATTTACTTATTTTATTCCAGGTCCTGTATAAAGTCAGCCCATCTAAAAAACTCTTGAGCAGTCATACAATATAAAGATATGTATAAAAATTGCAAGCCAATTCATATCAAGTACAACTCCAACCTGTCAGGTTTATCAATACCACTTGTTTTTAACTGGTTCACTTAGACCTTCCTCAATCCATGCTTCTCAAAAATCTGGGGAATGGAGATATTGCAAGATGCCCTGGATGTCAGACTCGGGTGCTGTCATACAAGGACTGGGAAAAGGCAAGTGCTCCGAAGATAAGGATACCTAAGCGTGAGCTGGAACCTCTGCTGATTCAACAGCTACAGCATCATGCAAGAAATCAGATCACTTCTAGAGTAGGTAAATTATAGATGCTGATTTTCCATCCCGAAAGGAGCAACCAGGAAAAAAAAAACAAACAACTATTAAAGGTTTTGAAAAGAAAATACAGAAATGAACCTGATCTGACGACAGCTTTGTGGAGAAAATATTAGAAAATTCATTCCTGAAATTCTCAGGCAAAGGGCGATATAGCTCCTTCTCATCTAGTTTCCAGTATGTAAGCCCTAAAGAGCAAATAAGAGGCATTAAAAAAAGTTAACGTTCATTTCTACACAACAGAAATCACCAAGTCTGTTACCAACTTGTTAGTGTGACAGCTAATTTAACTGCTGTATTAGATACTGGGTTATATCCATAAATAACGTCAAATCTTTGCCGGCAGCAGTTACGGCTTTGCATCAAGAAATTCTAGCAGTAAATGTTAGTGCTGGGCCAGGGTGGTCAACTTCCTAACCCTGCTTCTGCAAACCAAAAAAAAAAATGACAAATGAAAACCACAGGACACAACACATCTAAAGGTGGGCGTGTGACAGAGTCAATGATCTGTGCGTAGCACCCCAGCTCAAATAATGCGTCAGTAAATGATGGCTTAGAATAAATAACGAGCAAGAACTGAAGAAGAGGGCAACAGAAAACGAGAACTAAAATTCAGTGAAAAATATACAGACTCCATAGTCAGATCATCGGCTAGCACAAAATGTCTTTCCACATTAATTCTACTGAATTTAATGGAACTAAGAAAATGTATGTTAATGAGCATATGGCTCTAGCCACATTCTGAATTCCTTACTCCTTGATTTGAATCATGACGCTAAAAATGACTTCCAGAACTTGAAGAGACAGTGAGATAATTAAAAAGCTTTGATCCTGTGTTGCTGCCATAAATTGGAACTCCATCTCAGTGGGTTATGAGTAAGAGGAAAGGGTGCAGTACATCTGCATAGCAGGTACTTCACTCCTCCAATTTGTTCCGAACATGCATCTACACTGAATTCCAATCAAAATATGGGAAGTGATTGTCTGGACTGGACTGATGAAAGAGGGTTCACGCAATCTACTCCCGTGCTGGGACAGGAGTACAAAAGCATGCAAGGATTTCCACACCCCTGCGATCGCTGAACCATAGAGAGCTGCTGAACCACCATGGAGAGTATAGTCCTTGTACGTTATGAAATACTGCTTTACTACCTTGGGAATTTTTTTATGTTCTTGGAACGGAACATATTTACATCCCACTCTAGCACTACTGAGATGTTGGCACCCAAATCCATTACTGATTTAAAGTCCGAAAACAACAAAACCAAATTGTGGGTAAAAATGTAAACGATCTGCCAGGGCAAGAAACAAACATTCCTGAACAATATAAGCACCGAAAGATGTGTTATGGCACTAAGTTTTGAAATCTGAGGATTCGAAACAGAAGGAAAGACAGTTTTTACAAGTAATAAACTACTAATTAACTATACCTGAAGCTTCAGATGTTAAGGAACTTGGACTTTCATTTGGCTGGCTGAGGTAAAAAGCATACGATGGTGAAGCAGCATCAGTAAGATTAATCTAAAACGCCAAAAGGAAAAACAATGGTTTATGGACGAGAAAAAAGCAAACTGCAGGGTGAAGAAATGCAGAAAAAAAAAAAATAAGTCGAGGTACAACAGTTCCAAAATTTGCATTTAAACACGTATTTTTAAACACACTTCTAGTTACAAGTTTAATCTTATAGCACAGTTTATGTCTCCTCAATCAAATCAAAACTGGGGACAATAAAAGCTATGTCCAGACAACAAACAAACACACAAGCTCAGGTGTGCACATGCACACAAGAAGGGATGTGAACACATCATCGAGTCCGACCCCCTGTCTAGGCAGGAAAGCGTGTTGGGGTCAGATGACCCCACCAGATACCTATCCAGCCTTCTCTTAAAAGACCCCCAAAGTAGGGGAGAGCGCCACCTCCCTTGGAAGCCCATTCCAAATTTTGGCCACCCTTACCGTGAAGAAGTTTTGCCTGATATCTAGCCTATTATGTCCACCCTTTGTCATCATTTGGGACTTCCTTGCAACCATCCCATCCAAATACAAATAGACAGGCACTCCCAGAAGGAATGAGAAATAGCTTAGAGAAGACTATAACAAATCATTTAACCTATCTCTTTCCCACCAAAAGGAAGAGATGCCTCTAATGTACAAGGACAGTAAGATAGGTGGTAGGCTCATCTTAATATGGTTTTCCAAAATCCTAATCTGAAAAAGGAGGCATCCACAGAAAAAAGGTGTGCCATCTTTTCAATAAGATACAGGGCAAGCATGAACAGAGCAAATGAATACAGACGGTTCTAGTCAAATGCGTTCTATTGAAGTTTCTATCATCTCAACCCATGAATTTCCCAGAATCCTAGGAAAATGGCTCCTCTGTGCTTTGGTCACGTCTTCCAGCTGGTTTCAAGGTTAACTGTAGACCTTTTACAGCCAACAAGGTTTTCTGAACCTTCAACTAAAGTACATGGTACCAGCCTCTGCCAGAGAGTAGATCATAGGCTCAGTAGGAATTCTGATTCCAGGCATGTTCTTTCAAAATAGGCTTTGCAATCTTTTTAACAACTCACAAACACTGTCTTTTAAAATCAAAGCTGGCTTTGTGCAATCTTGAATTAAAAATGCAACCTTTCTACTGTTCTAAGACACCTGGTTATTTGAAAAACACAGGCCAAGCATGTGCTGTATATTATTTTCCAAAGTGACCTGAACACATTGGATCAGAAATGCTGGGATTTCTCCCCGCATTCTAATTCGTTGCAAGGGATTTAAAGTGATTCCACATTGGACAGAGGCCTTTGGTACCCATCAAAGAAAATGTCATCATCAAGGTATTTTATACGAAATGTGTGTATCAGTACATAGATAGCTACAGAGGTCTATTTGTCTGACTTTCTCCAAGAAAAAGCCTCAAACCACAAACAACGTGCTCCTCAACAAAGGCTTGTGTACGCCTACCCAGGACAAATACCAGCCTGCAGTATGTACAGGACTACCCCTACAGATAGTCAAGTGAAAGAGCAGAGCCCCGTCCCTTTTACCATCCTGCTGATGCTAAGTCCCAAACACAGGCAGCAAGCCTTACTGAAAGAAGCCACAGCTTGGCAGAATGAAAAACTCAGAGGAAAGTACAGAGGACCCAAGTGAAAAACGGGATCCAAAACCAAAATGAAAGCAAAAAGCTATTCCAGATATAACATCTCCTTGAAGTATTTCACTTCTTTCTTAACTTTTTTAAAATTTATTTATTTCTCCTGATTGTCAAAGCCAGGAAACAAAGTGAAGAGGTCTCAAACGAATGCTTCCAAAAGACAAAGTGACTACAGGAAACAGGGTCGACAGTGCCTGACAAAGCTCCTACTTTCGGGTAGTAGAGTTATTAACAGCTGTGCAGAAATGACTTTGTTAGGGTGGTTAAGGGGAAAAATATGTATAACCTCTTGTATAGGTACAGTCATTTTAAATCTTCATAGTTTTGAGATTAGCACATATATAGTCATAGTGAATGTTGGTCCATTTGAGTCAAAAATATCATGCCAGCTGAAACCTTTTTTTTTTTAAATCCATTCAAATGTAAGGACTTACAGAAGAGAACAGCAAACTAAATGTATTCAGTGCAGACAGCAGAAGACAACAAAACATAATGAGTGACTTTCTAAACTTTGAACACAAAGCACGAGTATCAGGGTCACAAATACATACATTACTCTATATGGTTTGAACATCCAATTCAGAGCTCCCAATCTCTACCCTGGGTAGCAAGATGGTTCATCTTCAGTAACTCATACTAAAATTAGATTCACGGTAGATTATTTTGATGTATGCCCATATAGGGCTTAACAACTTATCTTGTTCTTGTATGAGACCATTTTTATAATAAAATGGCATGTGATGCATCATAAAAGGCCAATAAGAACAGTCATGTTGTGCAAGTGTCCAACGGGGTAAAATGATTTTTATTTCCTAAAAAGTGCTAAGCGCTTCAACTGCCAGGACTTCAGTATGTTGCAGACAGCCTGACATTCCTAGAGGCTATAGCAGACAAATGTTTAAAAAGCACAAAACCCTTTACAAAAATTGGAACGTAATAATAACTCTTTACATTTAACTTAAAGCTTTAACTGAGCATTTCTTCTTTAGGACACTGTCAGAGATGGCCATTATTTTCTCATTTATAAGTAAAATCAGTGGTGCAGGCCACAGCTATCAAGCAAGCTGTGAAAAAAAACAAATACCTCTGAGGATAAATATCATTGATTATTAACAGGTATCTGATAAGTAAATACTGAAAAACAAAGCACTTCGACATATACTTAAAAACTTAAACTAGTCAAGGGACAAATAATGTGCTTAAAGCTAAGTTTGAGCACATGTGCTGTGATAATCAAAAGCCTATAATAGGTTTATCTGTACAGAAACATCCTGGCCAGGAGCAGTGCATCACTTACAGTCTCAAATGTTAATTTCTTTCCTTGCTCATTTTGTTGCATAGAGTTCACATGCCCTTCTTCTTCCATATTTGTTTTTTTTGATTGGCTTTGTTTCAGCTTTTGTGCCCATGACGTTAGAGATTTACTGCAGAGGAAAGAAAATGCATACATACATACCACAGATAGTCTCTTTACTGCAACACAATGGAGAAACAGCACCTACCAAAATTAACTTTCTTGCTAAGTACCCCCATGTAAGAAGTGTGGATTAAAACCTTATTGTTCTTGCGCACTCTTGAGAAAAAGTGAGTTATGACTTGCACAAAACTGGGTTTTTGCTTTCTTGATCTTGTGAGCACTAGGAAAAGAAACTGAGAAAGCAAGTCATTGACCCTGTTTGTGAAGAACCAAACCTCCTATACTATTTTAAGAAGTCAGGACAAAAGACTATGCATTCTCAGACAACCAGTCTCCTGGTCATTTCAAGCAAACAATACATCTGGACGCTTATCTTGCTGGGATCCTATAATCCCTGTTGACTTCCTGCCCCTGGGCAGGGGGCTGGACTCGATGATCTTCCAAGGTCCCTGCCAGCCCGAATGTCTATGAAATCTACGAATACAGCAGATTACAACAAACCAAGTAAAATAGTCAATGAAAGTGTAGTTAGTGCACAGAAACACTGTACTCATGAACGATGTGTGCCCCTAGAGAATGGGGGAGCACAGCGACCGCCTGCAGGCAGCACTGGCGGCGCCAGCAATAAGCTCCCATAGGCGGCCGTAGCAGTGTTGGTGGTGGGAGGGTGGCACGAGCACCAACCACCTGCCCACAGGTGCCACCGGCAGCATCAGTGGCACTTCTTGCAGAGGGTGCACATGCACGCCCTACATATCACCAATGACTGTAGCAATAGTATTGGCTACAGATTGACATTAGCCACAGTCATGAAATCTTAGGTAATTCTATTTCTGAAGGCTTTCAGAGTGGGCATGTCTACACATTCATTAATGTGCCTTAGTCACTGCACATTTAGTTTAGTACTTGCTTAATGAAGTACTAACTAAATGAGCAGTAAGTAGATTTGCTGCACAGTAGTGCCAGTTCACAGTTATTTTGGGATGCTTACTGCACATTAGCCTAATAACACTGCACAGTAGGTTATTAGCAGAGTTTTTAATCACCATGTTACTGTGCAGTGTGTCTTATCATTTGGCCCTCGGTACAAAGGGCCACATTTCTAGGTGGCTAGAAATGGACAGGCCAAGCAATTCTATAATGAGAGATATACAAACTGAGATGAAGACAAAGAAAATTCTTGGAAACCAAGAGAAACGGGGAGGGGAGGAGAGGTAAACAAAAAACAAAAAAAATCCTGGCACTCTTAGACAGAGCTGGAAGGAAAATGATTTTCCCCATCTCATAAAAAAGTGTTAAGGTTTTCCAAATTTTCTCAGCCCCAAGTACAAAAGATCTGCACAAACTGAAAATATGAACAAAAACTTGGTTTGGGGCAACTGGGACATATTTCAATTCAAACAGCTTTCCCTCCTTTTTTATTATAAATTAACTACATTTTTGTAAACAAAAGTTATTTCAAACCCATACATGGAAATGTTCTTTTTGAAAATGTGGAAATGGGACGTTTCAACACATTTCAAACACTAACCTTTCCCCCCAAAATAAGAAACTGACCAATCCTTTCCTAGGAAAAGAGACAAATCAGTTTGTTCTTAAAAATTCTCAAACAGATCTGTCTGTTCCTCATGATGAACAGTATTCTACCCTATGAGAGTCCCAATGATTTCACTGGAGTCACTCATGGAGCTAGGGTATCATCCAGCAACACCTAGGGCACTAGCATCTAGTCCAATGAAAAATGGTCAAGGAGGGATAACAGAGACCAAATATAATAGTTATCTCACACATTAGGTGCAAGATAACAGTAAGTCTCACACATCTGAGATAACAACAAATCTCATACAATCTCATTACCCATCCACTGAAGGGGACTGGACAAAAGCTGTTATACACTGTCAAGCATACAATTCATTTTAAACATTCACATTAAGTTCAGTTTTTTCAGAACAGGAGGTTCTTCCAACCCTTTTTACTTTCATTCTACCAGGTACAGCAAAAGACCAGATTTTCTTTTCTGCAATTCAAAACTGACAATTTATACTAAAATGCATGCATGACATGAGAAGGCTGCAAGTACATGTAACAGGAGCATATAAATGAGATAAAGACAGACAACCAACCCATAAAGTTACAAAACTGGCAGAGTATAAAAGAAGGTGCTGTAAACCAGCAATCTAGTTCAGCTTACTTTTGCAATTAAAACCATACTATTGCATTTGTCCCACCGCATCAAAACAAGCATTTCAGATGGCATAAAATTAAAAGAATACATCATACATAACTCAAGAAACTTTGTTTGATGGCCAGTAAGTGTAACACATGTGTGCAGTTTCATTAATGAACAGAATACCTTCATACATGAACTTGCTTGTGTGTGTTTGCAGGGTGGGAGCCCCTATAGTTGTGTTAAGTCTAGAAAGTGGCTCACTTACCAGTTTGTTTTTCCACATTGATCCTCATTAAACTTATGTTCAAATTCAGCAGGAAAAACTAAAATATCGTCTTTTAGTGATGGACAAGAGTCCTCAGTTTTTTGGGCACATTCTCTCTTTGTTTGTATGCTGGCTACGACCACATCCCCCTGTGTCACTAGTGCATCTCCCTGTCCTTTGGAAATCTTTTCTGTGTATTCCATGCACTTGTTAATGTCCATGGATTTGTTGGGATTCAGTTCTGAAGCAGTAAGGGTACCATGGCCACTGTTCATTGAGATATTATTTGCAAAACACTCTTGATGCACAGCAGATGCTTTTGGCTGACTTTCAGCTTCATTAGACGAAAGTTGATTGACAATCGGCTCATTTTCCTGAAGGGTCTCAGACCTCAACCCCATTTGACTTTCTAATGAAGAAAAATTGTTTGTAAATTTAGCAGAACTCCTGCAGTTGCTGGAATCCCAAGAAACATTACTGTTCTGTAACTTCAATAACTGCCATATCTCATTCTGAACAAGCTAAAAAAAGAAGAAAAAAAAGAAATTGGTTAAAGTATTTATCAGGGAACTGCACTGCCAACTCCTTTCAATGTGGATGCATCTTATAGTAAACTTAAATGTTAACAAATTGGTAAACATATTTGAAATAACCCCCACTTAAAAGTTTTCAATATATATAGACATATCATGCATAACACAAATACATGTATACAATGCTTAACAGTAATTCATATGTGGTAAGTAGTCTTTACTTGAAGCAGTAAATGACTACGTTTAGTAATCATTTGTTAATTTCAAAACATGCATATGTGTACCAAATAGGCCTTCTGAATTAGCATCAGCCAACTAAACTATAAAATGATATTTTTAAGCAGATAATTAAAAATAAGGCAGCAATTCACCTGAGGACAAAGACCTTGTTTGCTAAATTTAGGTCTAAAGTAAATCTATATCCAAGCTATAAATGTCTAAGATTATAGGGAGGGTTCTGGAAGGTTAATTATTCAGGTTTTAGAGGGTTTACTATTCAGCTTTAAGTATAATAGAAATAATTTTACAGAGGTACATTATTATCACTGAATTCTCTGCTTTAAAATATCCCTTTTAGACAGGAAATTATGATGTAGTTCCTTTAGTATAGAGGTTTACATCTCTATGCAGTTTGCCCTATTCTGTATAATATTCTGCCAAATACCAATATATAACTGGGTCACCTAAATAGATCTGTTATAATTAGCAGGGTATTAATGCACAATTTAACTTTCAGTGAGCAGAGTGCCATTAAAATGTTCCACGTTAATATCTAGGGCCTGATTTTGTTGAATATGGACTGCAAATTGCACTTTGTCTTTGTATTTTTTCTCTCTCTCTCTGTCCACAAAGAGTCATGTGGATGCAGTTCCTGTTCCCAGTTAAAATGTCCTCAAGCATTAGTTATTTAGATCCTAACAGCTACAAAGTTGTGTGATTTGATTTTCTTGGGAGGAAAAATAACATGGGAAAACCTTATTAGATATGATTTTCTTGTCCCACTGCCTATTGCCTTTTGAAGTCATTTCCTTCTGGGGGAATTGTGTGCAACACCACCATTATTTTAACTCTGTAGCACTTTCTCCCCATGTTGCCCAGCAGTAAATGACTCCAGAAGACGCAAAACAGCGGGGGGAAAAAAATCAGACCCAGTATCTGGATATTTTTGCAAAATCTTTGGAGATTGAGGCAATTTTCAAAAAGCTTTATATATCTGGATAATTCAGCTGGTGTGACTCACTGCTATCTGGAGCAGACCAGCAATGAGTGGAAATGGTTATAACTCCACTGACTTCAAGTCAATGACAACAGACACCAGCTGAAGATCAGTTTGCACTGCAACTCCAGCGTGAATTCAGTCTTTGTTCCTTGATTTCATAAAGATCTGAATTCATAAGAGTGTTCTGGGTCTAGAAATGTAGCTTCAAAAGGTGTTTATGTGGTATCAATATGCCACTTACTTTTTCTTAGTAAGATAAGGAAGTTTCTTACTTTTCCACTCTAAGGCTGCATCCAGATGAGCGCAGCCAAGCGGTATGCAGTGCCACAGACATGTCTGTGAGGCCACATACCACACATTCAGCTGTTCTCTGCCCTGCAAGGTAGCAGCGCAGTGTAGGGGGGTTGACCCCAGTAGATCCTGGAGTCAAAAAAACCCATGGGGGAAAAATAAAGGAGAGCAGCACATGCGGGGGAACCACACATTGCCCAAAACTGGAGCCTGGCCAGACAGTCACACTCCAGCTACAGGCCAGGCTCTGAGTGGCAGAATCACTGCTTCTTGTCCCTGGGAAAACAAATGTTGACATTCATGTGAACGCAGCCTAATAGAGAAATTGTTAGTTATAGCTCCTTGTTAATTGTGTGCTGTTTGACCTATATTTAATTATTTCCACAATTCCTGGGGCTAAAATTTGTTCTCAGACAAACAGCATAAATTCAAAGTCCATTTACTTTATGATGAATTGAAAAGATTTGCTCTTGATTGCCATTGGTATAACTGAGAACAAAATTAGGGCCACTGATTTTAATTTCCAGCTGGCCATTCATGCAATTAGTAAGTCTCTGCAGATACCACAAAGTGCAGAATTAGTTCATCCAGAGGTAGGCCCTCCTATCAGCAACATGATGTAGGAGTCAAGAATATCATTAGCAACAAGGTTGTTAAATCAGTACAACATGAAGGAAACTCAAGGATAGGAGAATGCAGGTGGGACAAAAGTATTAAGACAGGAGAAAGAAAGAAAACAGGGAGGTAATAGGAGATAGGATAAAGAAAAGGACAGTACCTCTTGTTATTTTTTTTCAATTCAGTAACTGTTGGTTACTATTCGTGTAGAGGGCATCAGGAAAGGGAAGGGAGAAACAGCAACCAAAAATGATGAAGTTATTTAATATTATACATAAAATAGATATTCTCTCTCTCACACACACCCCCACACACCCCCACTTCCCTCTATTCTGCTTTCACTGTAAAATAAGGATGAAGAAGAAACTGAATCTTGACAGCAAGGTCTTCACATCTTGAATTATTTTTTAGTTGGAAAGAATCACAGAAAATGAAGGTTAGAAGGGACCTCGGGAGGTCACATCTAGTCCAATCCCCCGCTCAACATAGGACCAGCCCCAACTACATCATCCCAGCCAGAGCTTTGTTTAGCTGGGTCTTAAACACCTCCAAGGACGGAGAGTCCACAACTTCTCTGGGTAGTTTGTTCCAGTCTTTTATTACCTTCCTAGTGAGAAAATTCCTCCTAATATCTAACCTCAACTTCCCTTGCTACAACTTGAGCCCGTTGCTCCCTGCTCTGTCACCTACCACTGAGAACAGTTCAGCTCCATCTTTGTAACCTCCCTTTAGATAGTTGAAGGCTGCTGTTAAATCCCCTCTGCCTTCTCTTCTCCAGACTAAATAAGCCCAATTCCCTCAGCCTCCCCTCATCGCTCGTGTGAGACGTTCTCCAGTAAAATAACTGAGAGATTACAATGAATGTTTTGCTATGTTAGGTCCTATAGAACAAAGACAGCCAGTTTTCAGATGTTTTCTGCTAGAGAAAATTTACGTTGTCTTTTATATTGTCTTAAAATTAAAAGAAAGCTAGATTCCAACTGGAAACATAAAATGACAGCTATTTACAAAAGCTATTTTTTTTAATTTGGCTTCAAAGCCTTTGTGAAAACAGAGCAATTCAAATCAAACATGTAAGATTTCCCTTTTCTGAAAATGTTCTTAGAGGTTATGCTATTAAATAGCCCGGTGATATAGATACCATAGATGTGTACACCAATTGTCAAAGGTCTGGTCATCCACCCAGATACATACACACAACTCCCATGGACTAAATGCACATATATGGAGGCATGACCAAGCCTGTGTCACAGCAGCAGTGGATACAACATTCCTATTTCTTTGTGTTAACTAAAAAACAATCTGTTAAAAAGCCATTAGCCTAAAGCTTATGAATGAACAAATAATCACTTACTTGGATTTGATGGTGTAACTGCTCTTGTTGGGCAACTATTTGTTCCTGACATTGTTTCTCCACCAGTTTGAATAACTGCAGCCACCTTGTCTAATAAATCATAAAGTGATATCTGTAGTGCAAACAAATGACTACGTACACACTTCTCAAAAATAAGACCACACTTGTAGTTTAATAAAGCCTAGGTTATGTGGATGTGTAAAAGTAAAGGAGGGAAAAAGGGTTCTTTTGAAAAGCTAGAATAAAGTTAACTCACTATGGCACTTATTACTGCTGCTACTTCCCTGCAACCAAGTATCCAAGCCTACAGGGAGCCCCATGGGCTGGATAACAGATCTGTGGGCCAGAGGTTGAGCAACACAGATCTAGAGCACAGCCCTGGCACCCAACTTCCGCACACCGGCTCATCTCTAACCTGAACTGGGCCAATCTAGCCCAAAGCCAACCTCTAGTGTGGAGCATAAAGCATTCTACCTGATATAGTGCCCTGCTTCCTAAAGTGACTGATTGAAAATTATATTTTACTGCTAAATTATTCCCCATTAGACCAGTTCTCCGCCATGCAAACTTGTCTATGTTAATGTAAGTTTAAGAGTAAAACTGAACAACAAGTACCTCACAGTTCTGCAAAATTTCTGAGTCAGTCCTTCCAGTCTTTTGAATATCTTGCATAAAGGAAGCCAACACTTCAACAGACCCAGGAATTACAGACGGGCTGGTCTTCCCTGAGAAACTGGAAACTTCATTTGGACTGGACAAGGGACTACTTCTGCTGAAACATGAGGAAAGAACCTTTAATTATTTATTGTGCCAAATGTTGCTGAAACGGTGGCTAAAATAGTAGTTGCAGTACAAAAACCTTTTGTCTTTAAGTTGTATTCTGAAGCCCAATATGGCAACAAGTCGACTGATCTGATCACAAGGACAAGGTTATTCTCCCATAAAAGACAGAGAATCCACAGAATGCTGCAAGGTGGCTACAGTGTCATCGTAAACACGAAAGAATAAAATGTACTTTAATAATTAATTATTACATTATATAAATCTCATTATTACCATAATGGCCTTCCATGGGGACAAAGGTTCTGGCCAAAAGGGCAGGAGGACGAAATGGACATTTCCTAATGTTGAAGTACAGCTTTACAAAAGGACTCACAAGAAGACTCTCTTGCAGGGCTTTTTGGCTCCCTCTTCCCCCTCTAAGCCATGTGCTGTCACTACATCCTGTCAGCCATCAGCTGCCTATAATGGCTGCTTGCCTTGAATATAGGTAGGGCCACACTGTCCAAGGCATCAGGTGAGACAGGGAGGGGCAGTGTGGCTGGGATGAAGTTGCTGGGCTGGGAGAGGAAGAGAGGCATCAGATGGGGGTCCATGCCAGGACGGGGGGAGCAGGGCCAGAGGTCATGTTGGAGGATAGGCTGGGATGGCAGCACCACAGTACAAGGTGCAAGCAGGTCCAACAGGGCATGCGGGTGAGTAATTGACCCCCGAGGTGGAGATATCATGGTGTAAAACCATTGCTGTGGTCAAGTTAGACTTTATTCTGAGTGGGGCTTGAGCCTGATTTAGGAAGTTGGTGTTAAACCTCTAAATTTGAACCTGTTCCTTGTTACTGCCATCCAGAGTCTGGCAGAAGGGTTGCATTTACATTCAGTAAAACATATGCCAGTAAAAAAAAAAATGTGGTTGTTGGTAACAAGTCTGCAAATGATCAGTGAAAAAAGAGGAAAAAAGAAATGTTCTTGGGTTGGCAACCCTGATCCCTAGCTTTCTTGGGAAACATGTCTGTTCCCCTTTCTATTGGGTAGTTGAGTTGAGGCCCCCAAAACTTTATCCTAACACTTTACTTCTCAGCAGGCATTCTATCCCACAGAGAAGCTGAAAAGGTATTTGCCACAAGAAATCCATCTGGCTCACCTGCACCACTTCCTTAAACCACTGATTACAATCTTATGCCTAATTAGCCACCTAGGAGATTAAGTCACCCAGACCAGGATGCCTGGAACAGCTGAGAAGCATGCCTAAGGGATCTGGTGTATATTTTCCCAACAGAGTTGTCTGGCAGAACTCTACTGCAAACCAGAATATTTAATGAGACAATATATTTTTCTTATCTTAGTAAAGTGTTAAAGAGAAAAATTAGACTGGCAACAAAGGAGGCAGACAAGAGAAATTGTTGCGATGACAGGTGTTTTTTCCTCCTTCTAGTCTATATAAAGAGGTCACTGCTTATTTGTAAGAGTCAACAGGTATATGCGCTGATTTTTGGTAGTTTTATTTAATAAAATGCTCTAGATATAGGAAGCAAAGGAAAACCAGTCTATTTATTGTTCCACCTGCTTTGAAATAGCAACTTGTAGCAGTTTGAACAAGACTGTCTAGTTCCATTATAAAAATTGCTGTCATCCAAAAAATAAATTTGATTTTGGGGCTTTTGGCAGCAGTACTCATTGAATCACAGTAGAGAGCTATACCACAGCTCCTCTCTTTACCCAGTGTATTCAGAAGGCTGGAAAACATCACAGCTTTACCCACTTCATGCTGCTATCAACTGGTCAGCTCAATTTAACATAAAATACAAATTATTTACAAAATATTTAAGTATAACTGGTCAACATACAGTTATAAAGGCTTGCATACAAATTCACTGATATAACAGCATTCCCTACAGGTTAAAAAAAATGAAACATGTTGAACTATCATATCATGTATATGTCTTAGACTTTTTCATCGCATTTTTGTCAGAAACAATAAAGATACGTATCATATTTTGAAGCTTTCTTTTCACTAAGAGGTAATGCTTCAAATGAGTTGAGGCTCAAGGGAGGAGTACAATAACACTTTTTAAATTTCAAAGATCAGTTTGTGCTATTCAGCATTACCTGTTAGTATTTAAGTTGCAGCCAGTGTCACGCGTATTTCTGATGCCAGATTCTACAGAAGACGGTGGACTTTCTTGCACAATTTTCACCAAATCCAAATTTTCCATATTTTATGCCCCAGAAGAATGTTGTTCTCCTTTGAAAATATAGAAACTTAACACTTTATTATTTCCAAAAGCAGTTTGGCTTAATTGTTTGAAGAAATGGAGTCTGATTCATCTTCCAATGCTTCATCAGCTAAGAACGTGTTCATTCATAAACACAAAGACCCTAAGCTCCAAAACAGATTCTGAAAAAATAGGTTGACCAACTTCAAAGTTACTCAGCATGCATGTTTTCAGGATTCATTCTGACTTGGCTGATAGATCAACTAAAAGCAATCTAAACACAGACATACACTAAGGTACCAGGGAAATTTTATGAAGTGATCAAATACAGTGGTAGAGTCCAATTCATAGATGTGGCCAAGACGTTCTCGGGCAGCATTTCTGATATTGCTTTAATGTCTGCAATGCTCCCCAGTGTGCAGCTTTGCTAGAACCCCTGAATACCATGGCACACGCAAGTAACCCCCACTTGCCTTGCCCCATACCCTATACCAAGTATAGGTTGGCAGTATTGTGACACACTGGCAGAAAAGCAGGAAAGGCTCTACAAATGTTCTAGCCATACGGTTACTGACCTAATTCTTCCTTCACATGATCTCAATTGTGGTGTAACGTTTGTGTTAAGTCTCACAGGATTAATTAATACATTTTTTTTAATACTGCATAATAATTGACTCAAAAAGTAGTCACATTTTTTTCAGTAACATTTCTTTCTAGTTAATCATATGTAACCAAATGTAATTTTTACTACAGTTAACTGATTCGCTGAAAGCAAAAAAGCCGGGCAGTGTGATTTTACAACAAAAGGAAGAGAGCACTGAACTGTAGAGCATCCAAAGGGGTAATTTTAAAAAGGCAACGAGTAAAAACCTTTCTTCGTCAGAAGTAAAGACTCTTCTCTGTGGTGCTGCTTATTTCAGTATTTGCTACATATTAATGACTGTATTCCAACTACCTCCCACTGCTGTAGCAAAGTATTATCTCCACTTAACAGGTTGGGGAACTCAGAGAGAGAGAGAGAATGGAGTAACTAGGCAAGTGATTGACAGAGCTATAAAAAAAAAACATCCTTCCATGTTGCATCTCACAACCATCCTTTTTTCCTCTCTCTTTTGGGCTTATAAAATATGATGTCCAGTGGCAAGCATGAGGTTCTTTCCAATGAAACAGACTGGAGGAGTCATTAACTTTTGCAAGATTTAACGCTTTAAAAAAAAATGTGTACAGCCCTTAGGGTTTCACAGATAACCTTCTAAATGTAACCTGCATTTAAACCAGTATGATACTCCCTTCCTAATCTTACAGACACAGTACCAGCCCCTCTGTTCAAGTTCAAATTATTTTCCCAAAATTCAGTTGAAGGGAATCAACTATATTCTACTTGGCTTCACTGAACAGGAGCAATAGCAATACTGACAATTTTTTATTTTTTTTTAAACAGATGGGCTCTGCAGCCCTCCCCATGGGAGGACACAAAAAAGGGAAACTAGCAGCATTAAACTAGTCTAATTAGACCACAGGTTAATACAGTTACATGTTCTTGGGAGAAGACAGAAAAAAAGACAAAGGTCTCTCTCCCTTCCAGCAGTCAAGGAAACTGCGGAAAACCTTCGCATTTTTCAGACACATTAGGCTGATATTAAAAAAAAAAATGAAGCATAGATGCCCAGATCTTGTTCAGAGAATGAATGCTGTTGGGAAGCCCATTTCCATCTGTTAAGTGTCATGGATAATTCTGTCTCAGTATCATATTGTTCCTGGACCTTGCTGGTGCACAAGCTTTTTACACAGGTCTGTCTGACAACTTCAGTCTTTAAACTAATGGGTGTCTAGTCAGTGTCTCAGACCCAGTTCTAAAAGCTGAAGGATTTTGCTCACTGCAACCCACCCCAGGAAACTAAGAAGTGGGTCACCCATAAGTGTATCAGCACTGCTTCCCAAATCAGCAAAAGGGATCACTTACAAACTAATATGGGGGTCCTTTTTCCCCCCCATCAAAGCCTAAATAAACTGCCTCTCCAATGCTCAGACTGAAGCATTGACTTTCTAAAGCCTGGTCCCTAATCCATCACGGAGCCATGTTTGAAATCATCTTCCATTAACAAACAACTCAACAGCAGCATATATTACAAGTGTTCAGGCACTATGCCATGTCTCTATTGGAAGGATGTAAATTATAAAATATGGGGGTTTTTTTGGTGCAATTATTGTGTAATACAGACCTTTACAGAATAAGACGGTCTCTATCCTCAGTATATACTGAAACCATGTCAGTATCATGCCAGCTACAACTGTTCAAAAGCACAACCAGCAGGCATAGTTCTACTCTACTTTCTACCCTGTCTAAGCAACAAAAGCAGTCAAGCCAAAAACTTGATCAAAATATTAATCTGTGGAGCTGGATGAACTCTAACTGTGATGTAACCTGGTTTCACACTGCCGTTACAACAGCTAGTGCTCGTCCACAGCAAAAATGCAGCCTTACCATGACAGGATCAGGGAATAACTCATCAGTCCCTGGGCCGTGGCAGTGCAGGGCTGGGGTTTCCACGGAGGCTAGTCCCAGCAGTGCTGGCAGGGCGCATGGCTGGGTGGGTGGGGAGCTGCTCTGAGCCCGGGGCTGGGGTCTTGCGGTGGCAGCAACAGCGTGGTCCAGGGCCGGGGCAGAGCTGTGATCCCCTGCTGGAGGCGTGCAGACAGCAGGTTGCAGTTCTGCCCCAGCTCCGGACCACACTGTCACTGCCACAAGATCCCAGCCCCAGAGTAGCTCCCTGCCCAGCTGCGTGCCCTGCCAGCGCTGCTGGGGCTCGTCTCCATGGGAACCCTAGCCCCACCATCACCGCCCCACAGCTGCTGTGGTCTCCATGGAAACTGGCTGCAGCAGCACAGGCAAGGGCTGCTGGGAAATGAAGTCCACAGCAGTCCAATCCAGCCTGTTGGCCAGACTTTGCCAGCCCCCTCTCCTCATGGGGACAGTAACGGTCGAGCTTTGCAACCCAGTCCAGCATTTTAAACCCAAGTGAATCACTTACGTTTTTACACGTCCGTTAATAAAACTACGAAGCAAACGACAAAACAGCCGGTCGCCATTGCTCTTCTAAGCTCCCGCCATGCAGCAGCTCCTGCTTTTCTACCGCTGCATTTGGGATTTTATTCTCCTTTTCTAAACTGGCGGTCCACGATGTGCCACAGCACTCATTTCACAGGGGAGAACATGCCGGCTGCCATTGCTCCGCTGCTTAACAGTGCCCAGCTCCTATAAATGTCACATTCTGATATTTCATAGGACGAGAGCAGGAATCATTCCTGGGTCTCATGGGCCACGTCGGGCCAACATCCCACAGCCAGCCCCAACCCGCGTGCCCTCGCCCACCTCCACCTCCCGGCCTGTCCCAAGTTCTCAACTCGAGCCCCGCCCCCCTCCTCTCATTGGACAGCCCTCCATCGTGTTCTGGAATGTTGACAAGCGCCACAGCCTGCTGGTTGGCTGGCAGGCCCGCCACTCCAAAGTAGGGGCGGGACTTTAGGTATAAATGAGGACGCAGCGGTGGGGGAAGGGGGGGACGGAGCAACCCGGCCCTACTGGGGGTGCTAGTCACGGCCCGGTGCGTGCTGGGCTCGTTGCACTCCTACCTGCATATCTGCGCGCCCAGCAGGCCGCGTGCGCTTGGCAGGGGAGCAAGGCGCGCTCCGGCAGCCGTTAGACAGTAAACAAGAGCGAGCTGCCTTCTTCCGCCCCGCGATTGGCGGCGGGGATTCGAACGTGAGAGGGCAAAGGGCACGCTATGAGGCGTCCCCGGTGGGGATTGGCCGGCCGGGCCACGCGCCAGGCCCGGGCCCGCAAGCCGATTGGCTGAAGTCGAGGAAGATGCGCGATGCGCGCCTCCGTGCCCTGATTGGCCCGTCCGGCTACGCGCCGGACAGGCTGCCGGCACACGATTGGCGGCAAGTAAAGCGGGTGCGTGAGACGACCCCCATGATTGGCTGGCAGGCTACAGCTTTAGGCCGGCGAAGGGAGGAGGGGGAGCGGTGCCTCTTAGCCTCAAGCTACGCATGCGCGGGGAGGGGAGCGGTGACGCGGGGGGGAGGAAGTGAATGACGCATGCGCACTGGGCGCGCGGCCTGCTCGCAGAGGTAAGAGCAGCGCAGGGGAGCCGTTAAACCGTCGCCGCGCGGGGGCCCCTGGGAGCGTCCCGGCGGTGACTTCCCTGCAACCTCATCCCGTCCCGCTCTCCCTTCGCGCTGAAGCGACGCCTCGGAGCACCCGCCTGCTGCGTCCTCCCTGAGGCTGAATTTGGATGGCCTAACAGCAAAGTGGACACCTGTCGCAAACTGTTGCGGCTCCTGAAGTGCGGGGGGGGGCCCTCAGAGGGTTAACTCTCATGACCCATCAGCAACATTAGGGGGCCCCTAAATTTTGCAACAGAAGTGTGGGGCCTAGGTTTGCCCCCCCCCCAAGGCCGCCGCTGCTGTGCGGTTTGCAACAACGTTTCACTCCCATCATTTAGTTGCTAGTGCCGCCAAGTGGCCGGTAACAAGAGCGAGGTGGTTTGTTTTTTGGGGGAGGGGGTGTATCTTTTTTCATTCCCTTAGCACTTGTCTCCTACGAGGAGGTGCAGATATTAGCTAAAACACACTCTTAAAAGCAGTTTGGAGCAGGCAGCTTGCATATGAAAGCCATTTATTCTTGGGTTTAAACCCATGGACCGTGCTGTCAGATTGGTTTTTTGTTCAGAAGAATAAATGGTATTGAAGTCACCTGCACGGTCCTTCCCATGCTGGCCCATCTGAACACATCAAAGCCCTGACGTGGACAGGGAGGTTGAGCTGTACTTCTGTCCTTAAAGCCCGTTTGCTCCACGATCCGCCTTGTTTCAAACTCTGAAAGAACCGGTTTTGCTGTGGGGCTGGGGCTCGGGAGCGGAGTCCCATCAGTCGGATGAGTGCTAAACACCACAGCAACAAGATTAGTCTGGAATAAAACTGACAAATCCGGGACACGCCTTTAGTAGAGCCAATAAAGACCATAGCAGCAAAGACCTGTAATTTAAATGGTGCTCTGATATATTTTAAAAAATTGGAGATGGGACCAAATAAGTTTAAAAAAAAGTTTGTTTTCTGTTCATAAATGTGAGCTAAGTGGTGACATTGTAAAATATTCTGGCATAATGTCACCATGCATTTGTATTTGCTTTTTGTAGAGGTGTTAATCATTAACACAATATTATTTCTGTCCCCAAACCATCCCAAGGTGTTTTGTGTAAAATTTTAGTGTATAAATAGAAAGTTATTAGCATCCAGCATCAAAATGCTTCCATCTGTGGGGTTGAACATGTCTTTAGCATCGCACGACACAGCAGTGTAGGAAAATTAATCTTCCTTTTCTATTGCAAATGAAATTTATAAGGGTAGAATGCATTTTGCTCCTTGAAACTTGAGTAATGTGATATGAGCACCCAAAATGTCCTGCCTAGTATTAAAAGTTCTGGTCGGTAATGAACCTCGTGTTTTATTTGAAAGATAACGGCATTGTTTTAATACAGAGTCAGTATAATGGGCCATCAGCCAAATCACTAACTGCAGTCACTTTCTGTACCACCTTTGTGGTGCTTGGAAGTCTCTCAGCCAGGTATGTTATAATCTAGCAAAGAGTCATTTTCTGCTCAACAAGCCTAGGCCAATTTTCATTGCTATTATGTCACTAACTTGAAATACTGAAATTTAGGCAACTTTATTGTAGTCTGCAGAGAAATTAAATTGAGTTCTTGTTAGCTGGGTCACCTTGGATACCAAAACTTCCTGCCAGGAACCAGTGTATATCTGCAAAGAGACACGCATACACCCAGGTTTCTTCTGCAGGAAAAGCTGGGGATGTTTGTCGTAATCTTGAATACACCATTTCTGTTCAACTCCTGACAAAGTGTTCAAGTTTTGGTTTGATTGGGCGTTCTCCTGAGAGCATCTGGTCCATGGGACAGATTCATCCTATAGTCTGTGCTAGCATGGTGGGGAGTTGCAGTCTTGTTCCGTTGTGGAGCCAGCATTACTGAAGTAGTAAGGGAGAGTCAGCTGGGGATGTGCTAGTCTACTGCATTTCCCAGGAATCTCTCAGTAGGAGGGCTTCTGCTGGTATTGCCATGACTTAGACCTGTCTTCCTTGACCCAACAGAGTCTCCATACCAGGACTTGTCCTCCCTCTGGACCTCCAGAGGTATTCTGTGAGGGTGGAATTATGCCTCCTACTGCCAGCAAAAGCAAATGACTCAATGGGAGGCTTACAAACCTGATTGTAGACGTGTAGCTAACCTCCTCTTCTCATTAAGTTTCTGTCACTTAGGTAAGGAAGTATTCTGGCCCCAAATATTTTAGTAGAGCTAGAATTTAACTCATAACCAGTTGTCTTTCATCCAGCTGGTACTTTGGACCACTTTAAAAAGCAGAGTCCTGAAAAGCTACAAGGACAATGCAAGTAGTTTGCATTCCGCCTCAACAAGGAATGCCCCCAGATTTACATCTTTTGTGCAAGGGGCTTTTAGTCTCCTCTCAACTTGTTGCCATTATACAGATCCCATTTAGGAGCAGCTGGTTAACTTTTGGCTAGTTTAAGAAAGAATGTTACAGCCTCACATCAGTTTGTTTGAATTCTTACCATTCCAGAGTCTCATTTTTGTTGCAAATTGCAACATCCCACAGGATACTTTAGATTAACATGAAGTGCCTGTGTATTATGTACAATAGCTGCAGATGTATTGTAATGTTAAAACAAGATTTGTATCTTTTTTTTTTTCTATTTCAGGTTCCATTGAAGGGGAACTCTTGTCTCCAATTCTTTATGAATGTTTTAGGCTTATTTCACTGTATGACCTGGCTGCCTAAAATAAGTATAGTTTCTTGGAGGCCATGGACTTTGAAGAAGCAACTGTTTTTATCCCCCAGGCAGTCTGTGCCTCTCTTCCAAGTAGCAGGAAAGAAGACTTCTCATAATCTTCTTGCACTAAGTGAGACAGAATTAGAAGAACAGTTTGTAAGAGGTAGTGGCCCTGGAGGCCAAGCAACTAATAAAACAAGCAACTGTGTTGTCTTGAAGCACATTCCATCTGGGATTGTAGTCAAGGTAATTACGTGGTAGTGCTTTGTGTGGTAAAGAAGTTTGGCAATAGCCTGCTGGCAAAGCTATGAGCTAATGGTTTGAGCCTATATAAAATCCTAAAGTTCTGACTTTTCTGTCTTGATATTTACAATTGCTTTATGTTTCCCAGTATTTTTAAGGCCACCTTATTAAAATTAGATTACAGAATCATAGAAAGCTAGGGACAGAAAGAAGCTCAGGATGCCTTGAAGAAAGAAGTTGGGGGTCTGACTTACAGGATCCCTTAGATGTTAAACACCTCAAAAACCTGAGCATTATGTCATCTATTTACCAGTAAATGGTGGGGGGGAGGTAGCGTGTGTTGCTTCTTTGTGTTTTTTTTTACTGCTGCAGCAGAGAGGCTAGCTCTTTGAAACATTATTTTGATTACTAGTTCAAATGAAATAACATGATAATGAGCTTCAAAATCATTCCTCAGATATTGAGAGACTTTATAACCCTTCAGAAACTGTTTTCTCGTTTGCTTGTCCACTTACATTAATAACTCAAACTCCAAATATTAATATCCCAGGCTTGGGGAAGGGAGGGAGAGTTGATGCAGTAGTTCCCATGAGTTGAGGGCTGTAAGATCAGACCCTATGTTAGTAAAACATACATAATAAAAGGAAAAAAATGTTTCTAAGTGAAATAACATTACATTCAGAATAAAAAATACCCAACTGTATTTTTCAGTGTCATCAAACTAGATCAGTGGAGCTGAACCGAAAGAAAGCTAGAGAGGTGCTGCAAGAAAAAGTTGACCTGTTTTACAAAGGT
This sequence comes from Caiman crocodilus, assembly GCA_030014935.1. Classification (NCBI taxonomy): domain Eukaryota; kingdom Metazoa; phylum Chordata; order Crocodylia; family Alligatoridae; genus Caiman; species Caiman crocodilus. The sequence continues at coordinate 21,709,612 of JAGPOW010001167.1, read as the reverse complement.
GAAGATAGTGATGTTTTCAAAGAGAAGATAGAAGCAGGGAGAAAAAAGCAAGAGAAGAAAAGAAAAGTAAAGGAAAACCTGGAAAGGAAAAAACAACTTAAAAAAATGCAAGAACTGGAGGAAGAACTGTTCCCCTGAAAACAGCAAGTGTGTTAATTTTCCATCATTTTGATGCCATAGGACTTCCCAAACACCACTGAAAATATTGAGTAATGATTGAGCTTCTGTTAGCATAAAACAAGGCATTTAACCACTGGCTAACAGCAATCACATTTCAGCCTCAATCCACTGCCTCATTCCCCACATTCAACAGTCAAACTCAGCATGAATAGTTGGTTACGGCAGTTTTGGTAAAAGAAGCAACACGATCATTTAGGCCTTGTTGCAGTGCATCTTACTGACTTTCTCTTCTGTATAGCCCATGTAAAAAGAATAAGAAAAAACACAATAGGCTAAGAATAGTCTTTTCAGACTGTGAGGATTTAGGTATATAATCATCTCTCTTAGTCCAATGCTTAAATTTCCTCTACATAAAGATGAAGGCATAACTAAAACATAGGACAACCCATAATCATTGCATAGGCAGTATTCCTACTGAAGTCAGAATCGCCTTTACAAACTACAGGATATCGAATAAACCAGCAATAGGATAATACCTTGTTCTTGCACAAAGAAGTGGAAGATACTGTAGACTGAAAAAATTAGCTGCGAAGAGAAAAAGGGCTTAATCTTAAATGTTCTTAAGCAACACAGTCCCTTTCCCCAAATTGTGTTAAGTCTTAGTACTGCCCACTGTTGCCTCCTTTCTTTGAGTTTCCATCATATACTAAACATTTACCTTCAGTAATAAATTTACAGCTTCATTTATCATGCAGTTTTGATGCAGCAAAACAGGACATTATATTCTGTGTATAAACTTTGCCTCAAAGGGTCCTCAGCTTGTTTGAAACATTTCCCTAGTGTTATTTGATTGGGAAGTAGGTATCGTGTTGTCACATAAATGCTGATTTGAATCCAGAGATGTGTGACTTCTTAAAAGAGTAGAAAAATTTAGTCATGTCTGGAACTTTTATAGTCTCTCATGCACATCTCATAGCAGCAATCCATGCTAAGCTATGCCCCAGCAATGAAAGGGGAGAGAGAGAGCTTCCAAAAGGACATTCGTGGCACTTAGGAAGGTTTGTGGGTGCAGTGGGTTCTTTAGGAAGAGGAATGGAGACAACAAACAGCCTTACCTCCTCCTTGCAGGGACTGCCCGCCTGCGTCCAGCTATGCCATGGATGGAGCATCTCTAGCTGCATGCAGTTGTGTTCTCTAGCCTGTTCCGATTTGAGCCTCGCACATGAAGGTTAAACCTTTATCTATCTAACCAGATTCTTTTGCACATTTAACATCAGATGGATTAAAGGCACTCTACATGGTTTTAATACAAATTGTTAATGAAAATAAGTTTTATTACATCAAGTAATAAATACATACAAAGATGCAAATAACAGTTTTAGTCATTTATCCAGAATGTTTTTTTTTCTTCTTTTCTTTTTTTTTGGCAAACTTACAACTGAAATCTTCAGCCTTAGTGTGAAAATTAGTTTTCTGGGACCTTGTTATTGTTTATTAGGTTGCCCTACCTCCTGTATAGCTCATGCACTTTAAATGGACTCCAAAGTACTAACAATCATGCAAATGCTTATGCAAAAAAAGGGTTATTTCTAAGCGGGAATCTATGCTGTATGACACTGTGTGATATAGCAGACTACTAGGTAAAACGTACTATCGCTGCATTTATTTAAAAAAATGCTTGGAGCTTATGTCAAAGGATGGAAGTTTGACAATTTGGGGTTACGTGAATAGGCAAAGAAAAAGAATGAGACTGTGGCTGAATAGGAAGGGAAGTGAAGTATAGCCTGAGGGATAGAAAGCATTCCTTTGCATGCAGTTCAGCCTCAACAATCTTTAGAAATAATTTGGGGAGTTTAACGTCTTAAAAAAATGCAAACCCTTGTCAGTTGAAAAAAATCCTTGTTTTTCTCATTCTTAACTGTACATTTTTAAGGGCAAAAAAAGGAACGTAAAACATTCAAAATTAAAGGATTTATCTGAATGTTTTGAAAGTCACCAAGGGAATAACTAGTACTCTTCCTTCATAAAGAGGTGGAAAATCTTTTAACTGAATTAGTAGGCTAGGATCTTGCATTCCGTTCAGTCTCAGCCAAGCATTCTCGAACTAATCCTCTAGCATGAATGATGCCTGCAAAAGAATTGTACATTTTTGAGCATCTCATTCAGGTGTCAACTAAGGAAGTGAAAGTTCACAAGAAAAAAAAAACAAAAAAAACCTTTTCCATCCTAAAATAACTTGCAAAGCTTCCACAGTGCCCCTTAGGGAAGGCAGCTTCCCCAGCCCCCTCAAACCACCACAGCTAAGAAGTTTTTCTCCCCCAAATTGGCATCTGAAGTTTGAAGGGGGTCCAGACCAAAGTCCTCCGCCCCTGAAGGTGGCAGCTTCACATTCAGTGAGATTTAAACTGAGCCTGTCTACGTTTAGAAACCTAACCTTTAAAAATGTGGGTCTTGCACAGTTAACTTGACTAGTGATTGCTTTTTAGTGAGGTTATCAAAACCTGAGGTAGTATTTGCTCTGAGAGGATGTGTCTGGAAAATCTAAGCCATGATAGCAGCCCCCTGCAAGGAGTGGTGTCTGGAGAAGGGAAATTTCTGTAACAATTCCCTCTTTTTATTAACACTGGGGCAGCTCCGCCAGGAGAGTTTTAGTGTAGACTGCCATCACCGTTTTAAGTACTGGCCTCTGCCTTTGCTCAGATATAGTGGACTTGAATTGAAACATTTCCAGGAGCTGAACTCCCTTGAGTTCTGAATAATCCCATCCTTGGTATAGTACCAGCAGCCAATCTAGACTCAAGCTCCCAGTGTCATTAAAACAGTGAAGTCTGAGCTTGTGTTGGGAACAAGAGAGATTTTATAGCCAGATTTACCCACAGCAGAGAAGGGTATATTTTGGCAGTACAGCAAGAGAGATCAGGCTGATTTCTCAGCTCACCCCTGCTGTTCCTTAACAGGAGGGAAACCTTACAGGCAGGGTACTCTGCCTTCACAGAACTGCTAAGTCCAGAGACTTCTAGGTCCCAGCTACAGTCCCCAAAGGAAGAATTGTTCATGAAGTCATTACAGTGAAAGGATCTGCAAAAGAGTTACATGTCTACACGCTAATATTTGTGTACTATCTAGAAAGGCTGACGCATACTCCAGGCAGCACATTGGGTGTCGAGGTGCCTAGTATACGCAGCACAGGTCCCCTGAGTTATGTTGGAAACTGGGATTAGTTGATTTTACATCTTGATAACCTGGGTGGGCTTTGGAACTAGTGGACAGGAGTCCTATTCTGGAAGAGCCATGTATGTCAGGTGCCTTTCTGCTGCTGCAACCACCCAAGCATGTGCACGCATGTTAATTCCCTCTCCTGTGGGTAGATTTTTGCAGCATTGGCAAATTAGCAAGTTAATCAGCCACTTGCACAGCCACCTACCAGCATTACAGACAGGGCCTCGATCTTCAAACCATGCTGCGCAAACATTCACTGTGATGGCCAAAAGCACGACTCACTTTCCTCTTACAAGCAGCTGCAGTAAAGGTGATGTTCACACTAACGGTCTGCATCTTGCCAGACCTCTCCCAAGTTGTCCTATTAGCCTATTGCCACTCTTAATCTATTGACATTGGCTCAGCCAATGCAAGAGAGAAGTGACTCCTGCAACATTGATTTTAGTCCAGCCAGATTCCACTTATCACTTTTCAGCAGACTTTATAGCATCCTTTCCCAGAACAGCTACTAGTCATTTTATTGCATGTCACGGCAGATATATTACTCCCCCATTAACGGTTCAGCTTTAAATAAAACCTCTGTAGTCCTGGGCAAGCGGAGAGTATATTTGCAAGGTGGTGCTACAACCGCATAGTCTCAGTCTGAATGCATGAGCCAAGCTGGAGTAGGGGAGGAAAAGGCTTTATGCCTTGCTGGCACAGGGTACAGCAGCCTGAGAAACTACACTCAGCTGCACATGCCCTCATGGGTCACACCAGCAGTCACAGCGCCCCCATTCCTTCAGGAACATCCCTCCCACAGGTCCTGCAGAAGGAGAGGTAGACAATCTCGTTTCCCCTCTGCTGCCAGGAAAGGACGTTTGTGACCCCTTTTAGCTGCATGAAGGAAGCTGTAGAGTTAATTAACGGAGCCCTTAGACCCTGGGAGCCTCTGGCTCTCTCCAATGTAATTAAGTTCAATTATCAATGCGCATGGGAGTCTAAGCATCACAAACTCGGGCGCAGGAGAGACTAAGACGCCAGCTGCTGCTGCAGCGTACTGCTGTACTACTCGAGTGCACGTCACCTTTTTCTCTACTGTCCACTTAACATACAAGTCACTGACACAACCTTGTTCAGCTAAGGCTTGTTGGGCTGGATACAGTTCTCTGGTGTGACATAGACCCTTTGATTTGTGGTTTGAAGTCTATGGGAGAGACCCTATGTGACTAAGGGCATGTCTACACAGCAAACTTACCACCCCAGGCAGCAGCATCCTCACACGCACACTGCACTGCTCTCCATGATCTGCCTTCTGGCCAAGAGGCAACACAACTGCGTCTACGTGGTGCTTCCGGCAAGCTAATCAGTGCTGAGTGACATGGCCAATTAGCCCTTTTCTGCACTAAGGAACTCCCCTGCAGCACTGCACAGATGCAGCTTCACTGCTTCAGGGCCAGGAGACAATTGAGGCAGAGCAAAGTGCTGTGTTCAAGGGCACTGCTGTTTTGCCTGGTAAGCAGAGCCATCCCTAGGGGTGTGCGGGGCATAAGGCATATCAGCCCACGTGGGGCTGGGGGTGGTGAATGGGAGGGCGGGGGCAGGAAGCGGCCAGAGCACAGAGCCAGTGGTGCAGTGGTGCACGGCATCCATGGCAGAGCTGGCAGCGTGCAGTGACCACAACCAAGCTGGTACGCCACTGTCCTGTATGGAACTGTCTGCGGGAGCCCCCCAAAGCACAAGGCCTGGGGAGGTCGCCCCAATTCACCGCCCCCAGGGACAGTCCTGCTAGCAAGTTTGCCTTGTAGATATGCCTGACCTCACCAGAAACCAAGACACATTGAGGGGCTGGGCAGTTACGCTAACTTGGAGCCCTCTCGGTGCCATGCACTGGTTTCTCTTGATAGATATCAGTGATTTCAATGTCTATGTTAACGATCTTAACTAAGTTCAGACATCTCAAATGTCTGCCCTCTGCGGTTGTCAGAAAACAATCTGTAAGCAATATACATGAGAATTCAGATACATTTTACATGTCTAGTAAAAATTACCTCGTTTTAGCCTCTCCATGGCACTTTTACTTCCCGCATACGTGGGTCTAATTTCTTTTCCTAATTCTTCTATGATAGCTAGGAGTTCTGCATATTTGCTTTGTGGTACTTGACTGCTGCTGGTACCCTACAGTTTGAAAGAAGTTAATCTGAGTTACACAGTGAAAAACAAACAGCTGGAAAGAACAACTATTTCACAGCTTGTCCTGGCCATTTGCACTCATTTTAGAAGGCTATCCACATGAAGCGGCTGTAGCTCCTGCTTTTGTAATCAGATGCTGCTCGGGTGCATTATCTCTTCTCACCCAACTGCAGGACTGGAGCTTGGGTTGTAAAACATTTCATGTAGATAGCACTGCAAACAGAGTTAACAAATGCAACCCCCCTTGTTACAGCCTCTCCCCCTCTCTCTCACCACCACACTTTTCACTTTCTGTACTCTAAGTACTAGTACAGGCAGAAAAATGTTTACAGAATAAGTTAAAGTAGGGGGAAGTTAGTGGGACGCAATTACAAGAAAATGTTTTACACATCAAAAGAAAGCATCCTTCACCCTGTTAAACGTTAGAAGCTGCCCCAAAGTGGGAAGTTAGATCCCCGTAGCAGCCAACAAAGAGGCTTGGCTCATGCAGTGTAGAGCACTGGAAATTCTAAGTTACCCACAGAAAACAATTAGAAATGCAATACTGCGACTATTCATTATTTGTAACACAGTAAGCGTTCAGCTGGTTTCAGCCTTGAACGTCAGATCACGAGCTATCCTCACTTTACATCCTCACCTTTGTCTTGGAACACAACTCACATCACGGTTCGCCATAAGTCAGAAAAGCAGAGGCTAGTGGTCAGCTATTAATTAATCCCTGATGAGCATTATAATTATTCTAGTATGACATGAGGACGCATGTAATGACTCTGTTTGCCATTTGGATTTTATTTCCAAGCCCTGGAGAGGTCACATGGACAACAGCCCACAATTCACTGGCTTGAGCAAGGGCATTGTCACCAGAAAGATTTCAAAGAAAACTGAGAATTTTACCTGCATCCCTTGTGTGTAGCCTAGGGACGGTGGTCCGTAGTCATTTATAAGTTGTCTGTATTGTGCAGATGTGGCCATACTTGTGGAGGGAGAGTGAACGCTTCCAGCTTCCAAGAGAAAAAAAAAATTAAATCAAGACTTATTAGCTAAAGATGGATTAGTCGATACACATTAGGACTCAGTTTAGTGGGCTTTTTTCTCCTTTTTTTAAACAGTAACCTGATTCTTCTCCCAGCCCACTAACGTCAATTAAGAGTCACACTACTCATTGGACACGGTGCCAGTGATTAGCGTAGCAGTCCTTTCACAGCTACTGTACGTTGGAAAACGGTGCAGGCTGTAACGTTAGCCACAGCATTTGCACTCTTTCAAGGGAGTCCAGTATAGCATTGCAGGTTGCTCTGCAGACTTACTGTAAACACAGAGGAGCTGTCTTTTTGCTCGTGCCCTACAAATTAAGTCCAACCCCGAGCTATTTTCAATTTAACAGCACAGATTACGATCAATTTTTACATCTCAAAGTGTCATCAAGTGGACAAGGCAAAATTACCCTCACTGCTATGTGCAGTCAGGACCACAACTCAGAACTGGCGGCAACCGGATGAGGTCTCTGGGTCCCACTGTTCACTGTGTGACATCAGCAGTGAATACTGTTGCTATTTTCTACCCTCTTCTGTGATGTCAGACCCTTTTAACCAGCCAGGTTGCACCATGCAAAAATAAACCAAAGTAATGTAAAACTACCAGGTTTGGGGGGTTTTTTTGGTTGTTAAGTTCTAATGTTTCCTAAGATTTCTGGACTTCAGGGTGCGGTGACACTGCTGTAATACAACAGTCTCAATATAAACATGCATTTACTTTTTTCGCTATCAGGCTTTGCAGTCTCCTGAAGTGCCTACTGGCTGAGACTACTTTGGGGGACAATAAATCCCGATGTGGATCTTAACAAAAGCAATTATTGGCTTAATGCTCCTTCTTGTTTGTTTAAAAAATAGTTCATTCCTTACAAAGACAGACTGCAAGGAGAGCAGCTTTTGGAGGATGACTTGTCCTGAAGACAGCAAGGTGCGATATTCATACAGCACAGGAACTTCTCCAGCAAGCCCACCCTCCTTCGAAAAAAGTGTTTCCCTTAGGATTACATTAATCAATCAATGTGGCTTTTTTAAACGAACCAACAGGCCCTTCCTTAATGAGTTCTGCCAGGGTGATTGATCAAAGATCTGTCCCACCAACGGCAAAATCATTGGGGTTTTATTTTTAATTTTGTTTCTTTGCTCTTAATATGTTTGGGAGAGAAATGGCAGGGGGAGAATCATTTCCCCCTTTTCCTAACGGGCCACAACTGTTCAAAGGGATGCGCGGGATACAAATCCAGCATCAGATCCCCCTGACTTAAAGACCCAGCCACCATCCCCTTTACAGGCTACTAATGGCACCCATCCATCTTGTCTCCTTATCTTCCCACTGAAACAGCCTCCTCAATCATCTATCATCCATCCTTTTCAGGAAAATGCACCATTAAGCACACGCTTGCGCGC
>JAGPOW010001167.1:21665762-21684481 GCA_030014935.1 Caiman crocodilus | reverse complement strand
GGGCCGGCCCTGCAAAGGGCTCTTGCATTTGTGCCCTCCAAGAGTCCAGCTAAGGGACTCTCTTTATGTCCCTTTTTTGAGCAACACACGATAATTCATGCTGCTGTTTTGCTCCTTATTTGTGTCTTTGGTTTTCGTGCATTTTTGCTACATTTTACTCAGTAAACGCTGACTTGGGTTAACAAGAGACTTCCAGTCAACTAAAGAGTTAGCGAGCCTCGGGGGAAGGAGGTGGGGAAACCAGCTCAGCTGAGAAAGTGGCACCGGGTCCTTGCAAATGCAGGTGCCTCGGCTCCGCTGGGTGCAATTTCTGGCCAGAGGCAGCTTCAGTAAAATGCATAGAAAGTGTCATATTTATCTGCCTTCGACACCTCTCTCTATTCATTCAGCGGCAATCTCAGGCTCATTTGTCAATTAGTTGCTCGCTCATACGTATCTTCTAATATACAAGGTTTTTATTCATTACTGCAGGGGAAAGCTCACCTAGGAATAATTAAGACTTGCATTCGCGTGTGTGATTTAACAGGGACTACAGCAGCTCTGGCTGATTTGATACACATCTCGCAATTTTTCAGGTCTGAGAACCCAGCAGAAATGCATATCAGGGACCTTGAGGAAAGGAAGAAAAAAGAAAGACCAAAACTAGATCTGGATTTCCAAAGGACGTTCTTTTGTGTGGGCAGAGGACATCAGCTCTGTCGGCTGCCAAGCTGACGTCTTTCAGCAGAACCAGATTCATGTTAGAAAATAGAAAGGCAAATCCTTTCATAATTCCAATCCTGCTTCCGGACAAAAGAAAAAAAAAATACTGGTCAATAAAAATGAAGAATGAGGCTTTGATGTTTTGGCATCTTCATTAGTCACGGAGAATTACTGGCACTGCAGAAGAAAGAGGATCCCCGAGTGCATGATTTTGGGAAAACAATATAACAAAAAGAAAAAAAAAGCAGATGTGAAATTTAAAGCATCTCATCCAAATGGGAATAGCACAAGACTGGTTTGTCTCAGCCTGTCACCCTGAGAGAAGCAAAACCACCGTGTGCGCGCCAGCACAGGGCACTAACAAAGGACATGTTTCTGAGCCTTGAGATGCAGTACAGACAGCCCTGTTTTTCTCATGCAGGAATCTTATAATTATTTTTGAGTAGGACCCATACTACAAATCTGCTAATTAAATATTGGTTTACATTTTGGAGATCCTTGGAGACGTGTTAAAAAGTGCGAGGCATTCTCATTGACTAAATTAGTGCAAACTATTTCATTTATAGCAAAATGATCTTTAAATGTCTAAAAGCAGTGGTTCTCAGCCTTCTTAGGCTCCAGGCGCTCTTTGTAAAACGCCAGCTCTTTGCTTTTGCTTGTTTTTTTGTACTACAATTTTTCTGCGGCAAAAAACTTGGGTCAAAAGAGGTCAGGTTTTTGACACTGTGGATTGCTATTGGAAATCTCTGGGTTTCTGATGTGAATCATGGGGAGGTGTTTGCACACTTAATAGTGATAATAGATCGTGCAGCGCGCTGTGGTACCCCTAAGAAAGATCTCACTGCACTCTGGGCCAAAACTCACTAGTCTAAAGGTCCCAAGATAGCTCAGGTAACAACCTCCAAGTTCAGCACATGCAACGATTGTTTGAAAATATGGTCATTTGGAATCAGCAGCCACAGAACTAAATGTTAGAGTGGAAAACAAAAGAAAACTAATCAAAATAGTAGTAGCCAGTTTAATTTATTTAATATTCATTTTATTGCATGACACCCCAAATTTCTGCCACGTGTATCAAAGATGGTTTGAGCGTATATATTTATATACATATACTTTGTACCAAGAAGGGAAAGGCAAGGAGGTGCGATGCAATAGTGCACCAAAAGAGGATGACGGTCTAATGCTGGCAGAGATTTCAAATAAGAATTAGCAACATAGATGGACACATGCAATTCACCTTAATTTGAAATGTCTTTGGAATCCATCACGTATTATGAAAATGTATAGTGAGAACACACGAAGTTATGAAGCTCTAATTCTGGTTAAGGAAGTATCTTTTGCTCAGAGGTAGAGTCTCATGGCAAATGTTAAATGTAGGAGTACATTTACCCCCTCCACAGGATCAGTGAAAGGTGCTGGGGCAGTGATCTCTTGCAGAAAATAAAGTTCAGTAGTTTGTAGAATTCTAGGTAAATTACTAATGAGTTTAATAACTTTACATGCAGCGATACTGCCATGTGCCTCTGATGGACGTGGCATTTTCATAAGGTTCTTCCCCACAAATAAGGGAGTAGAGATCAGTTTGGTTTTTAAATCAGAAACTGAACATTAGATGTAAGGCCTCTTTATCCTTCCCAGTGCAAGTCAGATACATAAGAGCCAAATTCCAAGTCACCTGACTCCAAGCTGAAACTTAAATTTAAAGACACCCCGATCAGAAATTGATGAGACTATTACAAATTGTACGTTACAGAAAAATGTTATTAGGGATTTACAGTGAGTCAACTCCCCTGCTGCTAAAATGAAATGGGCCCCTGCGTAAGTAACATATTATTACTAGATGTGGTCAAGAACAATAGCTCTGCTCTAAGTGCAGCTACTGCCATTATTTCTATTTTAGCCTCACCCCCATAAACCAGTTTCCTCCCCCAACATTATTCTGGTGTCCTTTAAGTATTATTACAAAATGTACTGAAACGCTGCTGCACTGCTAAACTCAATACAACAAAGATTCATCAACAGATTAGGAGTGCGCACACTTGCAGTATAAACAAGGACAATCTAAGCTCTGAAGCCTTAATTACAGCCTAGAATTTCGTGGACTATAATGCGATTTGACGTCACTGATGTATTGTCTAGAAACATTACAGCTGTATTGATGCAAGTCGGACCGAATGGTAATAGCTCCAGCAGGCCTTAAAAGACATTAATGCATACCATACCACCAGATCCAAGACATTGTCACTACTTGCAGTACACATTTCTGCAAGACATCAGCATTTCAAGCACTTTCCTCCTCCCCGTATTTTTATAGTAGCATGAAGCTACTAGCCATGGTATCTCGTAACTGGGTTACCAATTACGTGCTATATCTAGTCTCCATATACTTTTATGACATGGTGTTTTGGCTCAAGGGATGGCCCATTTAGCTCTGCAGTGGTTGCGCTGCTTTGTCACTCCTGCTAGTTTTGTTGGCCTTTGCCATGAGATTCTGTTACAAGGAGTCCTACGCACGGTAGCTGGCACTGCACTGACGAAATAGTTCAAATACTTTCCTACATTCAGAGCTTCTCAGTAAAGACTATATTGGAAAATGAAATGGCCGGATACTAATTTCGTCCGGGTCGACCGTAGGATGCTTCCTTCCAGGACACTCTGTTCTGTGGACTTGCTTGCAATGCTGTACATTTTATGCAAGTGCAATCACGCCAGTCCTTCCCAAGCAGGAGATTGAATGGGGGAGAATAGTGCCTTCACAGTGACTGGATGGCAGCTAATTTTTAGTAGCTGACTGAGGGCAGACGACATTACCTGGCTCTCTCATTTGCTCTTTTCCATCACTTCTGACCTAGATTTCACTGTCTGTTTTGGCACTAGCTCTGCAGATGCAGAATTTGATTGCTTTTCTCCCATAAGGATGTTTGCGCTGCCTTTTCACTGCACAGTAAAATGAAGCCCGAGGCTTTCGCTGCACAGCAGCCACATGTTCTCCACCCTCACCTTTGCAGAGCACTTTGAATATAAAGGTTTGACTATAGCTTTATCATCCCGCTTTAGGTTTCAGATTGTGAACAGGGCTGTTGCTCACATGGACCATATTTACTTTTAGTTATTACTGTTAACAATAAGTCCCGACTGTCAGATTTCCTGATGCTCTGCTTGAGATGGTCTTCTCTCACTGCATGCTAAAACCTATTTAGGAATTTAAGCCCTCAGCATACAGACCGCACTGAAAAGGCTAAAGAGACCCCACAAAAGAGAAACAGCACATAAACAGCATAAAAACCTGAAACTATTGTTTCCATCCAATAAGTGCATAGTACTGGTCACCTAAGGACAGTATTAGGAATCGGCCTCTTTCAAGACACTGCAGTACACACTATAAAACTGAATACAAAATACATAATACACATTGAGAGGGTTGTGGAAGACAGACAGCTGGTATTTGTGAAAAATATGACTGCATATAGTATTATCTACAATGTATGCAGACATCCCTTGAGAACTGATTTAAATATATCACTCTGAAGTACACAAAATGCCCTGTGTGGCAGGTCACGAAAATGGGACTAAATCTTGGGACGCGAGCAGGGAAGATACAAAGAATAAGACCATCAAGTCTAGATTTACAAGAGATATTTACATGAATGAACTCAGTAGCCTTTAACATCTCTATATACATCGTCTATCTATATATGTACATAGTATATTGTGGGATTGGGAGAGTTTTATCCCCAAAGCAAACAAAAAAACCCATCAAAATACCTTGATAACTCACTTGCAAAAAATGTTTACAGGTTACAGAACTTTTCTATTGTGAAAACACAGTTCAAGACTAAACAACTGGCATCTTTTGGACTTCAAGTCCATCTTATTTAAGAGGTGTGTGTTACTGCTAGATCATATGGTCACTACAAAAAAAATCTGAAGACTTACTGGGCAGGATGGTTATTTCAGTATGTTAGGGCTGCATTTGTATTATTATTCACAGAGCAGCAGATTAGTACAATTAGCAGATTATTATAACTGAAACAAGCAAGCTAGTCAAAATCCTGAATCCACACAAGTAAAAAACACTGACCTCTGACTGAGTCACAGAAGATTGAACATATACATCATGAGCGTTCCCCACATGGTCACCTCTACAGCTGGGACACATGCAGTATGGGAATGGTTATCAACACGGATGAAGCTAAGCAGTTAATTTAATATAAGATGTATCCAGATTTTATTTCACACACGTACTTAAACATGACAATTTAGGAAGAACAGGGCAATGCAAGGTTCTGACTTCACCCTACAATTACACAATGTGATCTGGTTCTCTCCCCTGAAGTCCAATACTTGAGGTGCTGCAAAAGATTATGCATGGTAACAGGGTGGTTATGATTTCTTTCCCCACCTCTCCTCATTCCTGTCCCCCTTGTCTTTTCACTTGTACGTCTAGGCTTTCAAAAGTTCATTGCCTTATTATCTACAGCATTTCCAGCATCTAATGCTAAAACCACAAATTAACTTCAGAAATAGCATGGCATTTGCTGGGTGAGCAGCTCAAAGGTTCCCCATCAGACACAGTGGGTCAAGACATCTCAGGGCACGCATACACACAAAATCCAGGATGGGTGTATTATTTATATAGGGAACAATTATGCAGTGTGAAAACAAAACCTACATCTTTGACAAAAATGTTTATAGCTCCAGAATTGTCTCTCTGGAGCTGGGGGTCCACAAGCATTAGCAGGCTGGATCAGGAGCTAAATGATGCAAGGCTACAGGCAGGGTCTGGGTTGGAAAGTATATAAGCAGTATAGGAATAGCTGTTATGAATCTGCAGTTTGGGGAGTGGGGGAAGAGGAGGTGTAACTTTTTCCAAGGGACAAACATATACGGAAATGTATTGCTCGTTTGTCCATTACTAAAACACCTGCCTAAAAAGAAAAGGCTATTGGGAAACACAATTGCATTGATTTCCAAACAAAAATGCTTTTGGTGACTTTCCCCCAATCAGTTTTCCTCTTAAAACAAAATGAGTGGCAGATACACAACATCCAGAGTCCAGCCTTGGAAAGCTGGCCTTGTTTGGCTGAGTCCAACAAGCTTACACGCTAGAAAGCGAGGTGCTCTCCTCAGCAGAATGAACTGAAGCGTATTTGAACATGTTTAATTTCAAAATGTTTTTAGTTATAAAAAGTTATAATTTTAGGGTTATTTGCTAATGAGAACAAATCTCATTGAAGATTTTTTTTTTTCGAAACTTGACTTGATTTTTAAACTTTGAGGCTTGAATTCTATGCTGTATATTGTAACCCAGTTTCCAACCAGCTGTAGTAACGATTCACACACGACCTGCCAACACACTTTAAAAAAATCCCACTACTTCAGTGAATCCCACTAAAACATGGCAATTGTGGGCATACATTCACACTCCCCAAACACTTCTCCTGCCTTTATGGTCCACTGAATCTAGTGCACGTGTTCAACTTCTGATGATGTTATCACAGAAGTTAAATGACTCCTCCCGCCCCACTAGAGAATTAAGATACAGTACACAGATAGTATCAGGTAAGGGTCCCACCATTTCCTAGTGTTACAAATAAAACTCCACCCACTAATACCTGGGTCATGTGAGTTATAGCAGTACAGTTGCCATCAGCCTTAACCTTAAAATATATCAACTGTGGTTAGTCTTTACCCAGGGAGAAAATGTGTGTCACTCTGTTGAATACGAGAGCCGAATAACAAGACTTGGACCATAGGACAGAAGGCCTACAGCTGGATTAGAATATCCCGAGCCTTCTAAAATTCCAATTGTACAGGCTTGTTAGTTTTTTGGAAATGCAGCGATTGCCTAAACAAAACTCCACTTCTTGTTAGTACAATAACTTTTATTTGACATCTACAAGATGGTTATCTTGTAGGGGTTTTTTGGACAGGTTTATACAATCTCAATTTTCAATAGTGCAACCTGTGCAAGCAAGAAATGACAAACATTGTCCTTCACTTTCTTATAAACATCTACTATTATAGGCAAAACAAAACTTATCCATATTATAGATAAGTAACTATTCACATTTGTACATTACAATTTCTTTTAAACAGCTTCAGATAAACTCTACAATGTCTTACAACATATGAAACAGTATTCAAGTTACCGGGTAACAGAAACAGCACATACAGTGGAACCCTCAAGTGTTTCCCATTGTCTAATTTACAGCTCAAGTACGGTTTCATCTTACAAGTGACAAATTAAATTACATTAATGAAGTAAAAAATATAAGATTGTATGTGAGATGGAAGTGAATTTGCACTTAGTTTTCATAACCACCTCAGATTAAGGAAATATTTAACTTTAAAGGAAAACAGGCTTTTAGCCATCTTTGCAGCACACATTAGGAATACCATTAATACATTAAAAAAATGAACTAACTTTTTAATTTAAGATGTTTATCACAAAAAGAACATTGCAGACTCAAATATATAACCTCCAGGAGAGAACCAGAAAAAATGCAATACCTGGGTATAAACACTATAAAAATGCAATAATCAATGCTGTACAACTAAGATTGTGTTTCTCTCTGAATTCTTGTCTTGTGTGTTTATCCTGTTCATGCCCGTTTCCAAAGACATGCACTGTCAAACAGAAACTGGGAAAGAACCTGAATGCATGATGTGCAACCTCTAGGTTTCATGCTTTTATAAACTTACAAGTTGAAGAGAAAAACTCAATATATATTTTCTATATATATACTCAATACATGCATTCAAGGATATCTCCCACAGCAATGGCATTGATGTACTGCGTTAAACCCTGAGCACTGTATGACAAGATCAAATAAAGCCTGTTGGGGGGATTTTCAAGCATTTTCAAACAAATTGTGGTCTGTAGCATAAAAGGCCAAAAGTAAAAGCAGACAGGAAGCACTACAGAGAGCATAAGACAGATGCACCACCATAAGCAACTGCTGGCTTGCAGTTCTACCATCCTTTGTGTATTTCTATTCCCAAAGTGTTTCTGAGAGCACACAACTGAACTGAATAAAGTTATATTTCTTTGGAATCTGTCCCTGATTTTTATGCAAGTGATATGCTTTTACAGCCTTTGCTCACACACCAAAGTCAACACCTGGCGCTTGTCCTCTTAGGCATTGTTGAAATTGGTGATGCTCTGTGGGTGATGCTGCTGCCATATCTGCTGCTGTTGTACTGCAAGCTGCTGAGACTGGTCTGACGTCGACAGGAGGTTTACAAGGGGCGAGACGCAATTTGCAGGAATGATCAAACCTGTAATTAACAACAAGTCAGTTGTGCTTCCTCGGCATGCCAACATTTTGTACATTAAGAACTTGGGTCAGTGGTTCTCGGTGCCTTAAGCTTCATTTATGCCGTCAAAAGCCACAGCCGGGGGTGGGTTCAACAAACAGTTTAGCCATATGGAACTGTACAAACTCCAGCAGCTCAGCCCTGCAGAAGTGTATCCTGTGCTGCAACTGAGGGCCTGCTCTTCTTCACAAAAGGGAAAGGAGCACAGTCTGAGAACTAGGGCTGGAAAATGTCCTCTTGGAGCATAAGGGGAGAAAAGCATATGCCCTGGGACACAAGTGCTCTTGCCTTTTTATTTTTATTTTTTGAGAAGATGGATCCTGCGATAAACAGCAAGAGAAAATGGCCATTTACAGAGGTGGGCAGACAGCCATCTATTTACTCCAGAGGGTCTGCTCTTTAGTCTGAAGAGACTTACCACCATGGCAAATTCCCCTCCTTTTTTTTTTTCTCTTGGCCCTTCAGCCATTTCAACTCTGGCTTACTACCAGGTCAAGCTCACAGGATTAGTTAGGAAAATTTCTTCCATTTTCAGATCGCCCCAAAGCAGGTGGTACTACAGGTGTAGTTTTTAAACTTAGCAATCCACAGGAAGGCCTGTTCTCCTGTAAAGATACCCTGTAGGCCTCCTGCACAACTCTCAAGGTATATGGACAGGAGAGTTAATGCCAGCAGGGAGAAAATTAACACAGCAGATAAACCTACTTACCTACAATCCTCTGTCCATCTTCTGTTCTTAGCCGAACTATCTGCATTTTCACATTTGTACCACTCACAGAGGCTAAAACTCCTTCTACTTTTGTCCAGACACTTAGTACTGAACCACATAGGACATAGTATGTTCGACACCGGAGGCCAACTTCGCAAACTAATCCCAGGCCTGCTTTCTTACAGTTGCCTCTCCTGGTGGAAAAAAGGTGTTCTTTTAAATTCAAACGAACACTTTTACAACAGTTCAAGTCAGGCAATTACACACGTTTATTTCATAAACATTACCGGTATTCAGTATCCACTTTAAAGAATGTGTAAAGAATTAAGATCCTCAAAAATGCAAAGAGCTGGATAATGAGATGGAAATAAAATTTATCCATGTCCATAAAATGCCTTGCAGTGTGAAGTCTCAAGCAGCTGTTAGTATACTTAGGACTGCAGCCTCAGCTGTTGTAAAAAGGCACAGTTCCAATTTAGATGCACTAATTTACACCAGCTGAAGATCTACTGTCTAATGTGGGTTAGAGAGAGATGGGGAGCAGCAACTTACTCAGTAAAAAAGGTCACAACTTGTAACACTAAAATTCCTGACTTAAGTTCAGAGGCTGAGAGCCAAGCTGTGCTGCATAATAAGGGGACTCAGAGCTAAAAGCTAGTTTTCATGAGTTTCACTACATAAAACTAGTTAAAGGGGATCACATATAAACTTGGTAACTCAGTTATAGCCAACGTATTCCACTGATCAGATCAATATGCTTACTGAGGTGCGAGTAATTAAAAGTGAAGTCACAATCCTTAAATAAGTTCCTAGTTTCAACTGCCTTAAGGAGAGCGGTTGCCATTCACCACCTGGAACTAACTGTTCGTGACTGAAATTACTCCAAAGTGAGCAATACTAGATCTTGGAATTTATGACTGAGATTGGTGAATGTGATCACATATCAGATTTAGCCAGAGACCTTAGCTGAAAACACATTTAACAGCAAAAGTACTAACCAATAAGCATGAGTACAGGTATCCGCAGAAGAATTGTACTGCTCTAGCCAGTGTGGCAGAGCATCTTCAGAAGGTACCTGAAAAGCCATTTAAAGTTGTGTTAAAATGTTACACACCATTTCTGAACACTTGTACAGAACAGCACACTATTTTATACTCATGTCTAAGGTCTAGGGGCAGCATTTAAAAGACTACGATTTAAAAAAAGGAAATAACTTATCAAGCAAACTATCTTTCATTGTTACATCCAGTTACACCTATCCATGGAAAGAGTTTCAAACAATGGTAAAAAAAAAAAAAATAAAACCTTCAGCACTGCAGAACCACACGACTGACTGAGATACTGACTGGAGAATGACAGAACCTTACATTTCAAACCTGAAGAAATGCTCAGAAGAACTAACACCTCAGCTGCTAAGAATTCTTTTCACAAGAACGTGAAGTATGAAGTATGCGTCTGTGGTGAAATACAATCTTGCAATTTCAGGGCTTCAGAGACCATAAGCAGGGGACTAAAACTTCATAAACAGTTTGGGTATAATAACTCACAAAAACCCTTTTAAAGTAAATTTTCTGCAAACTGACTGCAAAGGGATTATCTCCTATTTGATGCCACAAAGTGCTTCTATATTATAGAAAGGCTTAGTTTTATTAAGTTTTGTATACCAGAACTTGAAAGTGTGTGGGCCGTCTGGCAAAACCCAAGAGAAGACAACTAAAGAAATTTCCTGAAGGAAGTTTATACTACATGATTAATTAGCTAAGAGATTGTGAAACTTGCCAGCTACTTTCACTTGTAATAAAAAGCTTACATTTTCCTTCACCACAAAGCAAATTTAAGTAGTCTTGTTTTAAAAGGCTACCTTCTTATATTTCTTTTTCAGGTCTGCGTAAGTTTCCAGTTTGAGTTGTTTCCCAGTATTTGGTCTGTATACCAAGAAAAGCTTCTTTTTGGGATTCACTTCTTTTACCAGGATGGCAGTTTTCTTGTTATTTCTTATCTAGAAGGGAATGGTGAATTATTGAATTGCATATACTTAAATTGTTGATGTTCTGAACATTTTAAAAAGATTCACACCTTTTATTTAAGAGATTGAGTTACAAAGTTTAATTTAGGCATCTTAATTTATTACAGTTTATTAGGATTTCATCTGAGAAAGCTGCAAAGGCTGTGGCATACTTACCTGTAATGATAAATAAAATCCATCATCTGGTCCAGTCTGCTCTGCCCAAAACTTAGTTCCTTCTTCCCAGGACATTCCTCTCTCTACACTGATCTAAACGAGACATTATAAATGTTTAATTGCTACAAGCTTTGGGACACTTACTGACAAATAACAAAAACACCACCACAAAAACAAAATTGGGAAAATGGCAAAGACTTAATGTTTTTGGAAGACCAGGAACCAATTTTTTTTCCACTACTGGGCGAGCAATTTATAGCCTTGGTGGAACACTAACAATACTTGATTTGCAAGGACAAAGTTTGCACAATTCAGTTAAAAGATCAGGTTAAATTTAAAACTTACTGTGTATAATTCGACATGTCCAGAGGTAGAATATCCTGGAGTTAAAAATTTCTTAACATCTGTCTTCCTCACTTTCTCATCCCCAGAACCCAGATCTATTAGATAATAATAAAATAAAATAATAGATGTTATGCAAGAAAAGCAGTGTATAACTTTAAAAAAGCAAAAAGTCAACTTCAGAAATTTGATTTACTTACCTAAAATCCCCATATCATATCTTCCATTCTTTTTAGCATTTTGTATAACTGCATTTAGCGTATCAGAGAAATACTGGAATAAGGCATTCTGCTGATGCACCTCCATACCCAAAATTCTATTCAGGAATTTTCCAATATTGTTATAATCTAAAAAGAAACATTATTTTAAAACTTGGAGCTTCTAGGTATGCATGCAAACAAAACCTAAAGCAGTATTTTTGAAACAAAGCAAGCATCTTAGTACTTTTTTTTAAATCTGGGCACAAGTAGATTAACAAGTTTCATATGGTGCTATACTTGCTCCTGGTTCTCATTAGCATTTCTGTAACAACTGCAGAAACTATTTCTGAATGGGCAAGTTATTCACCTGCTACCAATGCTTAAAAAAAGCATCAAAACCAATACCTTTGTCAAGTGTTAGAATTCCAGATCTGTCTTCTACATTTATCAGGCCCACACCTATTAATCCTTGCCGGACATCTAAGAAGAGAAAAAGTTATGTTACTTGGACTGAAACCACCCCTCTGAGCAAACACGAAAATGGCTATCAAAGCCACCTGTGATTTCTTTTGGAGCAGCAGATAAATGAAGCTTCCACTCCAATACCCAATTGCAAACTTTTGCATGTCCAAATACATAATGTGACTGATCCATGCACCAAAACGTTAACAACAACACAGAGCCTTAGTTAATGGTCTTAGAAAATACTGGCATTACTATATATGCTCAACAGAAGAGCAAAAATAGAAGGGTAACAGTTGTTTTTCTTTTTTTAAATCGTTGGTGGCAGTACTGTGATAACATAAGTAGGGGCAGACAAGATGTCAGTAGTCCCTGAAACTGATGTCCATTGCAGAAAACCATTTTAATCCCTACTTTTCTTTTCACAAACCAAACCAACATCTTAAATATTAGCAGAAACTATATGCTTCTGTTCTCATCATGGAAGGACATATTCTCTTACTCTAGAGAAGGCAGTGTTCTGTACAGGAATTTCAAATTCACAGCTTACACTCAATCTGAATAGAATCAAGTCACTTGGTATCAAGAATAATTGCTTCAATTTAAAACCTAATCCGCTAGTGTGGTGAATATGGAAATAAACAATTCTTTTAAAACCAACCAGCCAACCTCAACAAAAAGCTGGCAACAAGAACACACTAACTTCTATTTACCCTTAAAGAAGTCTCCTGGATAGTCAGCAGGTGGGGACACCATTGGGGAATCTAAATTCACAATAGATTTCATAACAATTTCCAAAGCATTTCTGCCATACTGCATAAAAAAAAAAATTACATCATGATTTTGCACAACATACATACATGGATTTAACCAACATTTTAAATCTTTTTTTTTTTTTTTTTTTAAGTTTAGACTTTTCTTTACATAGGATCCAAAAATTCATGGCTTATTCTAAGTGAATGACCACAAACTGCTTGGGATTAAAACCTCAACCTTTATCTAGCACTTTTTATAAAATTACAGCACTCTATATAGTCACACTGTCTCTAGACGACTACAGTTT
This sequence comes from Caiman crocodilus, assembly GCA_030014935.1. NCBI lineage: Eukaryota > Metazoa > Chordata > Crocodylia > Alligatoridae > Caiman > Caiman crocodilus. Next base: position 21,671,501 of record JAGPOW010001167.1, on the reverse strand, counting down.
TCCATGGCACTTTATACCACAGAGTATACGCTATATACTCCAAAAGCAGACAAAAAAGCAAAACAAATAGAGTTCACTAAGGGAGGGTGAGGAAGGACTCCTGCCACAGGCACATAGTTCTAACTTTTTCTTGTATTTTTACTGAAAGAGAGAAAGCAGTCACCTTGTTGTCGAAGTTGAACCTGCTAAGGTCTCGAGTTTCTGTAGCCCTTCTGTCTCCATGAGTAAGAGCCCCCTGTCAAGAAAGCACCTTGTAATTATAATGGCACAAGGAACCCTGTACTGGGGGAAAAATACCTATGCTTTATTTGAGTATGAACATGCCTTACCAAACTCTCCAATCTTTTTGCGACAATAGATGCAAATCTCTGTTCTCCTGCCAATTCAGAAATGAGGAACACATACTCTGGAGCAGTAACTTGATTTGACCTATGGGTTCTTCCTGCATAATTAAAAACAATGAAAAACATATTACACAAATCCCAAAAAGCAGCTCTTCAGAATATCTTTCATAAGAAAACTGAAGGAAGTTCCCAGAATTGCAAACAAGCAATAAAAGACCATTCATTTAACTCTACGGTGCAATGTATGCAAGTGGAGTGTCAAAGCAACATGATCAGAATCTGCCAAATTTAGAGAAACTTCTTACATATGTATAACTGTTAGATAAATCCTCTGAAGAGAAACAAGTAAGCATTATACACAGAGAGGAAAAAGTCTAGGCATACACATGGAGCAAAGCACATCACCCTCAGTCAGATATCTGGGTGCATAGAGAAATTCTATTCCTGCTTGTAGACAGGGGAAGCTTACATATAAATAACTAAGCTAACCATTTCTTTTGTACTAAAAGCCTCAAAAAAAAGGTTAGATTTGCTGTGAATATTTCAGTATTTATTGTAAATAGTATAGCAAAACCATGAACACAAACATTCTGAATTTGATTACTTCATAAAAATGCACAGTAAATACAACACAATGAAGTCAAATATGTAAGTATCTAGAGTAATAATTGTTTTTATCTACTGGAGTGCAACAAAACCCATACAGTTAACAAAATGAAAGACCCAATGGCTGAACTTGATACCGTATGAATGTGTGATATGCAATACATGGGTGCTGAACTGGCTGAATTAAAAACAGAAGTTACTCACCAAATTGCTGTATTGCTCTATCTGCACTCCACGGCAACTCCAAAGTCATGTGCACCCTTCGCCTCTGATTCTTAGCTCTCCGGTCTGCTTGTAAAGAGATACCTGAGCTGGCAGCTTCAGAGATGATGGCAATGTTCTTAAAACAGATGAAATACAATGGCTAGTTAGCAGTACATTTGAGAGCAAACCTGGGTTTCCAGATGTGTAGAAACTCAGCAAATTTCAAAGTGCTAACTGTTATTTGATCCCAAGCATTAATCATGTGGGGAAGGCAAAAAGGCTGGTGTCCAATCCATGTCATTAAGTTACAAACAGTGGAGACAAATCTGAGAGCGAGAGGGGTTTGTTACTTTATCTTCCAGCAACTTTTTTTTGGCAAACCTGAATCGAGTCTTGCCACATCAAAAGCGAAGTGTTATGATAGAACGCCATGATTCTTAAAGGAAAAAAGGCCTTACTGCAACTTTTGTCCCCTTTCTATAGGGGTGGTGGGTGGCATTGTATTTATCTTGAAAGTGTATTCATCTTAAAGACAGGTATAACAATGCAGTCACCTTTTCATTTTATTGTGAACAATACTTATTTCCATAAAGGTGGTAAAAAAAAAAAAAAATACAACTCTCTGCGAACAGCTAGACCTGCAAAATTTAATTTAGGACGCTATAGCAATTTTAAGCATTTTAAAAACTATTTTTCTATTTGGAAGCTTTCAGAAGATGAGGATGCAGGGCTGAGACACAGAACACAGTGCACATGGTCCCAGAGTGGGAGGAAAATCATGGTTCTTGTTCTGGGACAAGACACCTCTGGGGGCGCATTTGAAGAGGTCAGTTATGAGTCAGAAAAGCAACCAGCCCTATAACCAGAAGTCTCCTCGTTTGGCTGAGTGTAAGCAACACTCTGCAGGCTTTCTCTGACTCTGCAAGTAGTATATAAAATACCAGAACTGATTATGGGAGCTCGCAGATCTGCAAACAGAGCAAATGAGCAGACATGTGCTGTCCAGTGGTGCTACTCTCAGGTGCCTCCAGAAATACAGAGCACAAGACATGCCAGAGCTGATTGGACCCCACAGTTTGTGTCCCCCCCCAGTATTCTTTGGCAGTGGCCAGCATCAGATACCCCTAGGGAAGGAGGGGAGGAGAAGGAAACCCATGATAGGGAGACATTTGGTTTCATGAAGATGTCCTTCTAACCTTCAGAAGTTAAAAAAAATGCTTACACCTTGAACTTCAAAAAGGTGTTGCATCCTTTTAAAAATGTTAGGATTAAATATTTCCAGGCATTCTTATCCATACCATCTAGTCCCTTTCTTGAAGGTTCCTAATTCTTGACTTCAACGCCCTCCTGTGGCAGTAAACTCCAGCCAGATTACGTTGCAAGAAAATGTATTTCCTTGCATCAGTTTTGAAGATATCATTTGGTTAAACTGAACATCCCCTTCTTAGAACAGGAGAAGACAAAAGCTACTCAATGGTGCTCTATTATTATAGATCTTGGCATGCTGGGTTTTTTTTAAATCCTTTTTGCATGATAAATCCATCTTTTCAGTCTTCCAATTTTCTTCGAACCAAATAACTCTTCCTTGCATCTCTCTAATTGAAAAATGGCTTTTTTGGAGATAGAAGTGACCACAATTATACTACACTACCCCCAGAAGAGGCTCTAACACAGCAAAGAAGTAGGAAAAAAAGCTTTACATTTTTAAAAAATGGATGATGCATTGAAAGTCCCTGTAGAAGCATCTATTTGAAATGAACAGTTCTTTCTAATCAGAAAGTGTTTAATAAACTTATCAGTTAAAGTCCCACCCTTAACAGAAACGGAGCTTGACATTCAGGGCATGCCATAGCCACATACTACTAGGGTTACTAGTACCTAGGGTTTTGAGGAGTGAAGTGCTATATATTACTGTGGTACATATCTTCTAGATAGCCCTAATATTACCACTGTACTATACTTCCAAGTGATTTTCAAACTGCCACTTTAAGAATATAGCAACCTATATTCTGGTAATAAGTCCTCTTACGTGTCTTAAAACCTCTGGACATAATATAGAAAAACACATACCTTATCTCCATCCATGAATCTCTGCTTTTCAGTGATGTTTAGAATTTCAACAGGCACATCAAGCTCAGATCTTGACTCATAAGATATGCTACCATCATCATTGCTTACAACTCTCCCTTTGCGGCCCGTCATCTTTAAAATAAAGTAACATTTTAGACTACACGTTAACACAGAACTGTCCATGTAACAGAAATTTCAAGTCGAATATCCAAGGCCTCTGGCTGAAATGGACTTGGAAATAGGAAGGGGACTGTAAAGCCAGTCGTGTAGATGGGACAAGGACCACAGTTGTAGAGCTCTACTGACTGACAACACAAGCCTCGTTAGTAACCAGGCAATTTCATATGCTGTGGCAGTAACTAAAGTCTTTGAATGACCTCCCCTGACCCTCCCCTCAAATCCTAACATTCAATAAGCAGAAGTATGAAAGGCTCCACAGGGATTAGAGTTTAGCACTTTACAATCTAGATTAAAGAGTCAGGACCACCACAAAAAGGGAGGCCAGTAATTTTGGAAGGAGTAATTTAAAAGTATGAACAAAACTTTACTGAACTTTACAGGGTCTTTGAGACCAGAAATAAAGCATTTCTTGTGGACAGACAAGCATCCTCCTGGAAAGGTGGTGTCTCAACTGAGAAAGCAGGTGGAAAAAAAAAAAAAGCACCAATTTATGTAGCTCACCCATGCCCTCACCCTCTCATTATACAGCTCTGGGTCTTCCTTGCCTGAATGGTAGAAGCTGAGAATAAGAAGGGAACAGGATCATCCCATATTATTTATACTTATCAGCTAAATACAAACAGTCAGGAGAGCAAAACTGCATAGAGAAAACCATGAAGAAGCCAGTGTTCCTTGCCCAGTGAGAATGCACCTTGTATCCAGCAGCATAAATTGGGAAGTACTATTACATATGATTCCTAGTCTCCTCAACCTTACTCATTCAGATCCCTTCTGTACTTATTTTATTCCATTTTATTGTACTTGGGGTAAAAAAACATTTTATCAAAACCACAAAACTAACTCCTTGCTTACCAGCTCAATTCTGTTCTCCATTACACAGCTGCACAAAAAATACTCTGTGCATTAACTCATTGCAGCCAGTTAGCATGCCATCATTACTTAAGGAAATAAGGGAAGTAACAAGTTCTTAACTTGTAATTATATGAACCTACCTCTGCCACATTCTCGGGACCACCAAGTTCATCTATAAGTTCATCCAATGTATTAGGTGGGAGATCTTCTGCTAGTTTTTCCAGTTTGTCAAGCAATTCTTTTTTCATCTGTTGGGCTCTTTCAACAGCATCTTGGCTTGTTACAAAGCTGCTGTTGGTATTACTGTTAGCTGAAAATTAGAGACAAAAAAAAAAAAATAAAGTCAAGCAATTACATTTTTAATAGTTAAAATGACTAAAGACACAGAAGACATTCCACAAAAACTCAAACTTGTTCATACCTGATGTATTAGTAGTAGAAGCAGTGGTACCAGCAGTGGAAGAAAAAGAGCTAGGACGCTTTGATCCAAGACCAGAAGCTAATAAGGCACTTTGAATAGAATCAGGGTCTATACTTTTCTTCTTTTTCTTTTCTTTATTTTTCTTGTGGTCTTTTCTAATTAACCAGGGATCTGACGTTAAATAAAATATACAGTAAATGCTTGAAGTAGCTTCAAAACCAGTCACTCTCCACTTTCCAAACATCTTTTTTTTTTTTTTTTTTTTTTTTAATGACAAACCCCCTTGCATCTGCTAGTTAAGATTTTAGGGCACAAAAGGAGTTTAAAACTGGCCGTAAAATGACAATGCCACAGCTATCATCTTTTCAGCATCACTAGAAGAATCTACAGTTTTAGATTATAAAAAAAACTTTATCATAAATGTATTTTGTCTTGTATTAAAGTGCTTAGGTCAAATTCATATAGGAAGTATGATATTTGCACATATATGGCTAGAGGCTCAAAGTTAATCCAGGTTCCCTTACCATCTTCATCATCTTCACTGGATTCATCTCTAAATGGGTTAAAGTCATCATCATCTCCAGAACTCAAAAATTTAGAACTCTCATTGTCACTTTCTTCATTGTCCAGGGCATCAGATTCACTCTCGCTTTCGTCAGAACTGCTTCCAGCCAGACCACCTGTTTTACGAGCTTTCTTGGCTTCTCTGGTTATTTCTTCACCTACTCCACACAAAAATATAAAATGAATTGAGTTGCAGATATTTTACTTTTTTTTGCACAATTTGCCTTCCTGTCACTCCGACGGCTAAGAAAAGGAAACCTCAGAATTAAAAGCGAGTGCCAACTTGAAGCACAGTTAAGTAACACAGAATGTTGATTATAAAAGATAATATTGAAAAGATAAGATATCCACTTCTAAGTTTTGGAGAATCTTTAAGTTTTGCAAATTGTTTCCTGAAAACTGGAGTCCACTTAACTTTGAATACATCTTTCCAATTTTTACAGAATTCCATTTTCAATTAATCTTAAATCAGTTCACATGTAGCTCATGGAAAAAAAA
>JAGPOW010001167.1:21645979-21656364 GCA_030014935.1 Caiman crocodilus | reverse complement strand
TTTTTTTTTAAGTGTTGTACGGCAACATACCTGGGCTGCATAAGTAACTGCTTCAAGTTGCAATGCTGACAACCAACCATTATCAATAGTTTCTTCAGATATTGAGGTCTGATACCACACCTCTGGAGGCGTTACACTTGATAACGAGCTGGTTTCTACTACTGGATCAGGATGACGCAGTCCAATTTTTACTGCAAGAGAAAAAAAGCTCTAAACATGATTCATACTAGTTATTATAAGTTATTTATTTTAGAAGTCAACACCATAATTTCAAGAGCTTGGTCACTTTAGGTTACGTTTTAGGGTAACTATGATCCCCCCCACTTTGATCTTAGGAGCCCCGTTGTTCTTATGAGTATATAGAAAACAGTACTTTTTTTTTTTTTTTTTTTTTTTAAGGCTAAGGGCAGGCATCAGTATAAGAAAGCAACTTGTGACAAGGAAATCTGTTTGCTTCATTTATGGAATGTGTTTTTATGAAAACATAACTCTGCTTTATCAAAGATCCCCAACATTTTGATATTTTTGAGTAGTGGCTCTGACCCCCAGGGACCTTCCATCACAGAACACCTCAAAGGTCACTAGGAGCAGAATTTTTCTGCTACATGAATACCAATATGTTACAAATAACACTCCTGTCATTTTTAACTTATATAATATTACCTCGTTACATTACTGCATCAGGACACAGATTGTGGGAAGAGAAAAGATAAAGAACCAGGCACAATTTAAGATGAATCAGTGATTAAAACATACACACTGCTGGGGCAGCAATATCATTATTCATGAAGAACGAAGTTGTAAGCAGAGAGAAAGAGGCATCAAAAAAAGCAAACTTCAAGGAGTACAAGAGCAGAAAGTTTTAAGAAGGCTTGTGAGAACTACACATATATGCTAACACGAGGGCTGCCAGAAGAAAGCTTCGGCAGTCAAAGCTCACCAAGGTACTGTACAATTTAGTTACAAGTGATCATCACAAAAGTCTCTTTGCTACTTATGGAAGTTTGAAATGCAGTTTGTTACTTTAAAAAAAAAAAAAAGTAAACACAGTGGATCACGCATTAAAATTCTGCTTTTTTGTTAATGAACTACAGTAAAAACAGACCTGGGATCTCACAGAATCTGCTGTGGACAACAAGTTGGTTACATTGTACTGAGAAGGTGTTGCTTCACACTAAAGTCTCCAAAATTGTATTATGCATCTTTGCTATAAAGCACACGGCTCTTAAAAATCATGCAGTAAAACAAGGGTGCCTTGACATCTGTGGTCAATAAAGTTAAAATCTTTAGCAATCTAGTGCCACTGTGCCATTTATATCTCTCTCAGATTAAAAATAGTGAACAAAGTGAATTCAGTCAGTCCCCTTCTGGTTTTTTGCAGCAAAAAGTTTAGTTTCAATCTGCAGATCTTTAGTTTTAATCTGCCCATTCAGGTCTCCTTTTTGTTATTATAGATTATAATTAGAAAATCTATTACTTATAATGTTTCTCTGGATTTTATTTAACGTGAGTACTATAATTTAAAATTAGTTGCAGTTTATTGAAACCATACGTTTTATTGGCATATATTCTGCATATGTTTCCGCATGACCCATTTCTTCTTCATCTTCCTCCTCAGGTTCTTCTTCCTCTTTTACAGATGGCACTTTCTACAATACAAATATACCCATGTTAATGGTATGATATACTAGTGATACTCAATCCTATAAACAAACAAATGTGCAAGTCAGTGCTAGACTATTAGCCTGGGACATCACCATTCAGTTGCATAAGAATGACCTAACTGCACTACAGAGCAGTAGGAAAATTCAATATTTACTAAGTCTTAGCCAGTATATTCTTTTTAAAGCATCTGTCTTCAGAGAGGTCTCATTCCACTGAAAAGAAGCATCACTGGAAAGGGACTCAAAAAGGACTTCAGCTCCCTTTTTTCCTACCAATAGGCCAAACGCTTTGCAGCACTACAAAACTATACTGGCATAAAAAGGGAAAGAAAAAATAAGCCAGCAGAGCTGAGCTCTGTAGCTAAGTCAGTGGATAAGCATTTTTATATACAATGCACCTACAGCTGTAGAATATGTTAAAAGGGATTGTCTCTAAAATTTGAAAGGTCATGAACATCCAACAAAAAAAAAAAAAAAAAAGCTGACATTTCAAGACAGCTATCTAGTATCTCTCTCAGTGGTATTCTCTGTCCCTCCCAAATAAACAACAATTGGCCATTGTTTTCCTAGGGTGTTAATTATTAGAGTTCAAGTTATTCTTCCCCCCATGCCCCATACCCCTGCAACAAATATCATTCAAACCACAAGCTAAAAACCCTTCACCACCAGTTTAGATCCTTGATATCAGAGGAGTTACTTAAAACTGCTTCCAGGTGCCCTGCATTGTGGAAATACATTGAGATCACAAAACCATCACTCATTTTAACCCAGTTCTCAATGAAGAAAGGTTTACGTGCAGAGCTTCCAACAGCATTAGTGGATAACTTGCACTAAATCCCCAGTACATCATTAGAAGATGATGCACTGGATTTATATTGTAATCCAGCATAATGCAAGAAGCCAATGCTGTTGGAAAAGTATCTGCTTCAGATTGCAGAGATCTGCACATCTTGTGAGACGGGGATAAAGCAATTTTCAAAAGCAGCCTAGGAGAGCTGCTCCTCAGCTTTGGTCAAATAAGATTCAAAAGATGTCTTCCATCACAAACAAGGGTGTCATCTGAAGATCTCTGAACTTCAAGAGGCTCCCATGTAGATCAAGCAAACCATGCTAGACAGCTGGCAGCATGGTCTGCTTCCCAACTACTAGCAAACTGCAATTAATCCTACAGAATGAAATGTATAGTTTCATAGACAAACAGAGCTCAGGAAGTATCCATGACTGCCTGGAACTATATAAAGAGAACTGGGGCTACTTAAACGTAAGTTAATTTAAGAAATTGTATCTGTTTATTGACAGTACTCACCATAGTAGGTGAAAAGCTTCGCATTTTCATATCATTTATCCATATTCTTGCTACTTCTTTTGTAGAAGCCTCCTTCTTTACAGCACCATTGCTTACATCAGCTAAAAACAAAGTTGCAATTTAGACATTCCATTAGATTGAGTTATAATACCCTCCTCCACCTCCACTGATATAATGGAAAACAAAACTCTGAAGTCTTTGACAGCATACAGATTCCCTTAAGAACACTACCAATATATTTAGCCATAAATCTCTGCACGTGCTTAAAATTAGTTCTGGTACTGCTTTTAGAAGAAAAATGTGTACTTAAATAAAATGTATTAACCAGTGCCACAATGAGATACGTGAGACTTCTTTAATACACCAACAGAATATACCTCCACTGTGCTATTAAATAAGTGATTCCATCTCATGTGTGAGTTAAGACAGTTTAAGAAACCACAAACCCAGTGTTGTTGATTATGTGCTCTTACCTGGTTTGGTGGCATTTACCACCTTTGGAGACACTACAATTATTTCTGCAAGAAAGTCAACATTTTGGACTTAATTATTTTCATCTATATGAGTGGAGAGCAAAGTTAAAAACTTAAGTTCTTTTTGTATAGACAGACTTGCTGAAGCACTCCAAAACAGACTTTTAAAATGAGGAGCTACTTGAAGAGTTTCATTTCTGGTTATGTATGCCTGGGGACTCACAGATCTTCCAATATCCCACAGTGCCCCAATTGTCCTCCCCCACAAGTCCAAAGAGGAGAAGAGAACTGGGTGGATACATTATCTGTTCAGCCACTGGGTTACAGTCCATGGGCCACCTGCCACTGCCAGGTGTTCCGCCCCAAACCCTTTACCTCTCTGCTCAAAGGAGAGGAGAGGTTCTAGGGATATGGGGCTGGAATCCCTGTGGCAGAAGCCATGAACTAACACCTCCCCACACCACACCTGCCAATGGGGGTCCGGGCACTAGGAGCACCCTTCGTATGGAAACCGTTCTGAGCACTTGGAGTGGTCTTGTCACTTGACTGCACTCCTGTACTTCTCTGCTCCAGACATGCACCCGACCCCATGCTGCCACTGGAGCCTAGCTTGCCGTCTCCCTTGCCTCTCTGCTCCTGGGGGATAGGAAGGACTGCGGTTCAACAGATCTAGGGCTGGAGAGCCAGTTACCCCAGCAATGGGACATCCCCACTGCCACTAAAGACTACCACATGCTCCCCCAAGCCCCATGCTAGATCCTGTGCCTGCCTCTCCATCCCTGAAGCCTCCTTTAGCATCCCTGGCTAGACAGCAAGTGGCTACATATGGCCTTAGCCAAGGGACAACAAAGGCTACACATCCGCATGTGAAACACTATCCTTTTGAAAGTGGGTTACATTTTAACACATTTCAAAAGTTACTTCTAAAGGGGCAGAAACAAGGATGTGGGCAGGAGAAGTAATGACACATTACTAAAAACTGCACACAAGTAATAAAAATGCCTCGCTCAAATCTTCTGCTGTAGTAAAACTTTAGCAGCTCTATTATATACTTCTTCAGAAATACCACCAGAGAAAAGCAGTTCCTTGAGACTCCATGTTTAGAAAGTACAATTCTTGCCCCCCCCCCAGCTTTTTAGCAAAAGTTATGTTACCAAGCTACAATCACTGTAAAAAGATGTGCTACTGTTTGTATGAGCTACACTTTGCACGCAACTGCTAGACAGACCGAACGCAGCAAAGGTGTTCAGGCTATGGCTGAGTTTACAACAGAAATGGCTGCCTTGATAAAAATTATTTTCATTTTAGGGGCAACTAAGTAATGTTAAAGTGAGTTTTCTGCCCTCTGATCCTCCTTACAATATTTGACAGTGGCTTAAGTTCTTTAAAAAATGCTGGGTACTGGAGACTCCAGCCACGGAAGCTTCATTCTCAAGGGGCTATAAACTTGACCTGCTGTTCTCCCAACTTTACCAGAGGAAGCACATCTTTACCTTGCAACTGTGACTCAAGACAGACGTTTTGACATATAAAAACACTAGTGGTGGGGGTGGTAAAATGAAGGATAATGTATTCAGGTGAAACTGCCAAAGGAATATAAGCAATGAGAATAATCAACCACAAAGGAATGACAAACTGTCCACCTGGGATCACTGAAGAGCTTACGATGTGCTTCAGCAGTTAAGTCACCCCATTTTTTTTAATCCCATCAGAAAGAGGTCACCAACTTAATACAACAGGGTACAGTTTCACTGCAAGTGTGTCACCCTTAAATTCTGAATGCACGTGGAATTTACTTACTATTTTACTTAAATAAGCTGCATCCTGTTTAATATGCAGGATAACAGCTCAACGTGGCATTTCTATGGGAACACCAAGCCTCATTCAGACCTCACCTTTGCAACATTTGAATCAGTCAAACTGGATACCAGAATTAAGGTGACTCTAAAATGCCTCTGGGCAGAACTTTATTTATTTACAAGTTGTAAATATCATGATTAAACCTAAAAAAAGATCTGTGGTATAAAGACTATATTTAAAGTGTTATTTATTGCTCAAATATTTATGGTCTCTGAAACCTCCTGGGCTCCACTTGCATTTGTTTCCACCCCCCATCCCCAAATGTCTTCCAGCTTAAGCAGAAAGCTTTATGACCCATGTTATTTATTTGGTACACTGGCAGGCCAGAGAATTCTCTTGTTCTAGAGAGGTTGGAAGGTGTCTGATGTTGAAATACGGATGTGGTTGCCTACATCCATCATGCTATGTTAATACTCTATCCTGTTCCTTTGTTCCCCTCCTCCTTCTCCATCATGGGCTATTGTTACCACATAGCAAAGTAAAATGTATTACAATTGCGTACTGCATTGAATACCAAGTCCATCTCAAGCATCCTGCATGTTTCCCTTTTCTTACTTTTGTTTAATTCACACTTCGTTAGCTTTAGATTTCTTAAGACCCTTGCTCCTCGCTACCAAATCACCTGTATTTTCATTTAAAAAACGCTGATTGCTAAACCTAGAAACTGACACTGTTAGAGATGCTGACACTTACAGGTCCTGTAAAAAGTTTGTGCATATACTATTCGGAAAAGCAACTTTAGAAGAGACACTCAAACAGCAGCCTGAAAATTTAACTGTCCGTTACAACACTACAGCAGCCAAAAGATTAGATTAATAACTATAATTTGCTTGCTTTGTGCAGCACTGGGGTATACAAAATTTTACTTTTTTCCCATTATTAAGGTTTCCCTTTTGGACTTCCATTTAGTGGAAATATTAAAAAGGGGATTAGAGAAACAGAAATAAGACTCCAGGAAAGCATTTTGAAGTTCTTTAAGTAAGGGATGTCAAGGTCATTTGGCCTTGCAACCCACCTTGGAACTGTGGGCCTTCTTACAAGCCAGACAATCCCCAACCTCAGCAGGACAAGCAGCAACAACTGCATTAACCCCTGGGTGCTGACACTAGACAGTGGCTCTAGCAACTGTGGAGGTTAACACCATCAGTCCCACTGCCACAGAACTGTAACCCCACCAGAGATGTAGACCCAGGAATTTAGTGGCGGAGAAAGCAATAGTGGCATCAATCCCTTGGGTGCGGGCTCTGACAGTAGCACTGGCAGCTGGTGGGGTTAATGCTACTCTTGTTCATTCCACCAGCAAGTTTCTGGCACAGCAGGTCAGATCTTGAGGCAGGTCTTTCAGCCATATATCTGACAATCCTGCTTTAAAGTCACTAATGTCCCCATAAGGATTAGTTACGGCATCAGGAAGACATTTCTGCACATTGTATCTCCCAATATTTGCTGCTTACAATTTAAATAGCCCTACAGTAATTTTTCCTGGACTTCAAAGAGTATTTCAAAATCACTACAAATCAACTGGCCATCACCACAATTGAGTTCTGGATCTGACACAAACAGGGCCCAATGTATATTCCTCCCATGAAATAAGCAGATTCTAAGTTTCTCCTTCTCAAAGTTTTAAAGCAAGGCTGTCCAACTGATGGCCTGCAATGAATGAAGCTGCAGGCTCTGGAATCATTGCAGCAGGGAGGGGAGAGGAAGGGGAAGTACTCATGCATGTGCAAATTGCAACCCAGGGTGAGGGTGCAGGTACAAGGTGCAATGGGAGTGGGGGGATGCAGTGTGCAAACCATGACTGGTACAGCCAGTGGAGTGCAGGGTTGGATAATGCAACTTGCAGAGTGTGTAACCCCCGACCATTTGGAAGGTGGACAGCCCTGCTTTACAGAAACACAGATAGGGTCAAAATACCAACACGTTCTACAAGTCTCCATCTGTGAAGAAATTAAAAAAAAAAAAAAAAAAGGACAAACACACAACTAAGCATACAGTGGCAACACCCATACTACAGTAAGGAACAAATGAGATGACAATGCATGTTCAAGCACTGCAGGTGTACCATAAATGTAGAAGGCAGCAATAACTGACTATAATAAGCACATTACCAATGTTAATCATCTACCTGCTGCTTATTTGCTAAATTTTAGGGCTGAATTCAGGGTTCAGGTTTTTTAATAAAGTACTTTATATGCTGCTGCTTCCACAATTTCAAGTAGCTGAAATCTAACATGCGAGTCTTAATGAAGTCTGAATGTTACCACAACCTACTCTTTTGGGATGTGCACCAAACAATTATCCCCACATTTCTAGAATAGTACTTATAGAAAAACTCACTTGCTGCTGTTGCAACTGGCTGGGCTATGTTAGGAGGTGGCTTCAGTTTCATTAGTTCATTAAGACTATTGTTTTTGAGCAGATCTTTCAGCTGGATCTGGTCCTTTGAAGGAGTAGGGGTCAAGGCACTGCGTACTGCTGGTGCTGCAACCGATGGTCGAGTAGTTGTGCTGGTCTGTATGATTTTTGCTACAGTGATAGTCTGTCTGGTAGTTGTGACAGGTGTTGTTTTTGTCATTACTATTGTAGTCCCCAAAGTTGGAAGCTGATTTATTTGATTCAGCACAAAGGTTGTAGTTGATGGAGGTTGCTAGAAGAAAGGGAAAAAACAAAGACCGTCCTGTTTGGGAAATAACTGCTAAGATTTTCCATGAGACAATACTCAAAACAAAACTTACACTAAAGTATTTCAGCTAGAGACAGGAATAATCAATTCAAAAGGAGTCAATGCTGGGAACAGTGCGGGGAAGGCAATATTCTTTTTGTATCTCACAACTAGCAGGGACCATTTACAGTATTTCAGAACATGAATCCAAGCAAGAAGCTTCCTCAAAAGCATGTGCTAGCTAATGTGTGGTTTCCTGGTTTCTTCAATAATTTTTTTTCTAAGGAGGAAAGGATCTCATCCCCCTCAGACAAAAAGTACAGTTGCTGTGTGTAGCAAACTGGGCTGGAAAGCAATACAACACACTGCACAAATTATGCAGTTAGGTTATAAATCAAAAAGTAACAGCTATTTATAAAAAAAATGTTCCTGTGCATTCTTTTTATACACCCTACCCCTCAGATGCTGATCATACTTCTATGCTAGCATTCTCATTTCAAGGAAGATATGAACATTCGTTTTGATAACTGTCATTCTTCTTGATAAATCTAAAATTTTCAAGATCCTAATGTAGGACAATATACAAGCACCAATTGCTTAGGTGAACAGTTTCTATGCTCAGAAGATAGAAGTCAAATTGGGCTCATTTTTAAACAATGTTTCCCTTTTAAATTTGACTTTCTCCAAGAAATGGCCTCTCCTGCACTTCATAACAACCCAGAGGGATGTTCAAAAGTGGGGAACAAGAAAAGAATGTTTTAATGTCTTAGAGATTATATTAAAAGATGACAGCAAAGTTGGTGTTTGTATAGGCCTTCCTCAGCTATACACTTTCCTATTATAAACATACAAAACCCTGAATATGCCAGTTCTTACCCTGACATTTAGTACTGCTGGAGTAGATACAGCCTCTGGTTCTTGTTTAACAGCAGCTGTTGCCTCAGTCTCCAAGCCTAGGTCTAATGCACTAAGTGGCACTGACTGGAGAGAAAGAAAGCGAGCATGATCAGGCACTAATCTGAGCAGGAGGAGGGGGAAAAAGAAAATCTTCAAATATCCACTCATGAAACAAACTAATAACTAATTCCTTTGCTTTGCCCACTAATCGTAATTTCATTAGCAATAAGGATTGTAGACTACCTCATCATCAAGTTAGTGCCTAAAACTGTTCTGAGTACAAAGCTTTCCAGCTAACTGCTATGAAAATTTAATTTGTTTGGTCACCTCATTTCTGTTTGATAGACTATTGTTCTCTACTCTGGTGTTTGAAAAAAAATGTTACATTCTTGTTGAGTAAGAGTTGTCATGGAGATTAAGCACTCTATTAAATTAATTCTTCCTCCTGTTAAGTGTAGTTCCACTTTCCTAAAAGTAGCAATGAAAGTTCTGCATGGATACAATCACCTAGTGGGGGTCGTTTGACCCTAGCATTCTTTCCTGCCAATGGCAGGGGGTCAGACTTGATCACCTGCTTAGGTCCCTTCTGACCATGCCAATTATGAAACTATGATATACAACATAGCATGTCTCTTTAAATAATGGAAAAGTCAGCTAAGGATAAAATTAATAAATTATACACTTTGGATGCCTACAAATACATATTTAAGGCAGAGTACCAACTCATTTATTTTATACACAAGCTCCGTATAGCACAGCAATGAGAACATACAGTACGTTCATATTCTTTTAACAGTTAAAGAGTACGGTTTTCCTTGAGTATAAGAAATGCATGATCCTATATTATTTAACATCACACAGTTATTTAAAGTATCTTGTTTTTAACCTGCTGAACAGCTGGAGTTGGTGCTATGGTTGCAAGACCCATATCCGCAGAGTCAATATCAAAGAGATCATTTGGACTGATTCCACTCTCACTCAAAGCAGCAAGCAACAGATCTTGTCCTGGCTCCACCATTTCTGAAATACAAAATTAAGAACAGGTGCATAAATTAAAATTATCCAAAATGAAATCATTGCTTATTTTCTAAAAGCTTCACCTTAGTGCAGTCACTTTCAGAAGATGAGGTTAGGTCAGGGATGGGCAATTATTTTGGGCAGAGGGCCACTTACTGAGTTTTGGGAAGCCATTGAGGGCTGCATGACAGGCAGCCAGGGGCAGATAAATATTAATTTTCTAAATTTTTTTAGGGGTCCTGCAGGCTGGATAGGCTCAGCAAGCTGCATCTTGCCCACCCCTGGGCTAGGTTATGAATCTGGCAAGTCCTTTAACAGTGCCCCATACAACTTTATTTCACATTTTTTAAATATCTTAACCATAGTATCATAGTGCCTAGGGTCAAAAGGGGCCTAGAGCAGCTCATCTAGTCTGACCCCCCGCCAATGGCAGGAACGAGTGCCAGGGTCACAGGACCCCAGCCAAGTACCTATCCAATCTACTCTTGAAGACACCCAAGGTA
>JAGPOW010001167.1:21633423-21643850 GCA_030014935.1 Caiman crocodilus | reverse complement strand
GTGCATGCATGCATGCACACGGCATCCCTGGGGACCAACCAGGAGGTATGTTATATTTATTAGTGTACATTATCAGCTACACCAGCCAAAAAAAGCCGATAGTTGATAATGTTAAACCTTCCTTATATTGGTGCATCCTTAGACGTTATATCTTAAAAATAAACAAGTCAACAAACCCAGACTGCATGTACCAAGAGTTCTGAAGACATTTTTAGAATGGACCGGCTGAACCGCTAGTAAGTGCATAAAAAAAAAAAAAAATCAAAAAAATCAGTTACTACCAAAAAAGTGGGTGAAAGTAAACATTGCATATGATTCTTGAAGACGCACTCTGGGTAACATGGAAAATTATGTAAGGCTTAGTGATTCATCTGTACCTGGTAAACTTGTGGCAATTAAAAACACAAACACAATTTCAAAGTTCATGATGGAGGTGATCAAGTCATTACAAGGGCTATTGCAAAGGATGTGCTTTCATTACTTTATTAGAATTTTTTTAACAGAAAGGAGACATGAAAATGTGGAAATTAAAACTTGAAAAAGTTTAGAAATAAAAAAAAAAATTAAGTTAGCCAACACTGGGGAACCCTGAGAAACATCAGGGTCAGCTCAGCAGCAAAAACAGTTGTGTGTGGACACAAGCAACGTAATGCAGGTTTTTCCCTCAAATAGGAAGTACTCACTTTCCATTCCAAGTAAATTGTATCAATTGAAGAGAGCTAGGCATCACACTTCTCAAAAGAGAAGCATCAGAATGGAAGAAAAAAACTATGGAAATTATAACGGCGTTATATGAAATCAGCACCATGCCTTCACTTGGAGTAGTGCATTTAACTCTTTTAGTTAACCAATCCCTAAATGGAAGTAGCAGAAATAAAATCAGTAGTTCAGGAAAGATTACAAGAATGAGCAGAGGTGTGAAAAAAATCTCAAGACAACTGAAGACTGGGAGCATTTACCATAGATGAAAGAAAAGACAGAATACAAATAATGAACCGTAAAGGTTCAAAACAGGGTTTCTCAACTTATCACCTCTCACAACATATGAACACAGCAATGCTCAATGAAAGAGAGAGATGGAAAAAGAGCTCTCACAAGATTAACCGGTGAGACTCAATGTCAGGATGTATGGAAGTGGAAAACAAAAATCAAATGTTTAAAGTACTGAATATATGCAAAGAAAATCCAGAACCACAAAAGGATTTTTGGAAGATAGTTAAATCCTCATGCTCTAGAGCATGAATCAGCCTTTAACTGGCATCAGGGAGAAACTTTCCTCAGTACGTATTATCTCCTAACTGCTTACTACAGCATCTGCACTGAATGACAGCTATCTGGATTCGGTATAGCAATTTCTAAACTCCTTGAAATCACTACAGTTACTCTTTGCTAGTTGGTGCTATAAAACTAGTGTTTTCTTCACCACACAAAATGCCAGCTTCCATACTCTCTCTCAACACACCCTCCTATCGTTAAAATAGCCTTCAGGATATTTGTTAATAGCAAACAAATTGCAACTGTTTACTTGCATGTCAGTCAGTTTAGACAATGAAAGTCGATTTGCCAGTTTCTGGTTCCTGAACAGCAGGAACAAAGTGGTAGTGTTCTAGATGCAGACAAAAGGGAAATACTAAACACCTCCCAATTTTCTGTTGCCATAAAAGGCAATAATTAGGTAACTAATCTTATATTTTGTGAGACTAGTTACAGAAAACCTGCACCAAAAATTGTGGGCTCCAATGACTCAGTTTTGCTTTAGTATAAAAGTTAAATGGAAACACAAATGCTAGGGAGAAAAAACTAAATGCAACGAGATGTGGCTTAGCTTCAGTCAGGCATGTAATCAAGCCTAGAACATTATCAAGTCAAAACATAGCTCCATAGTCGTACAAAGCAGAAGGCTTTTTACTCAGCATCAAGCAAGCATGATTTCAGCAAGCTTCGCAGCTTAAGGTCAGCAATACCAAGGGCCTGTTCTCGACGTTCAAAAAGTTCCTAAAAAGAGTTGTGAATTCTGTAAGCAGTTCCCCAAGTACTTTATCAGTTGAAAACAGATGACTGCTGGGCATGTAGAATCTTGTAATGTGCCCCCATGCTGCTAAGCAATGAAACCCAACACATTAGAAAGGTCATAAAAACTATATATAAAATTAAAAATGGTACAATTATTAGATACCTGGAAAGTAGTCTGCCATTTTTTTTCAGAATACACAAAGACATATAAAAATGACTGCACTATCAGTTGAGGAAGGGACAGTACAGAAAAGGAACAGAAAACTCACCACATTGTTTATGATACACTGTGCTACAACAATATACTAGTTTTTCAAGTTAAGATAAAAGACTAAGCATTACATAAAATCAATTTCTGGTTTGTGGAACAGTAACTGCCAGTATTTCAATGTCATATCTAATATTATGGCATGTATCTATGCCAACACAGATCTGTCTCTCCTTCTGGAAAGTGCAAAAAACAGCACAATTCAAAAACAGGTGTCTAGCAGCCTGTTTTTCCTAAAAGGAAAGAAAAATGGATGATGTGTGCTCAAGCATAGGCTACATTTCCATTTTTGACAGAAAGCCTTAACAGCTGTGCACTTTTTTTTTTTTTTTTTTACTAATACACTCAAATGTCATTAGTTTTACTTCTTAGACATCCAATCATATTTTCAAACTTTCGTTTATAAATTATGTTTAATTGTGGCATTACAATTTACTGCGTAAACTTGTAACAACACCATAGCCAATCTGGCATAGATGTCATCCAGCCGTCAAGACCACTGGCTGACATGATTTGATGTCTACGGCATATCCAAAGTCTGAGATTAATGCTTTTGACTGTGAATAACCACTCTATCTGGAATAGTGAAACCCAAAGTACAGTAATTAATCTGTATTGTTAAGAGTATTGGCAACTTCTGTTCCTTTCCACACACCACCCCCTTAGTCCCTCATTAAGATTTCTGCCATAACTTTCAGGAAAATAACCCCCCCATTTCAAGCCAATGCACACTTACAGAACATAACCTGTACAATAGCCAAAAGGCCATTTTTTCTACTTTTCCAGATAGCTTCAAATTTCATATCAACGGCCATCTCAACGCATAAAAAAATTTACTTTGAATCCTGAGGTATAATTCTGTGGTCCTAGTAAAAACAGTCAGGATTGTAACTGGAAAAAATACTTTTTGTAGTCCTTCAAGCTCTGCCTCTTTCTGAAGGCGGAATAAAATGCCAATAGACTGTACAAATGTTCAGAAGATCACTACACAATATGACAGACTCCTCCGATGGGGCTCCTTTTCCAGAAGGTTCAAATGCCTCACGTACTCTCACGTTCAGTCGGGAAAACATCAGAATCTAATCTTCCATTTAAAAAAATATATTTCTAATCACCCTGGATGCATAGAACTTGAAATTATTAATCAAGTGCAGCCAGTGGTTATGTCTGCGCAAGACTACAGACAGCTTCTTGTGGAATGGGGATGGACAAGGGGGAAATGACCGGAAGGTCACAGTTCGCAGTCCGCTAGAGGGGAGCTGGGATTGCTCTTAGCCTACGTTTTAGGTCAGATTGAAGAAAAGTAACTGTCCTCTCCACGGTGTCATCCAATTACAGAACCAAAAATGATTAAGTTTGAGTGTCGATCGTTGTCCCCTTTTCTCATGCTTTGGTCAGCAGTGAAAAAGTTGATGGTTCTATTTAAGCTGACACTGAAGAGAAGTTAGCATTTTATTGAAATTAACTCTTTCAGACTCTCCTCACTCAAATCATTACATCAGGCTGCTCATATTTTGCAGACTTCTCAAATGTGAAAGCAGAGTTGTAGATGGTGGTCTGAAAAAATATCCAGGGACACCAATCCACCTGACTTTGAGCCTCAAAGTCAAAGCTTTTACAAGTTGACGCTGAAGCTCAGTGAAAACCTTTTTTCTTTTTTTTAAACAGGTGCCTGCCTTTGGGGCCCAATGCAGCAGTTACAGCTTTTATTAGCTTCTTTTAGCAACAGACAAACAAAGAAGTTGCACTAAACAGGGAACAGACTTTGCAAAAGGAAGACCAGATCTTATTTTCACGGGGTCAGCATCATTTTAAATTGCAAAGCCCTAAACTTCTGTGAATCTGTGAAGTTATGTGCATGCAGACACAAAATGAGAGCTAATTTGAATGACATGTCACCTCTGCTAACAACTCCACTGCTGGCATTAAGCAGATGGAGCCCAAAACCTGGGTCTAAAGAAGTGTCTTAAAATGAAGCTGTGCAAAAACGAAGCTTATTTTCTACCTATGAGACCTTTTTATCATCTTTACATTTCCTTCAGCCTGAGGAGGGGCGCGAGCACCTGACAGCTTGCAGAACTTTTTTTTCTGGTGTTTGCGATTTCTTAGTTGGTCCAATAAAAGGTAACATTTCTGAACCAAGACTTCTAGACTACCACATTTCTTAAACTAACATAGTTTCTTACAAAGGAAAAGAACAAAAAGGAAGAAATCCCAGGATTTCCCGTCTGTCCCCCCCTCCCCTGGCCTTGAAGCCGAGTCTTTCTTTAAGCCTAAAGGCTGCACCTGCCCGAGTGGGAACCGGCCACTGGAAGAAAACAGAATGCAATGATTACCATGAAGGAATCAAAAAAGAAAAAAGAATAAATAAATACATCGGTGCGGAACAAGCTGACAACTTTACGAAGCCTGTGAGCAGAGGCAGTACCGGTGCACAGTCTTTGCCCCTTCCTAGAGGGAAACATGGGGGGCAGTGGGTGCAAGAGAACCCCCCAGGGGCGGCTGTAAAGGCCGGGTAGCTTCTTCTCACCAGCAAAGTGCAGCTCTGCGGGCACTGCCCCGGGCAGCCCACCCCCCCAGCACGTGCTCGGGACATAAACTTCCGGGTTGTACGGAATTGGCTGCGTAATCGTGTCCCACCAACGGCTCCCGGCGCGGGGCCCCCGGGGGGCGGCCCGGGGCAACCTGAGGAGAGCACAGCGGAGAGGGGCGGGGCGAGGGCCGGGAGGGGAGAGGCGGCCCCGCACGACGAGGGGTTGGGTCGTGGCCCGCAGCCCCTCAGGACAATGATCGCGCGCGACGAGCGGCGGAAGGGAGACTCCCTCCGGCAGCAAGTCCCCCACACACCCGCCCCCAGCAGGGCGGCGCGGCGCGGCGGTGGGACTCACTCTCTGCCAATGTCCCGCGGCCGCCACTGGAAGTCCCCGCGCTGGCCCCGCCGTCCGTCACTTTCTAACTCACCGCCGCCATCTTTGCCCTCCCTCCCCTCTCACGGGGGGAGGGGGCCGGCGGCGCCGCCACACCACGTGACCCGACCGCCACCGCTCCGCCTCCCGCCCACGTGACCGCCTCACGCGGCGCCACGTGACCCCTGCCGTCACGTGACCAGCCATCGCGCCTAGGCCTCGTTCCTATCACGTGATGCGGCCCCCCCTTCCTCGCGTGGAAAGGCAGGCGAGATAAAGCTTCTGGATAGTCCCGGCGGCCTCGGAGTCTGATCTCGCCTTGCCTGCGTCCCGGTCTGCGAGGGGGGGGTTGGGGGAGGGGGAAGAGCGAAGAGAAGGTCGCTAGGAGTCACGTGATCTGAACGCTGCAAGATGGCGGCGTGCGGACGTTGTTGCAGGCTCTCGCGAGAGTTTGTCGCGCGCGAGGCATGATGGGGAGAAAGGTCGGGGGAGCGCATGCGCGCTTGAGTTCTCCTTTGTAGGGGGGTGGCCGTATGCGCAAAGTGAGCTTTTAGCTTCAGTGCGCTGGTTCCAACTGCTAGTTGTGGCCCTGGCCGCCCCGGGGGGGCTAGGCTGGAGCCTGCGGGGGGGCGCGCTTAGAGCCTGGCTCTGGAGGGGACCCCCAGATTTGGGGTTTCTGGTCTTCTCTGCCTAGAGCTGCAGGCCTGGTGTAGGAAATACCCTGAGCCCAAAGGCATAGGGAGCCTTATGTGCAGGCATCCTAGTTTTCTCTGATTTGAAAAAAACCCCAAGTTTTTGATTAAAAAAAAACCCCAAATCCACATTTCTCCATAATTTAAAAAGAAACACCATTAATATACAGAGCTATCTATATAATGGTGTTTCATTTTAATCGCAAAAAAATGTAGATTTTTGGATTGCTGGTTTTTGTCCAAAAATTGGGGAGTTGTTGCATTTTAAATCAGAGAAAACCAGGTCCCTGCACATAAGGCTCCCCATGCCTTTGGGCTCGGGGTATTTCCTACACCAGGCCTGCAGCTCTAGGCAGAGAAGACAAAAAGCCCCAGATTTGGGGGTCCCCCCCAGAACCAGGCTTTGAACCAGGGCTTGGATGCGCTGCCTTTGCTTTTTGTGTCTAGGGTCACTTGTAGTTGTTCAAATCGATCGCATGAGCTTTGTTCATTTGCGGCCAGGGCTGCAGTAACAGCCTGTGTCCAGATGTCCCTAAGGAGGATGTGCAGTTTAAACTCTGACAGCTTAAAAAACCCTGGGAGTGCTGCATCGCTAATGTGCGCTGGCAGCGGCTGTCGCAACTCCACGTGCCTGTGTTGAAGCCAGCGTGTCTGCTGCGCTTCTGTACCCTGATGGATTGGGCCTCCGTGGGCCCTGAGATGCTATTTTTGCTATTGGCAGCTGTCAGGTAGATTCAGGCCCTGTTACAGGTTACATGTATGACGCAATTAACTGGTTAATCGCACAATACATTTAGAGCAGCCACAAGAGTAAAGTAATTATCACAGTTATCACACCATGAGCTGGTGAATCGCACAGTAAATGTAAACTGGTCCCATGTCATTATCATGCAGTAACAATGACTCCCCAGGTATGAAAAGAGCCAAACAGTTACCAAATTAGTGTTTGCAAATGTGTAACAACTCTATAGCTGGCTTCTGGACAGTTTTAATTGGAAGAAGTGGCAGGGCCCTCATACATCTATTGTCAGAAACCTGATTAAACAGTTGCTCAGTTAAAATTTTAATTCATCGTTTATAGACGCTAGTTATACGCTATCCTACGTCCAGGCTTTTGTTAGCCAGGCTTTTTCTATTATTATTTACAGTGTCTTGTTCTGAAAAGTGAGAGACTAACGACCGATCGAGCCAGTATTTAATCTCCTTAGGAAATTTTACTGTCGTTTATGATCACTTAAGCTACGAATGTGATCAATGCTGTATAACTTACAGGATTTTGAAATAAAAATGAACACTTTAAATTGCAAACATTTTTAAGTCACAGAGATGTAGGTTGATGAGAAAAGAAGACTTCATTCAGCACGGTATAGTATCTTAACAATCACAATTAAAAAAAAGTAAGGCAACAATAATTGAAAGCAACAATAAGCATTATTTATTTTAGGATTTGCATGCTAATGTCTTCCTTTCCTTTTTTTTAAATTTGAATATCTTGCCATGACTTTTCTTCGTTCCGCTATTCAATGGTTTCGTATTCGTCGCAGTCAGTGGCAGTGTATTTAGTGCCTGCTGTTAGAGAATTAAAAGAGATTATGTTTAGGTCAGTGGGTTTTGCAGTTGGCTCTAGCAATATGCCTGCTGTGCTCCGTGGTGAGTGCAAGTGGGCGAGAAGCGGCCATATGCGCCGAGCAAACTGAGTCATGGTGACTGGCCAGCGCAGACAGAGCGACTCTCTGGAGGTTACATGCTCCCAGATGATAAAATACGATTGTTCCCATCTGGCTTTCCAGCTCCAGCTCCTTAATGACAATTAAGGGGAAAAATACTTTTATTTGTTAATGTTGTGTCGCCTCTATAGAATAACGGCATGAAAACGGTACCTCTTCTGCCCAGAGCAGCAAATGTTTGAGGTGACATTGTTTTCTTTGTTACTGTGGTGATAACGGTTAGTGGGTTTTGCCCTCTAGTGGCTGTCTGCGCCAGCTCAATTTCAAATTGCAGTGGCTTTGTTAGGTTTTGTTGATTTTTCTGAAGAAAACTTTAAAAAAAAATAGTATTCAGTCTTGCATAAAAACGGGTAACAGTATTACAAGCTGACTGGTCAGGCACCGTTTTAATCTGCAACTCCTGTTCAGTGTGGAGAAGCAGTTGTTAAAAATGACATGTGATGGATTTTTTTAACATTAAAAGGACCTTTTTAAAGCTTCCCCTCTTCCCCCCAGTGCTCTGCTTCTTCATAAGTAGTCCCCCCCCCAATGTTCTTCAATCATTTAGTTAAATGAATGTTAATGAAAAAGAAAGAGTAATGAAGTCTTGCCTAAAAATTAATTGCTAAAGCCTTTGCTCTTTTGTTTCACATTATCTTTGTTTAATACTCTGCTTAATGGGAAATTAAATTCTAATGTTCAGACAGGGAGGGGGGGACCGCACCTTGCTATAATGCACCAAACAGAACGAGGTCAAAATATTCCTGTATTTCTTGTAAAGAAGAGGAAAATAAGTTGAGCTCATTTTCTTTTTAGTTTATTCCTTTGCAAAAGCTAGGCTCTGTAAACATACATGTGATTAACTTTATGGCTTTACCGACTAGGGGTATTCATTCACATGCGTGATGTTCCTGACATGTGTGAATGTGCGGGATTCCATTGATTAATTTGGGACTGTGGCCCTGATATGACAATTGGGTCTCCCTGGGGCAGACTTCTGTTCCCCTGCTGAATGCTGTTGAAGTCAATGGGACTCTGTAGGTGCAAAGATCATCATGCAATCATGAAAATGATTGCATGATAGCAACTTTCAGGGATCCTGGTTTTCTCTGATTAAAAAAAAATCTAAATTTTCAGATTAAAAACAGTAATCCCAAATCCAAATTTTTCTGTGATTAAAATTAAACACCATTATATATCTATATATATCTATATATATATATCTATATATATATAGATATATCTGATATACATTAATATCTGATTACATCAGTGTCAATGAGGTCTTCTTTATTTTAGGGATTATCATCTTTATTGCACAAATACATTTGTGGAGAGTCCTTGCTGTAAGTGTTCTCCTGGAGACATGTAGGTCCTTCTTTCTTTAAGATGATGCTTTTTCCAATGTCTTTCCAAAATTCAAGTTAGTTTTCTGTTATGCATTATGAGGCTTAAAATACCACTGTTGATTTCGGCAGACTGCCTATGTCCTCAGAGCAGGGGCAGGCAATTAATGCAGGCAGAGGGCCGCATACTGAGTTTTGGCAAGCCAGCGAGGGCCGCATAACAGGCAGCCAGGGGAAGATAAATATTACTTTTCTAAATATTTTAGGGGTCCTGCGGGCCAGATAGAATGGCATTTTGCCCACCCCTGCCTTAAAGCAACACAGCTACAACCTACACCACCATTGATTTCCACATTTCTCCATGATTAAAATTAAACGCTAATATATATATATACATATATAATATATTCATTTTAATCATGGAGAAATGTGGAAATAAACAGTGGTATTTTATAAATATCAGTGGTGTTTCATTTTAGTCATGGGAAAAAAATGTGGATTTTGGGTTACTTTTTTTAATCCAAAAATCAGAGATTTTATTATTTTTTAATCTGAGAAAACCAGGATCCCTGGTAATAAATACATAGGTAGTTTGCAGTATTTTTACCTATAGAATTTATTATATTTAGAATTTATATCAAAGGCTATAGTTTTTTTTATAACTTGACAATTTCTCCAATGATCCTACAAATTAAAGTTTATTTTTAAGGCACATTAGATTACATCGGCTGTTGTTGCATCCTGAGCGGAGGTGTTTCCCATCATGTTTCTTTGTTCGAAATCTGTACTGACATAGCATTAGAAAACCAACCACCCAGTACTGTGTGGGAGGAAGGAGTGGGGAAGGTGATGAGTGGAAGAGGACAATCATCAGCGGTCTTTTCGCATCATGTTCTGTTGCCTCACCAACACTTGTCATAGGCAAACAGCAGAGAGGAGCAGGCTGCATCTGTGTGCTGAAGACGTGAGGTAGAGAAAAAGAGAGAGAATTTTTTCCCCAACTCCTCGGTTGGTGTAATGAGAGCGATCGCATCTCCTCCAAGAACCTTCAGGGCACTTCTTAGCCCACCCTGTCCTCCCAAGAGGCAGGTGGAGGCCCCGGGCCCTTCTAGCTGTAGCAGAGACATTTGCGCGGCTCCAAGGATCTAAGCTGAGCTCCAAACGTGATTTACATTGCGGAGGTGGGGGCAGGGGAAATACCCACTGGATCCAACCCCCGTTTCCCTGCGGCTCCCGGGAACCCCGGCTGAGCAAAGCCCTGAGCAACCAGCAGGGGCTGAACGTGTCGACCCCGCCCTGCGCAGACGGCTCCGCTCACCACGTGCTGCAGCCTCTTGAAGCAGCACAGGCCCTGCTCGGCCCCTCCAATCACCGCGCCCGTCGCGCCCCGCACGGGCCAATGGGCGGCCGCGGAACGTATATTTAAACACCCTTCCGGGGCGCTGCGCTATGTCACAGGGTTCGAATGCAACACAGGGAGGGGAGGCGGGTCCCCA
>JAGPOW010001167.1:21578388-21633323 GCA_030014935.1 Caiman crocodilus | reverse complement strand
GTCCCGTCCCGTCCCGGGCTGCCATGGCCAAAGGTAGCTGCTCGGCCACTAGCGCGCGGCGGGCTGGGGTGGGCGCTTGCTTGCGTGCAGCGGGGCGGGGGGTGCCCGCACGTGCGCTGCGCTGCGGGGGTGGGGGCAGCACGTGCGGGGGGCGCTGGATTCCCTCCCCGGGGCCGGGGCTGGGGCGGGAGCGGGCCGGGA
This sequence comes from Caiman crocodilus, assembly GCA_030014935.1. NCBI lineage: Eukaryota > Metazoa > Chordata > Crocodylia > Alligatoridae > Caiman > Caiman crocodilus. Next base: position 21,633,122 of record JAGPOW010001167.1, on the reverse strand, counting down.
ACTCCTCCCCCGCGGGGCCGGGAAGGGGCAGGGCTGCCGGGCTTCGCTGCCTGCATCGAGCCCTTTAAACATGGCGAGCGGGGCACGGCCCTGACGGCACGGCCTCCCTCGCTCCCCCAGGCAAGACCATGCCCAGGCCCCGCGCCGGCAGCGGGGAGGCGGCGGCGGCGGCGGACGGCGCGGAGCGGAGGGGCGGCGGCCGGCCCAGGATGAACGGGGTAAGTGCCGCTGCGCCCTGCCCAGCGGGTAGGGGAAGGGCCGGGCCGGGGGTGCGAGGAGCCGCCTCCGGCTCGAGCGGGGAGGGCCGGGCCTCGGGGGCGGCGGGCTGGAGGGACACCTAGCCCAGCGCCCGGCCCAGCCGAGGCTTTGTGTCAACCCCGCCCTGGGCGGAGAGCACTTCCCTGGGCACCCTGCTCCGTGTCCCGAGAGCCAGCCTCCACTTCCCTCTGCAGCGTGAGCCCATTGCTCCTTCGGGCACCTGCTCCCACGGAGAGCAGCCCAGCCCCATCCTCTTTGCAGCCCCCCTGCGGGGAGGTGATGGCTGCTGTTCAATCCCCCTCAGTCCTCTTCTTTTCTGCAGGCTAAATCAGCCGCATCCCTCAGCCTCTTCTTACCAGCCCTGTCCCCCAGCCATTTTCATTGCTCTCTTCAATGTGTCCACACCCTTTCTGTAGCGGGGGCCCACAGCTGGACACCGGACTCCAGATGTGGCCTCCCCCATGCTGAATAGAGGGGAAGAATCGCTGCCTCGATTTGCTGGCAGCGCTCCTGCTGATGCAGCCCAGGATGCCGGTCGCCGCCTTGGCAGCAAGGACATGCTGCTGGCTGCTGTTCAGCCCTGTGCCCCCAGGTCATCTTCTGGGTGGAAGCCCCCAGCAGGTCAAGGCAGAGAAGAAAACCACCTCTATGCTCCCTGTCATGATGCCATGTTCCTTCGAGCCTGCTGGACCAGGCACTGTTGGTCATTGAAATGTCAGCCTGGTGTGCTAGGACGGGCTAAGGGTCTCCTCCTCGGCTTTCCTTTTCTCTAAGAGGTTATTTACAGGGCTAATCTGTTGGGGGGGGAGGAGGAGGAGGAGGGGTGGAAAGTAGAGGCTGAAAGTCCTAACTGGTGCCCGGGCTCTTCATAAAATGGAGCAGTGTTTAAAAGCCTCTCAGTTTCCCTGATGGTTTTCTCTCGCTGCTGCTGCCGGCACAGACTGGAGCAACGTGTCCAGCCACTCCTCTCATGCGTCTGACGGGAAACTGGACTAGAAAACCTGGTTCTCCCAGATGGTCGGCCAGAAGAGTTGTCCTGAATGAAAACTACTTTGCCAATTGGTTTACTCCGTCTAGGTTATAATTTGGCTGTTTCAGGCCCTTGCTTGGCAGACAGAGGCTTGTTGAAGTCACTGCCTGAGGCGCCACGTGTGCTCGCTGGCCTGTGGAGCTGGCTGCAGGAACAGGGCCTGGATCTGTGACTGATCTTTGTTCCTGGCTCAGACGTGCATGTACTGCCGCTGTCCTTGCAAAATGTACTCCCCCTGCCCCTCCAAGCTGGCTTCAACCAGCTACAGACACAGCAGTGAGACTGGCTGCTTGTTCTGTAACTGAGTAGTCATTAGGAACAAATAATACTGTTGGGTTTCTTTTTTATATGTCCCTTTTAATGGCTCATGCTCATGTGCCATAATACCTTTTATCCTTTCCTTTTAAAGCTTCTTTTAATATACATGGAATTTTTTTGGATGAGTTTGAATCTGACAGCTTCTTGCAGTCGCTGAGATAATTTTAGTCTGGCCGAGTTAGACTTGCTTATCAAGGCACTGGGGCTAACAAGTCATAATCTTCATATGATTTACAAATGTATTAAATGATGGTGGTGGAGGGAACCAATGAGTATTCTTCTAGGCTTCTCAAAGTGGACCCTCCCTGCACAAACAGCCTGTATAAGGGACAGTTTGCAGTAGACTGCCTGCTCTCCTGAAGTCTGCTTGGCTCATTTTCAAGGAAGATGAATATGCTTTGTGTCTCCATGGGACTAAATGCCCAGCTGAGTTAGTTTGTTTGATTTGGGGGTGTGAATAGAAATCTTACTTTTCATAGATCTTGTACACGTTAGGGCTGGAAGGGACCTCAGAAGATCTGCTCCCAGATGTACTGCCAAAATGAGATGTATCCGCTTTGAGTGACAAGTCGACTTCAGACCTCTGACTTCCTTTTCTCTTTTCCAAATGCCCAATGTGTAATGTCATTAGCAATGATGATGTTTAACTTCACTGAAAGTTTTACATCTGTGACATTCACCCCTAACGTTTTCAGACGTGGGCAAACCTTTGTTGTATTGGTAATGCAATACCTGAAGATTTTGCTATAAAATCAAAGCCGAGATTCTCTAAAGTATAAAGAAGGAAAACTTGTACCAGACTCAGTGTCCCATGGTGCTGTACGCCAGCCTGGTCTCAGCATGGTAGAAGCAAAAGAGAGTAATTGAATTTTGCATGAAGCTGTATATTGGGAAGAACTACTTTTGGATTCCAGCTCTGCTTTGCTGTGTTCTACACTGAGCCATAGAATCATTCAATATATACCTGACAAATTGTAAATCTTGGAACACACTGCTTGTATGATGCACCTGCGGTTCCCAGTCTGTGGTACGCATTAACAGACCTATTATAATTACTTTTATGTGACAGAATTGCTGGTGGTACTTGTATTGTTTCAAATTGGTGGTGCATAATCTACCAGTTTGGGAACTGCTGCTGTGCTCTGTAATAGCTTTTAATGTTGCTACTAGCCAAACACTCTTCTTGATCCTGTAGGTATCAGTGATTGTTTGTTTTTTAGGTGTTTATTTGGGGGGGAAGGGAGTTGATAGGAGGTATCATTGTACTATTGGTATTGAAGGAAATTCCCCTAATTGATTTTAGAGAGGAACATACAAAGGGGAGTACGAGAAAGTACTAAAAAAGAAATTCCCAAACCAATTTTAAAAAGCCTAGAATGACCAAAACCTTATTTCTGGAAGAATATTAAACTAAAAATAATGGTAACATATATTCTGAGTCTGTCCTGTGCTAGATGCAAAAATAACCAAAATGCAATAGTTTGGTTTTGGTTTTTTTAAGAGATTTAAAAGGGAGAACTTCAGATTTGCCCCCACCTGCTTTTTTTTAAAGGCTTTTGAGTCCAAATTCTGTCCCCAGAGTAGTACCTGCATCTCTCATTTAAACTACTAATGTTGTGTCTACATCAGAATACAGAGTTATATCCTAATGACTCATTTAAATAACCTAATAATATGTTTCAGACTTGCAGGGCAAGTTCTGTACAAGCCATTACCACAGGTGCAAGGTTTGGATACAGATGGCCATAATGGCAAGGCTGATGTAGCCTCTGCTTTACAGTTGAAAATTGTAACTGCTTCAACTAGCTATTATCCTATGTAGTATGTTGTAGAGACCAACTGGAGGCGTGAGCCTGGTGATTCCTGCGATGTACTGATCTTTGTGTGGGTTGTTTTAGGAAAACGTATTTATTGGTCAGTCCAAAATCTACACCTACCTGAATCCTAACAAATCTCCAGGTGCTCGTCCTCCACTTCAAGAAGAAAACTGTGTCATGCATCACGAAGTGAAGTGTCAGGGCAAAACAATAAATGAAACGTGCAGAAAAGGAGATGGTAAGATTGACTTTTCAGTAGGTTGCTTGTGGCTTAGGATATGTGCCTTCTCTGTAAGCTTTGTGTCTCTTTTTTTTCAACTTTCAAAATTGGGGACAGCTTAATATTCTTTTGTAAACAATCTGCTTTCCCACTTCCCCCTCGCCCTGCTTCTTGCAGTGAGGTTTTGGGAAGGTTTGTAGCCCTTTGGCAACTTGTCTTAAAATACATAACTTAGCTGCTTGGGTAAATGTTCTCCTGTTTTGTCTCTGCTTATTTGCTTCCTTGCCCTGGGTGTAGGATTAATAACTAGTAAATTACCACATTACTATCCCATGACCACAGATCATGTCACAATTTGAATGGGCCTCCTTAGCTGTAGTAAGCAAGCTGTTTTTTGCATGAACCTATTTACAATGGAAGATGCACTAAGGAATCACCTAGGCTAGAAAGATTTGAAGGAGAGGAGGAGCTAACAAATATCTGTGCAGATAAAGTTGAGAGGTGGGTGGGAAATGGATCTTGAAAATGGATTCTGAGACTAGACTATCTTTTTTTGTCATGTAATGGAACATGTGAAGCCATGCACCAGATGGGAATATTGCACTAATCAATTAGAATTTTATACCAATCTTTGTTAAAGGTGCAAGTCTTGGGAGGTATTAGCATTTCTGGCACAATTGGTGAAAAGGCTTAAGGGCTCCAATTTACATGCATCTAGGTTTTGGGATGGAACCAAGGTGACATGCTTCTTGCATCTCTTCCTGCCTGCATGGGACTTTGCATCTGCTCAAAGTAGTTGTACTATAACTTTATTACTAGTTTTTTTTTTTTATTCCCTGGCCTAAGTGTCCACAGCGGACTGGGACTTACCCAAGAGATAGCATATTCTACCCAAATAAGATCTTCCCCCTTCAGAAATAAGTGCCCTGAGGATGGATGGTAAGCACGTTCAATTTGCTTGCAGTCTGACAGCAAGCAGGTGCCTGTTTCAGTTCCGTTGGAGATGGTGGACAGACTAGCACTGACTTTAGCAGGGACTGGACTAGGCCCCTAGAAGTGTAAGATTCAGGCTGTGATTTGGCAAAATACTGGAGCATGTACTTAACCTGGAGCAAATGTGGACTCTCATCCCTCTTCAGTAAAGCTCTTAATTCTAAACACATTGACATTTTTTTAATTTTTTTTCTTCAATTGGGCTTAAGCACATGCTTAAACGGTTTGCTGAATCCTGGACCATTGCAGGTTCCTTGGCTATGTGAAAAACTGGGATGTTATCTCTGATGTTGACAGCTATTGACCTTGAATCTTGCCAGATTCCTAGTCTTTCACCACCATTCTCATACTGCATTTCTTTGAAGGTAGCACTGACTACAGTATGCAGCTCTGCAACAATGTACAGAAGACCAGGAGAGAGGTGGTTTGGTTTTTTTTTTTTGGGTTTTTTTTTTTTTTTTTTGGTTTTGGTTTTTTTTTTTCTTTTCAATCTTTGTTTTGTCCCCATGCTTTTCATTGGCTGGTTTTGGCTGCTGCTTTAATGATAGCTGCAGTGGCCAACAATGGGACTGCAGTGTTCCAGCCGACTGCCACAGTCGCTCTCTCATTGCAGGCTATTGATTCTGTTCTTGTACCAACTTCAAAATTCAGTACACCAAACTTACTGACTTGGCAAATTTGTCTAGTTGTTACAAGACTCCCTGCAGATGCATGTTGGGACTTAAGAATGCGATCCAAATACTTTTCTAACTTGCTGAAGTACCTGAGCTCCAGTCCTTTTTCCTCCCCCCCCTTCCCTCTGTACCCTGTAGGGTTATGATCATAATGCAGAAAGGAGAGCTTGTTACAATTTGGCTTATTGACTTCTAATTTTAAGGTCTAGCAGAAAAAGAGCATAATGATTCTGCTCTCCCTCTCACTCCTATCATTTGACCCAGATGAAATACAGGTTAAACATTCTTAAGGTTTTAAAGTGCTCTGCAGTGTAGAAGAAAATAAGGCTAGAAGGCAGTTTAGTCCATGTCCTGTGTGTATGTATATATGTATGGTTTGTTTGGGTGTTTTGTTTTGTTTTGTTTTTCTATCCACAGAAAAAAGAAATGCTGGTAATCCAATAGAAGGTGTTACAAAACCAGAAGACCAGAAAGATAAAGAAAGCGGGTGTGATTCTTCAGCATCTGTTCCTAATCAAAATCAAGAAGCTGCAGAGACTCAAAAAAATATGCCTCTACCTTCTAATAGTACTGATGCAGCAAAAGCAAAGCAAGCTCAGAAGAAGGTGGTTAAAGCAAAAGGACCAAGGAGAAAGTAGGTGACTTATGGCATCATACGGTGTCCACATTCCATTTGGACAGCTTCTGGACCAGCGATATCTAGGAGCTAGAGTCATGAAATAAGACATTACAATAATATCTTGGATTTTTTTTTCCAAACAAGCTTGTAGCAAGATTTTCTGCATCGAGACTTGGATCATGTGAAATATGTTCTAAAGAACAATATTTGTGCATGAATATTGTACCATAGTATTAAAATGCAGTTTTCAAATTGCTTTTTACTTTAACATGCACACTTTTCTGGCTTGCATATTAATTGGTGAGTGTTTTCACTAATCTTTACCAAAAAGTACTAACAAGTCATTCAGGTGCATGCTTTTTGGGTATAAAATTAGATTCTTTTGCAAGTTCCAAAGTATTAAGATAATATTTATAGGCAGTGTTTTGGCCTCATTGGTTTCTTTACTCATGTATGCATCCTTCTTGTGTAGTTTAGATGAAGGAAGTTCTAGAGCATCTTGTTGAGATGCACCTGCTGTGTAATAATAATTTGAGCTAACCCACTGTGCTTCCAGAGGTGACTAGTTCTCTTTTCTGAAGGGTTTGTACTGAAACATTAGTGATTTAATTGGGGGGGGGGGGAGGAAGGGATGCAGGTTTAAGATGTTGGCTTGGGATGAAGGGTACAGGTAAAAAGCTTAATTTTTTGTTTGGGATGGCCAACTTACTTTTTCCAAGTATCTGTCTTGAAAATAAAGACTCTTTAACAAATTATCTTGGGTTCAGGCTGTGCAGCCAGGAAGAAGCTGAACTATTGATGTAGCCCTTCTCTCTCCCTCAGAGCACAAGGAAAAACCTCACAGAATCGAAAAGTGACAGATTATTATCCTGTTAGAAGAAGTTCCAGGAAGAGTAAAACTGAACTACAGGTGTGTGATCTGGTTACCTGTGAGATTTGAGCCACTTCTCCATGCTGCTAGTCAACTGAATGCTTGAGGGTGTGCACAGCTATCTGTTGACTCTATAAACCATTTTATAGATGAGGCACACAATTCAAAGCATCACGCTAGTAGTCCTGATATGTATTTTTCTAAAGGAGAGGAACAGTGGAAAAAACCCTGGCCATACTTGGTTCATGCCTTCTTTCAGCATCCACTCTATGCCACTGTGATGCAGGGTCCTGGGCAAGAGGGCCCTGTGGTCTGACCCAGTAAATGGCAGTTCTTATGCCTTCCAGCTCTTTATACACCTGTTGGTAGTGATTTGACTCTTTTTACACTGATTTTAATTCTGTTTAGAAAAGCGAGAGTGCTAACAGAAATGCTTCTCTTTAGCCGAAAGGAAGATGTATCCAAATAGCACTAACTTGTGCGTTTTCTTTTTTTGTTAGACTGAGGAAAAGAAGAGAATAGATGAACTAATTACAAATGGGAAAGAAGAAGGAATGAAGGTAACAGCAATGCCAACTCAAATAGCACCATGCATTTAGCACTATTCATTTTGATGCTCATACGTTTAGTTTAATTCAAAAGTAGATTATGAATTTTACTTTTTTATTTAAAAATGTTGCAGCATTCCTGTGAATTCCTGTTTTCTGGAAACTAACCCAAGAAGCAGAATGCTTGTGATAGGGTTACAAAGTCTTCATCTGAAGTTGTTGGGCAGCACTAGTAATATGTTCTTCAGAACTGTGCATGTGCCCATTTGGAAGGGAAACAAAGTAACTCCTATATTGTGATTTATAATCCTAAGCCAACAACAAATGAACAATAAGAAGTGGGTTTTAAAATTGGCTTGTACTTTATTGCCATGCCAATGACTCTTCCTTGCAGCTTTTGATGATGGTGCCAATGGTAGTCTTAGTTGAGTCCACAGCCAGTGGCAGTAACTCTGCTGCTTTGGACCTTTTGTTATTTTCTTCCTTGACTGTAAAACAGATATAAGCCCTTTGCCTTTTCAAAGGTTACAATTCTTGAGCCTGTCAATTTATTTAAAAAAAAAAAAAAAATCTTGCCACGTAAGATGGGATCAGTGCTCTAGAAACGGCTTGATACTCACCATGAACAGGTATTTGAATAGATTTCAGAGTGCACCAGAAGGCTATGTACTGAAGAGTGTTGTGTTGGTGTTAACAAGGCAACAGTAGGCTGATAATGGAAAGCATCCCATGGGCATCTTGGTGAGCTAGACAATGTAGTTGGGAATATGCTACAGAGAGCAATTCTGTATTTTCAGGCAACAGGACTAGCTTCCAGGATGCATGTCTAATTTCTCTAATTAATCTACGATGCAGCAAAAATGAATGCTGGTTTTGTCCTCTGATTTGATTTATTTTAACTAGCAATGGTGATGTGTTACTGGAATACGTTAGTCTCCCCATTTCAATATAATCAATCCTATTTTTTTTGCAGGTATAGCCCTGTTGACATGATATTAAACTCCCTTGAAAATTTTGTAATTGTGCATCTTTGTAATTTGTGGCCAAATCCTTAAGCCTTGTCTTATTTGGTTATATCCTGATACTATGCAATGTCACTGCACTGTATTTACATGCGCTGTTCTTCTACAGTGGCAGTGTTTGTCTAACAGGCACATATTCCCTTACCAAAAAGTAATATTTTGGGGGTTTTGGTTTTTTGGGGGTTTACTAACTGACCTCACTCTTTTCACAGATAGATTTCATTGATGGTAAAGGGCGAGGGGTAATTGCTACCAAACGTTTTAATCGTGGAGAATTTGTAGTAGAATATCATGGGGATCTCATAGAGATCACTGATGCAAAAAAGCGAGAAGCTGTCTATGCACAGGATCCATCCACAGGCTGCTACATGTACTATTTTCAGTACCTCAGCAAAACGTACTGGTAAGCCCCATCTCTCTCACCCCCCCCCCCCCTTTTTTTTTCTTTTTAAGTTTTGAGTGTAAGAACAAAAAGGTGGATGAAGCTCTCTATGCTACTGAACTATACAGTTTATTTAAGGTAGGTTAAAATTTTCCTAGTTCAAAGAAACTGATCAGGTCAAGTCCTAAGGATTTTCACTTACTCTGAAGCGCCCAAGAATGTGTGCTGGACCACTGTTAGTGGAGTGGCAGGTGGCTCAAGAAACAGCTCAAACTAGAGAATGGAGATCAGGATGAGGACTGAAGTCTGGATTTGACTTTCAACTGTTGCTGGCTTTCTGACTAGTTCTGTTGACATCTCTTTCACCAGACACTTAGAAAACATTGTGCTCATGAAGATTAGTGAGTAAGGGATGATGTGTTGTTACAGATTGGAAAAGAAATGGCACCCCTGTAAAAAGAAGGCTTAGTTCCTACTAGATGGTCTGCTCCAGAAGAAGTTATTTTGGAGTTAAGATTCCAGCCCTCTAGCATCACCTCTTACCATGCCACACTTGTGATGTATATGGTCAGGGTGTTTTGTTTTTTGTTTGTTTTTTGTTTTTTTTTCCTAGTTCTGTGCTGGCTTAGGGTATGCCAGGCTGTGGTGACCAAGAACATAAGTCCTGCTGAATGCCTGTGCAAGTGAGACTGAAGATACCCCAGCCACTACTTTTCAGCATGCTAGAAATGCAGGTCTTGCTGGTGGTATTAAAGGCATCCTCAGCACTCTGTCACTATTTTATTTCAGCGGTTGCCACTTGTGGAGAGGCAGCAGGTGGGCAGGGCTTGTTGCTTGTAATTGGGGCTGAGTTATCGGCTACTGTAGTGTATGTATACCCTGGGAAGATTTGCTGAAGCAGTTTTGGGAGGCTTGATGTTTACTGGTCTTTCCATCATCCCCTTTGGCATTGTCTGTTGTCAGGCCTCATGTTGACTCTGCCTATTTTCTTTCCTCTTAATTTTTTTCATTGCCTGTATTTTTAGACTATGGTAATTTGACTTGTGCTGTACAGCAGTCTTGCATTTAACATGGCTTTTTTCTGTTTCAGTGTTGATGCTACAAAAGAGACTAATCGTCTGGGAAGGCTGATCAATCACAGCAAATGTGGCAACTGTCAAACAAAACTTCATGACATTGATGGTGTACCTCATCTCATACTGATAGCTTCACGGGACATTAAAGTGGGTGAAGAACTGTTGTATGATTATGGAGACAGGAGCAAGGCTTCCATTGAAGCTCATCCATGGCTGAAACACTAATTCATCCTTCTTTGGCCTAACCGCTCTTGAAGGGAGTGGATGGATTTTTTTTCAGCTCTCCTAGTGGATTGCTTCTGATGTCTTAACTTCTTTAAAAACCATTTTTGCTCTATAGCATTTAAATGTTACAAGTTTCTAGGCAAGCTTGAACATGTGACCCAAGATGACAAAACTTGCGTTGTAAAGAAACCTGAACACTTTGCATCTAGAGTGACCTGTGCTGCATGAGCATGTAGTCATTCTGCAGTTTAAAGGAAACTTTAATCTCTTGGGTTGTGCTTCTGCTTTTGGCTCTGAAGTTTCATGCCTTTTTTTTTTTAGGAAGAGAGATCTACACAGTGACAGCTTTTATGACAACAGATGTGTCCCTGTTATTTGACTCTGGTGTCCAATAACTTGACTACCTGTAAGACTCTTTAAAACCTAGTGCTGATGGGCCAAGGATGCCAGTGTGGCAGATTTGCTGTTCTGTCATTTTGGCTTTTCCAGCAAGGGTACCTCTCATTGAGGACAGAATCTCTAAATGCACTGGCACTAGAGGAATGAATAGCTAACCTAGCTACTCTTTAGAGAAGCAACTTTAATCTGTGTTGCTGATCTTGTACATGGCAGGATGATGATTAGAAATGTGAAGGGAAAGCTTAAGTGATTTACTATGACTTTTTTTTTTGTTTTTTTTGTTTTTGTTAGGGTGTTCTAAAGTTTCTGTAGCTGGTGGCTGATCTGGAGGGGGTGCTGAAAGGTTTTTAAGGAAACAAAAAAACCGCCTAAAGAACACCTTTCCCAAATGTATTGCCTAACGATGTTGTTTAGCCATGTTGAGACTATTTATTTACTGTGAATGCTGGAAATTAGGGAATAAAGGGTTCAAAATACATATGCTCTTCATGTGTAGCTTCAATCAATAGGGGAGGAGTTCTACATGAAGAGGTAGATTCCTTAGAGCCTAGTCCTGCCAGCTTTTGATCACTGTCTAGACCCACTTTGGAAGTTGAGGATGCTTAGCATCTAGCAAATTATGCTCGGAGCATTATAGGTTTGGGCTTATTATAGTTTGGGTTCTCCAGTGGTATAGGTGGGCTATGCAGTAGAGGCCCTTACAATAAAGGTGAACTCATTAATTGGAATTTTTGCCAAGATGTGCTTGGCATGTACATAGCTGATGATGGCCCTGGGCTATCAGCCGCATTTGCTGCTAGATGTCAGCAAGAGGTTCTGTGGCTCTGTTAATGTCCTCTGCTCCCCCCATGTCTCCAAGGTTGCTGCTCCTGCTGGCATCATCCAGGACAGTTGTGTATGCTTGCCTATGTGATAGGCTGTAGAGTAACACCACCCTGGCTGTGCATTTCAGCAGCAAAAGGTGGCTTGGTAATGTATTTTAAGAGTGAAACTTGAAGAAAATATTAAAATAAATATATTTATTAACAATGTCTGAAGTTTCTTAAGCAAGCTATGAAAATGGTCTAGTTTTTAATATGTTGTACTATCCATCCCTCTTTCCAAGGCATGCTTAGCAAGGAGGCTGTGTGTGCTCACCAGTAGCTAGACCACCGTTTAAGCAGAGTGGAACTGGTGTTCAAGTGAAGCCACTTTGCAGAGGCGGCACTATATACCTCTTCATTTTCTGTAAAGAAAATCCAACTACTGCTGTAGCTCCCACTTTAGAGACCTTCCACTTAAAAACAGCAGACTTCAACAACTAGGCACACTCTGAGAAGCATGCCTCCATGCTAGTCTTTATTTTGCCACTAGCTTACTCTAAACTTGCTATTGCTCTTCACTTCTCTGTTCCTTGTTTTATGAGGGGGATTCTGGTACCGACCTACTTACCTTTCCTTATTAAAATGCTTTCTCAGTTTGTGGTTTGTAGAGTTCTACAGGCACTTGGGTGGTAGAGCTGTGCAACGTGGAAATAAAGCTAATATGACACTGCTTTCATACTGACTATGTCACATTGACAACATATAGTTGAAAGGGAAAGGGGCCCTACTTTTACACATTCTAGCCTGGCTTCTATCATCTAAAAGGGCCTGCAGTGCTGCATCCCAGCTTCCTCAGCACCCTGAAAAATGTGACAGCTTCATATAGATAAATATGGGTGACCTGTGCATTAGTTATGGAAGCAAGTGCAGCATGCCTTGGTTATTGTTTAATTTGCTAAATGTCAAGGGTGTTTGTGGTGATGTATCCCTGTACAACTACCAATAGTGAACCTGGCTGTGGCTACTGGGCAGGGAATGCTTGAGGAATTTAGCAGTTGGTCGAAAGTAACTTGGGATAAATATCAAGTGCAGTGATTCAGACTAACATCTATTGCAGTGAACAGGGTAGTTAAAAACACTCCTCCCCTGGTAGTAAGACCTTTTTTCCCATTAACAACAGCATTGGGAAATATTAGTAAACTTTGCAACCGTAGCCTATGCACGGCTCTGACTGCTCTTGGACATGGCTCTTGGATCCATTTATTACATCTGTGCTGACTACAGTCAGTCAGTATCACCGCCCTGTTCTTTACTTACAGCAACTTAATTTTTAACTGCAGTGGAACTGGACCTGACCCCTAAGGAACTGTCTCCTACTTCTCAAGCCAAGGATGTTGGCTCCCTTTCTGAAGGATGTTGGAGCTCTGTTCCTTCTGTGTAAATCTGTATTCCAGAATACCTCATTCTAAGCCCTCTCCTCTATGAACAGCCAGCTGTTTCTAGTGTATTACATCAGAGCAATGCAGGAGTGATGTCTTGTCTTCTATAGCTAAGTTACGCCTCTCAACATCGGCTCCTTGACTGATGGTCGTGCTATAAACAGGAAAAAGTACTTTGATATTGCTCCAGTGACCTTACCTCACTGTGGCCCCAGGTCCCAAATACAAATAGCAAAGGCAAGACCAAAAGTGTAGTGCATGTAGCAATGCCCTGATGGCAAAATCACTGTGGCTCTCTTCTCCACTGGACTGGCAACATATGGAATCTAATCTTTTCATGTTTGACAGCTTTGTTAATATTTCATTGCTAATAAATGCACCCATAGATGAGTGTAGCTTTCTATATTCTGCAGAATCTAATATTCAGTTCCATAGTTGGTAGGATTGGAAGGAACCTGAGCAGATCAAGTCTGACCCCCTGCCATGGGTGGGAAAGAGTACTAGGGTCAAACAACTCCAGCTAGCTGATTATCTAGCCCTTCTGAAGACTCCCCAGGGTAGGAGCAAGCATCACTTCCCTTGGAAGTTGGTTCCAGATCCTAGCTGACCTCTGTAGTGCCTCCTGATGTCTAGCCTGAATTCACTCTGTCAACTTACAGCCATTATTTCTTGTTACTCCCGTTAGTGCTTGAGAAAATGGACTCTGGCATTGCCTGCTGGTTCCCCCTGGCCAGTTCAGAGACAGTCACCAGATCTCAGCGTTCTCTTCTGGAAGTTCAGGTCCCATAGCCTCTCCTCATAGGCCCTGCCTTGCTGCCTCCTGATCATGTGAGTGTCCCTCCTCTGTGTTGTCCACATCCCTTCTGAAGTGCAGCGCCCAGAACTGGACACAGTACTCCAACTGCAGCCTGACCAGTGTCAGCCAGTTTGCGACCTATCTGACTGCAGTTTAAAAAAGGACTTCTTGTTAACCTTTGATCTGGGTTATTAGTCCCCGTTCTGTCTCCGCCTTGGTCTTCCTAACAGCCCCCCTACAATCTCAAAAATGGAGGTATAATCCTCCTTGGTGATGGCCCCTTTACCAAGTACAAATACAGACATGAACTGCCCTACCTCTGTCTACTACTAGCAGATAAAAGGTAATCTTGAAGCTTCAGAATTCTCCTTTTCTGTTTTGAGAAGATCATACTTTCAACTCTAGACATAACAAGAACAATGAATAATCACTCCCAAATCTGAATTCAGGTTAAATAACTGTTGTCCTGCTAGATGTGGAACTTGATTAGAATGAGTGCAAACCTCAAAATGTTCTTGCCTACTCTTTCCTTCCATTTCTGCCTGACCTATACCTTTCTAATATATAATTAGCATCCCCACTCTGAAGATAAGGTTTCTGTTACTTTTTCCCAGACATTTAGCTTCTGGAAAGTAACTTTTTTAGAGGCTTCCTTTTCCCATCAATGTGAAAAGTGGAAGAAGCTCTGTAACTTGAGCATGTATTTAGCACATCTCAAAAATATCAATACTATCTTAAATCCTGTGTCATCAAAACTGGCTCGGCATAGGAAGTAGCAGTGTAAGTTTCCAACACTGCTGTAATTTGGTTCACTGGAGTGAGCAAATAATTCTATCTCTGTAGTCCAGCCAAGTCCTTGATTTCTTTTTTCAAGGTGTCAGTTACTACAAGACCAGGCCACTATGCTTTACTTGTCTGTGAGTTCCCAGGAACTGACAGCTACTAGCTTACATTTGTTTCTGGGTCGCATACAGTGGTGGCATGCAAATTAAGGTCACTGCAGAATACTCCTAAATGTTAATATTGAGCAGATTAGCCATAAAACAAATACCTAGGGGAGGAAGAAAGCTATTGCTGTAGATGGTGTAAATCTAGCAAGCGCCAATCATTTCATCATGGTAAACTCCTGTGGACTAGGTGTTTTTAGCTGTCAGTGAATGTATTTAATGCAAGATATAGCCTGTGTGTGTCTGCAAAAGAGCGTGAACACTATTCATAAAGACTTATCCCCTAGGGATGTCTAATGGGAACTTAGAATCCTTAGCAAGAAGAAAATATTTTTAATACAAATGTACGAAACTCTTTTTAAAAAAAAGCAGCAAACTCTGAAAGTAATTATACAAATAAACAATTGTAACACCAGGCCCATTCACTGGACTGATGTGGATGGTATGCTTTCCAGTACTTCTTTCTTTGACTCCTTGTGGACCCTTAATCAGTGCAGCATTGAGCAGAAGGGGGTAATTTGTGCACCACATTCATTTTCCCTGTTTAAAAAAGAACCTGCAGGGAGAGAGAGAGAGGAGAAAAAGAATAACATACAAAAGGGGAGGTTACAAAGATGTGCAGAGCCTGCCCTGTCAATGTATTCAGGTACTCTAAGACCATGTCTTGAAAATGCTGGCACCCAGAGCCACTCAAACTCCATTCTAACAAAACCTCCAGAGATAGTCAGTGCATCAGTCTTCAAGCCCTAATTTTAAAAGAGAAGGAATAGACTTTTGACTCTCACTGCTTTAATGATTCATTCTGAAATACTGATGCTTTGTGGAACAAGGACTTAGAGCCCAGATAGGAAAGAGAACTTAAGACTTGTCTCGCAAAGCCTAGTATGCATGTCTTATAACAGGGATCTTAACCGCAGACCTCTTCTTGTATCTAAGATGGCTTGGCTCTTTTCATAGCAAAGCCAAGCCTCCTTTTCCTGTGGTACTAGTGAGCATATGAAGCATCAACACTGTGGTTCAGTAGACAGGATGTATGGCTAGTAAGGAGAGCTGGGTTACTTCAGCTCAATGGCAGGCCAAACTTTTTGGCAGGTTTGTCACAAATAAAGCCCTGTGTTCTCCCTGAGTGACACTCTGATCCTATTCCCCCACCAATTTGCCACGCTGCTTTCTGCCTGACTTGTGCCACACTCATGGCACACAGGTTGCAGACTGTCCGTCCCTGCCGTACCTGCTGCTGTGACCCAAAGTTTGTAACTTCCTCTGCTTCCCCCTTCTAGGATGACACTGACATTTGCAAAGAGCTTTGAAATCTAAGAATTAAAAGCGCTAGGGAAGTGCTGAATATGTTGTATTGCTACTTTGCTGCCCTAGTAGCTTCTACAACTCTCCAAAGTGGCAATAGCTCTAGGAACATGAAATCTATACCATGTTTAGAGAAGTTTGCTAAAACTATATAATGAATTGGCCTGGAACCATGCTTAAGACATCTTTCTTTTTGTGGCACTGCTACTACTAAAAAGGCACTGGGTAGCTTCTCTCAAAACTCAGGCAAAGCATTTCATCTGATTTTTGTCTAATTCAGATGACCCCTGTTAAGAGATTAACTCGCATAACAGTTGAATTGACAAGATAACTGATAGTTCAGCTGTCAAAAAGGGAACTGCCAGCTGCAGCAACCTGGCCCCATTACTCTCTAGAAGCTGCAAGGTTGTGCTGCATCAAAGCACTAGTGCCAAGGCAAGCAACATTCTGCGTGGCTTCAGTGGGTGGTTTGCTTGTTTTAGGATTCCAGCCTCAGATCTTTGTTTTAAGAGCAGAAGAGAACGACATCCAACCAAACCAGCCAGTCAGCAGCACTTAAAAATCTGCCCCGTACTTCCTTTATGTTTGGAGTTTACCTTTTCACTGCCAAAAGCAAGCATTGATACTTACAGCCGTCTTATGATGGTTTTCTCTCTGGCCTTGCTTGCGTCTGATCCGCTGACAGTGGATTCCTCTTCCATTGGCCTAGCCTGGTCCTCTGTCTGAGAAATGATGCCACTGGGAAGAGAAGGAAATTTCCTTTTTCTTCATGCTACACATGCAGCTTCACTGTACATAGTAAATCTTTTCTTTATTTTGGCAGCCTGTGGCACCTATTCAGCTTATGACTAACAGACTGCTGTTATTTTTTGCCCTACCATGTTGGATGGATATGCTGTTTTTGTATCTTTTTGCAGGTCAGTATTATGATAAGGGTGGTCAGTCATTAGAACACGCTACCTAGAAACTGGACTATCCATCCCTGGAAGTTTTCAAGAGCAGGTTTGCTCTTGGAAAAAGTTGGCTGGGATGATTTAGTTAGGCATGATCCTACCTTTAGCAGGGGGCTAAATTAGCTGATCTTGTGAGGTTCCTTCCAGTCCTATGACTGTTGCAATAATTTTAGCCTGCTGGAAAAAAATGCCACTAAGAACTGTTTTGCAGAACAAGGGAGTGCACGCTGTCATTGTTGCTGTGTCCCCAGCCCACCCCTTGTATATTGTCTGCTCCCAAAATTCTGCATAGGTCACTGCTTCTGGTGTTCAGTGAGTATGTGAAGCAGCACCACTGTGGTTCAGTACACAGGATGTCAAGCTAGTTAGGAGAGCAGGGTTAATTGAGCTCAGTGGGAGGGACTGCACTGTGCAACTGAGATGGCCTCGTCAATTCAGGAACTTGAGAGCCAGATTCTATTCTACATATCAGGCATTTGTGTGGCCTTTGGGAATCAAGTCCGATCCTATTCCACCCTGCTGAGCTCCTCAAAAAATGCTAATGTGTCTACTTTTTATTCATCTTTAGCCTTGGGACTAAATCATAAGCCTTTTGCTTTAATGGCTTTTCAGGATGGAACATAATCATACTTCAGCATCTAAGTAAGAACTGGAGCTGGCCCTTAGTTTCTATCAAAAGATAGCCTCACTTTGTGCTTATAGTGGACCATGCTTATTTTTACTGGGTAAAACAGAGTAATGTAGATCATCGTTCCAAGAGCCCCTGGACTAATCACTTTAAGTGTGACTACCAAATATGCACTGGGAAGCCTGTATTGTTTAACACATGGTGTGAACACGTGCAAGACTGAAACACTTGTACAGCACATGATAACAGAGCACAAAACATGGCCCTCACTAGTGAAGACCTAGAGGCTCCAATAGCCATGAAACAGTCACAGGCAACATGTAGAGAGGGCATGTGCCCCCCCACCCCCGATTGGTCCTTGCTGGCTAGGAAGTGGGGGTGCCAAGAAAAGCACTAGCCAGTGCCCCTACCCTCCCCCAACTGGCACTGGCTGGGGAGTGGGGGTGCCAAGAGCGGCAACTGACCGCTTGGGACCCCCCACCCCAATTGGTGATCAGCCGCTGGTGCCCCCCTAGATTCAGGAGGCACCTGCTCATGGAAACAATCCTTTAAAACACGTATTAAAAACTAACAAAGATGCCTCTTTTTAAGCCTTGTCCACTTACTAAGACATTATCTTGTGAGCTTTAAATGAAGTTTGTGACATTTTGTGCAACCAATCAAATTATATTGGATGTTCCAAAACGCTGGGTTTGAGGGTCCCATATTTATCCTCTTCTTGCACGCTATTTCCTGCAGTTCCTACTTTTGATTGCACTATGCGAGCTCAAGGGAGGGATGTTTTTTATTCCATTGTTTGGCTCCCTGAGCTCCTCATGGAGAAATGACTATGCAAATAATTTCCTTATTTTTCTTTAACTTGCTGGGAATGAAAACCACCACTGCTGCGATTGGTGGGTAATCCAAGCACTGCATCTTAACTCGTGATCCACTTGTGTATTAAATATTCCAGGTTAAAAAGTAACACTGTAGTATCAGAGGTGCATAACTAGACTGGAGAGTCACGGGCCAAATGGGCTGTTAATGTACTAGCTTAGTCCACCGTATCAGCTTGGGGGTGGGCTTTCACTGCTGTTGGCAAAACTGCTGTTTGAGCTGGAAGATCTGAAATGGATGTCTTGGCTTGTTACAGATACTGCATGTGAGAAGTATTTATAACTTGTATCATGTTGTTCCCTCGTCTGAGATCAAGGCCTCAACAATCAAGGCACTTTGGAAAGAAGCCAAAAAGTAGTCCTTTCTCCCGAGTCTGCAATCTAATCGGATCAAACAGTGAGAGTAGGAACAAAGTGAGGGACGGATCCTGTCTCTCTCCACTGTTGTTGTTCAGTGGCCTGTTCCCTGGACTATGCTACCTCTCCGTGATGCTTCTTGATCTGAATTTTTGGGTGGTGGGGGGAGAGGGAAAAGAGTGTTGTTTCCATCCAGGAAGAGCTCACACCAACTGCTGAAACTTCCTTAGCCTGACAAAGGGTTTTTAAACTCGAAAGCTTGCTTAATAACTATTCTCCAACTATCTGGGTTGGTTTAATAACAGATATCAAATTCACCCAAGGAACCTTGTCTGCCTATTTTAGACAGGAATTTAATATATAAAAACTCTTCTCAGAATGAAAGATGCTTAGCTGAAGCCTGAAAGATCTCAAAGAACGTGTCAGTTGCATGCACACCACCCCTGGAGGCACCTGTGAGGATCCATGGCAATAAAGTAACTAGCATTCAGCAGTCTGCAGAACAGTGAGGAGGGAAATCTTGTCCAAAACCATCAGGGAAAACGCTCTTTTCCTATTGCAAATATCCTGCAATACACAGAGACTGGTTTTCATAGAAATCAATGTGTACAATTACTGTGACTGCATGCGTGACTGGGTATTTGCCACACAACCAGTCAAGCATGCTGGATTTGCGTGCACAAATAGTCAATCTGCACATACAATTAATTGCATGTAGGCCTTTCTTTGTGCAATTACAGGCTTCTGAAGTCATATGGAACAGACAAGACTGCAGTTTTAAAAGGTAGCTAAGAAACCTGTAGTCCCGGATCACTCTCTGCTGGTCTGTTCAGTCTCAGACTGCAATCTGTCAGGGCAGGGAGGCTCTCCCAGGACCTAGCACGTTGCAGGCTCTACATCAGCCTCATGACAGCCCCTCTCAACAGTTCTGCAGAGAGGAACCAAGATTGGAGCCAGCTGCTCTTCGCTGCTGACTTAGACTGATTTACCTCTTATAGCACTGGAGCTCCTCTTGCACAACATGAAGCTGAGCTTTCAGCTGGTTCCGCTCTTGCAACACGTCTTCCAACTCTTGCAACGTGAACCGTGGGCGATTTGGATCGGTGAGATCTATCACCATCTTGTCTGGGCCCAGGCTCAGCTGTAAGACAACCAAAAAACAATGGTATGAAAGTTAAACAAGCAGCTCAGGAATGCAACCTGGCTCAGCCGACTTGTGAAGAGGAGCCGGGCTGGTCTTCCGACACTTCCCCCAGCCCCAACGCACCTGGTGGCAGGCGGGCTGGCCCCGCAGCGCGCGCAGCTCCCTGCGCAGGCTGTCCCGCTCCAGGCGCAGCTGCTCGGCCGCGCGGCTCCCGCCGCTCACCAGCGCCTCCAGCAGCTCCAGCACCCGCACGAGCTGGAACTGCAGCCGGGCGCGGCGCGCCGGGTCCCCGCCCAGCGCCTGCAGCTCGCGGCCCAGCGCGTACGAGATGTCGTACACGTCCTCGGTGCGCAGCTCCTCCGCGCTCTTGCCTAGAGCGCCCTGCACGCCTTCTTCTTCCTCCTCCCCCTCATCATCATCCTCATCCTCCACCGACTCTTCGGCCTCCACTGCCGCCGCCGCCGCCTCCTCCTCCTCCTCCTCCCGCCGCTCCCGCATCATGGCGGTCTCAGGCCAGCGCCTGCTTGTCCGGCACCGCACTTTCGTGCCCGGGGGAGTAAAAAAAAAAAAAAAAAAAAAAAAAAAAAAAATTAAATAAAAAAAGTATATCTATTTTTTCCCGCCCCACAAGGGGCGCTGGTTTTCTTTCCCCCCACCTCTTTCTCTTCCGGCTCCTCCTCTTCCTCCTCCCGCTGGCGAATCGGCGCCTCCCAATGAGCAGAGCGTGGAGGGGTGGCGCGGCGCAGGAGGTGAGTGCGGGGGTCGGGGCTCAGCGCGGGGAGGGGACGAAAGACGGCGGTTATCACGTGTGTTTCGTAATGGGGGAATCACGTTACATTGCGGGGGGGGAATGGGGGTGTTGCACGTTACACTGTGTGAGGGAATGGGGGGTGTCGCACGTTACACTGTGTGAGGGAATGGGGGGTGTCGCACGTTACATTGCGCAGGGGAATGGGGGGTGTCGCACGTTACACTGTGTGTGAGGGAATGGGGGTGTTGCACGTTACATGATCAGGAAGCCTGCCGGAGCTCCTTCCTGCCCAGTTGCTTTCCCCAGGGGGGTTGTGGACTGGAAACCCATTGGAAAGGCATTTCAGTCTGAGCCCATTTTCATTAATTTTAGACAAATCTTCATGAGCTCTGCGAAGCCTAACGAAGCTTGATTGTGAGGAAGTCTCTAATGTTCTTGATAGTAACTGGACAGGTGCCCTGCTGGGTCAGAAAGGTCCCTCTAGAGTAGGAGAAGAGGACCAGTAGTTGCGTGGAGGTTTGCAGTCTGCATGAAGAGTTCTGTAGCAAGTCCTGGGTAGGGGGTTGTAGCCTCACCCTTTTTAGCTGTGTTAGTGGACAGGTGTATGGGGAGAATTTGACCTCTCTGTGCCCCATGTGTTCTGCCAGTAAAATGGGGATCAGCCTGCAGTGGAGTGTAGACAGTCCATTTACTTTTGGGATTTCTGCACGAAAGAGAATTTCCAAGCAGGCTTGTTAGTGGTACTTTGCAGAGTGCACTCCTGCATGCAGAATACTACCAGTGACTCATATATGTCTGATGCTTGTATTCTCTCTAGAAAATGAATGATTGGGCACCCATAGCGAAGGAGTATGACCCCCTTAAAGCAGGGAGCATTGATGGAACAGATGAAGAGCCACATGACCGAGCCATCTGGAGGGCCATGTTGGCGCGGTATGTACCCAATAAAGGGGTGGCAGGTGATCCCCACCTCACCCTGTTTGTAGCGAGACTAAACCTACAGACCACGGAAGAGAAGGTGAAGGAAGTCTTTTCCCGATATGGAGACATCAGGAAGATCCGCCTGGTGAGAGACTTGGTCACTGGCTTTTCCAAGGGCTACGCATTCATTGAGTACAAAGAGGAGCGTGCTCTATTGAAAGCCCATAGAGATGCCAACAGGCTGGTTATTGACCAGCATGAGATATTTGTGGACTTTGAGCTGGAAAGGACCCTAAAGGGATGGATTCCCCGGAGGCTCGGAGGTGGCTTCGGGGGCAAAAAGGAATCTGGGCAGTTGCGATTTGGAGGACGGGACAGACCTTTCCGAAAGCCCATCAATTTGCCAAATATGAAAAGTGATTTCTACGGAGAAGGAGCAGCAGAGAAGAGAGAGAGGAACTGGACTCGGGATGGAACAAGGGACTGGAGAACCAGAAACCGAGACCACGAAAGGAGCAGGGACAAGAGAGGGCCAGAAAGGGAGCGATCCTGGGGTTGGGGAGACAGCGAGCGGGAGAGAGACCGGGACTTCAAAGAAGAAAGGAGCAGAGAGAGAGAGAGGAAGGAGAGAGACAGAAAAGACAGGGAGAGGGACCGGAGCAGGGAGAGAGACCCGGGAAAGCAGAGAGATGATGACAAACACAGGTAGAGAAAAAAAGTATGTTTACTGAAGGTAGGCTGAACAGTAACATGCTGTGAGTTTGGGCCTGGAGCCTGGCCTCTGTAATAGCCTGAACTAAAAACTTCTGAACACACCCTTGAATTATGAGTGGGACTGATCCTCAACCTCTGAATGTTGTTCTTGTCTCTGGCTTAAAAGAAAGTAATTGGGATGCTGTGAGCGTCCACCTCCAGAAGGGCACTGATAACATAGTACCATTCCCCAGGAAGTGGGGGAAGGTACAGTATGGGTGCAAAATGCCACAGGTCCGTTAACTACAGCAAACTTGGCTCTTCTCTCCGCCTTACTGTTCTGTAAAGGTTTTACTGGCAGTAAAGGTAAATGATTCCAGCAGTAATTTGGCCTCTGGGTCTTTGATACACAGAGCAATTTTGACAAGTCCCACACGTTAAGTAATAGTTGTCTTTTCTTCAGTTTGTCTTGAGTTTTTCTCTTTTGCTAACGTAGTCCTTTTGCGGGAGCAAACCTTTCTCCTTCCTGGAGGCCAGGACTGGTGTAATCAGTCACCCTTAAAGTAAAAGCAGGATCATTTCACACAAACAGGATAGAGCCCAATTGTGTTATAACACAATCCCCTTTGCACATTGGAGTTACCTGTGTAGACACGTCCATGTATAACTTTAGGGTCATAGGTTCAGTCTTGGCCTGTCCTTTACACTCAATTTGGAGCAGAAAAAGCTGCAGCTGGCAGCAGTGTCACATTCCCAGCGCTCCAGAAAGAAGCTGGAATGGCCATCCCAAGCAAAAATGCTAAAGCAGACCTTAGGATATTACTAGTTATTTTATTTTTTGGTCTTCAGAAATTGTCTTTAATTTGCTTTATGTGTTTTATGGATGAGGAGGTAGGTGGGTATGAGGAAATAAAAATTTTGGGCAAACAATAACTTACCAAGGTCTGCATAGTTTTGTTTTTAACAACATTAAGGTATTGTCAGTTGGTTGCTGGTTGTCTCGTACTCTATTGTATATAGAAAATTAAACCTTTTCTGTTTACTGTTCTTAGCCAAGCCATATCTGTTAGCATTCTGTAAGGAACATGTGATGTGCAGATGTGCCTGCATTCCTACCTGCTGGGTCAGTGGGATGTGAAATGAATGTGTGCCCAGTTGGTCCAGCACTTTAGAGAATGGATCATTTGTATGCAAGATTGCAGAGTGCTGAACTGTTTCCTAAATACCAGGAAGTCACATCCAGTTTGAAAATCAATAGAGAACTTCACATGGAGGGCTATGAAGAAATATCTGTAAAAACCTGCCATGGGGATTTTAAAAATGTTTCATGCAGTTGGAAGTGATTCACTTACTTGAGAAGCATTCAGATTGATTAGCAACATGCATCCTTGACTTATGCTGAGGGTAGTAATAGGCAAATGTTCATTAAGAAAGCTCTCTTTTCATGCGTGGTCTTTCTCCCTTCTTTTGTTCAAGTCTCAGTTAACCAGCACAACTTACAGCCTCTCACTGTAGATATAATTAAGGAAAGATTTGTAGGCTAATTTCCACCAGGCACTGTAAATATGGCGCATCCCAATAGAAAGTCCATGGAGATCTCCCAGTAGAAGCAAAGTAATGGGGTATTCATCCAAATACAATTTTTGTGTTGTTTTTAGAGCCCTATTTTAGTTTTTAGGGGAATGTTGCTAGGGGAGCAGACATGCTGAGTGCTACCCAACAGTCACAAAGCCAGTGAAACACTTTTGTTCCCCATAGCTGGCATTAATTGGTGCTAGAATGATGCAACTTGTCTATTGTCCTGCCTTGTCTCCTGCTCTCTCTGTACTTGCTCTTTATTGCTGAGAAAGCACAGCTTCAGGGGTTCCTATTGTGCAAAGTGGCAAAAGGCTCTTCTGTGCCGCACACATTGTAGAGTCAGGAAAGCTGGCTGTAACAAAAGCTCTAGTGGAGGCAGAGCCAAAACATGATACTCTTTTACACAGTTAAATCCTAGTTGGTTCAGGTTTTTAGCTCAGTTTTGGGAAATGGGGCACTGTATGGTTTACACCACAACCATTCATATCTGAACTGGTTCCCAACTCTTTAACAAATGTCATATACACAGAGAGACTCCCTGGGCCAGAAGTGATGTATTCTGCATCCAGTGTATTGATGTCATAAAGGGGAAGGCTCTGTTGAGAACATACCAGCAACAGTTTTCATAAATATACTTGGTAGTACCAATTCACACGCAGTCTAGAGAAGGCCTTAGCTCACGGCTGCACGCTACATATGCTTTAGCTGGGATCTTCCTGCACTCATGCTCCCTGGTGCTCAGGCCAGCTTTGATCTGAGTGCAAATGCATTAGTAAAACCTCTGCGCTAGCTTAAATGCCAAGCTCTGTCCACAGGGCCATTCCAGAACTGGGGAGGGGTGTAGCACAGGGTGGCTTTACCAGATTTCCTTGTAAGACACAAAAGGCAAGTCGTTCAGAAATCTTTATTAAAAGTGATTTATTATTGAACCAAAGAAACCTCCAGTATCTTGCACTCCAATTACAGGACTGCTATACCTCTTGCCTGATAAGACTGTGACCTTTTAAAAGAAGAGCATTTACTTGAATATCAAGAAGCCACATGGCAGAGATTTAACTCTTTGACTGCTCAAAATGTACAGCTCTTGCCCAGGAAGCCTCCTTTCAAATGACCACCCTGTCTGAGCACAGTAGCTGAAAGTTTCCAGTCTGAGGATCAGGAGTGAAAAGGTTAATGTTAGCAGTACAAGAACAATTAGATTATGGAGGTAACAGCCATGGAGATGAATGGGGGAAGTTTTAACTGCTTAGTGCTATTGTGTCAGATGGGCTGCAGCCCCAGCTCAACAAAAGCACATTAGCATTGGGGCTTGAGGACTAGCTTTACAAGCATTATCTAGAAACTTCCTTTTTCATAAATAAGCCTATGGTACTGGGCAAATTAGGACTGTCTGCATTTCTATTGTCCTAGTTCATCATTCTTAATCAGTTTGGAAAATGGTTTGCTTATTCAGGTGGTGAATCTGCTACATTCTTGCACTGCTTAATATTGCTCTATCTGCTGCTAAAGTGCTAGACAACAGCTCTAAACTGCTACAAGGAGTCACAGAAACAGCTCACCATGGCATGCATGTCACCCCAGGATCTAGTACAAACTCCAGACTAGGAAAGAATAGGAGTGGTCTGGGTTTATTACTTGTTCCTGGTTCAGGACAAACTCACACAATGGTTAGCTCCAGATTAGAATGCTTTACTAGCAGAGGAAAATCTCAGCAGTTTAGGGAAGATCTTTGCCAAAGTTAAAGGACGGAAGTATTAGAGATTAGTATGCACTAGAATCTTTTTCTAGCTTTCACTTACCTTAGCAACTGCACGGTACAGTAGCACTCTTACTAATGACACTTTTTGTTTTTATATATATTTTGGAAATTGTGGAAAGCATTATGTTAAAATTTTCCAAATTTAGGGTAAGGGCCTAGATGCAAATACAGCTGCTTGTTTCATCCAGGTTTTAAATGAGGAACAATATTTCTACCATCTAAGCGTGAGGTTTGGATCTGTCAGTGTTCCTAAATCTGGTTTTGTTTCTGTAGCACTGCCTTCACAAAGTGCTAGTTTTAGACATTATCACCATTTCAAATATAAAAACATTTTGAGCAAGAAAACCATCGCTTTTCCCCTGCCTTAAAAGGAACTCCAACATGATTTAGAGGCTGAAGTTTAAAACACCTGTCCCTTTACTGGACCAGAACTAGTCTGAGGGTTTCTGAAGGAGCTGGGTACTTGGAATCCCCACAAGCAAGGCATGGTTGGGGAGGTGCCTCGTCATCAGTCATGTTCAAGCCTGTTGAGAGTGGATTGTGATTTAGGATTGGTTTCAGCTAAGGAGCTATATGCACTCAAAAGAATCAATCATAGCAGCAGTCTATATTAGTTAATTTTATCCCTTTTTCCTCCTCCTATGTGCTGATCCTATAATGGGGAAAGACCCAGCTCCTACCTAAAGCATGTTAAGCTCTGCTCTGTTCCTGGCTAGTCCACTTATGGTACCAAACAGGACAACATTCAACTCGTGTAGCAACAGGGTTTTCCAATGCAGCTTTATTTAGAGAGAAGCTGCATACGGACTCCCTGGCTTACATTCCCAGGCATGTTTTTTTTTACCCCACAAACAGTGGTACTAAATGATCCTGTGGACTCCGAGAACCCAAGGGGACAGTGCTTCCCTACAGCTTGCTACATTCTGAGCCCTGTCTATGTGCTTCCCTACTGGTTCAGGTCCAGTAACATTGGGTGTTGTAAGATGAACAGAGCAGTGCCTACCACTTTTACTACTGCAATTTAGCAAAACATGAGAGCAGGTCTATTTACCATAGTGTCTAAATGCTAACAACAGCTCTCAGCCCATCTCTGCTAGAGCTTAGGACTTTAAAGTAACTTCTTTTCCCTTCCCTTCAGTGTAGGCAACCGCTAACACTGTAGATATTTCTCCCGCAGGATTATGTTCTAGTACAGTTCTTTAATTGTATAGCTGAAGCCAAGCAAGGTTTAACATCCTTTTTGGTAAGGAATAGTCAGTTTGGGCATGCGTCCACACTTCCCCACCTCCAAATTACTTAACTAGAATGGACAAGGCCTCTCATGCAAGGAGAAGAGTATGGCAAAGATTTTCTTCTCCAGAAGTGGGGGAGAGAGCAAGAGACAGGCAGACAGACATGTCCATGGTGGTGCGAGTAATGGTTCTGGCTGCAGTTCTTACATAGGACTCTGCTGTCAATGTTCTTGTAGACATGGCATCATTCATTCACATACAGTTAGATTGCAGCTAGTCTTGCAACGGAAACTGTGGATCTAAATCTGACATTACCTCACATCAACTGCCTTCAGCTGCAGGATTGTCATGATCAAATTCAGCTCCAGTCCTGCAAGCTGTTTTCTGTGACGGTATGCCCGCACAGAGGCTCACCAAAATAGTGTTGTGTAGCTTGCAATAAAATGAGAGGCTCTATTCGCTCTGTGCAAAATTTTAGCTAAGTCTGGAAGGGGGAAGAGTTGGATTTGGCACTCTCTCTACCACAGAAAAAAGCTGTTCATGTCAGCGAGCTTAAAAACCACCCTTTTCTGCTAAACAGTCTTCAGGTTGGGAGCAAAAGTTCAATTAGTGTTGTCTATGGCTTTTTTAAAGCCTTTTGTAGAGATAAGAGCCACTTCACATACAGCAGCAATCTGGTAATAAAAAGAGGAGCCTGACAGAGAAGAGTCTGGTAAGGAGGGAAAAGAAAAAAAAAATATAAAGCAGTAGAATTCCTCAGTATGAGCAATTCATTTTCTGTTAATACTGCATAACTCATAGCAAAATGCAAGGCACACTCACCTTGTACATCAGTATTTTTGTGCTTTAGGCACTATACATGAAGTGAAACATAGTCACTGTCCTTTTCAAGACAGCTCTATGTTCTAAATTTGTGGCCATGGGAATTTCAGGTGGTGTCTCTGCAAGATGCAGACACCTGCTAAGGTCTAGACAGGATGCAGCACTGATCAGACCTGCCTTGGTAAGTGACAGTTCATGGTCTCTCTCTTTGCCACTGTCATGAAACAAACCTAAGGAAATATCAGAACACCCCTTCCTTCCCACGTGTGTTAACAAAACCGGTAATAAAGTCTTCAAAGTCTTCACCAATAGATATCGTACAATGCAAGTAAACCTCTAATAATAGCATAGGCCTTTTTGGTTTAGAGAAGCTTGTGTTACTGTCGTTAAATGCAAGAGCCAGACCGTAGACTTGTTATTCAGCACAAAACCAGTCATCTAAAAGCCGTGATGCCCCTGGGTATAAATAACGATTATTACAGAGCCTGGATTCTGTTTTCAGAGAGCAGTCACCAAGTAAACACTGAGGGATCCCTTTTGAAGAGTACATCTGAAACACAACCATCAAGGTGTGCAAGGCAAATAAAAATGTTGAGCTGCCAGATTTGGTTACAGAAGCTTCTCGTTACTAAAATGTCTAGATCTACTGCTGCAAGCTCAGTGCCTCAGGGCTCTAGTCACAGGTGCTGCAGGGCTTCCTGCCCTTGTTCGGTGTAGGAGTCATCTTTGTTGGAATTTGCCCATTCGCCAAAAGAATCCTGGAAGCGAACATTTTTCTGCATCGTCTGCATGCGTTTTTTATCACGAGAGAAGAAGCTAAACCTTCACAAAAGGAGAGAGAGAGAGAAGTTAGGGCCTAGTGGTCTGGGGAAAAATCGGCAATCCTGAAATGTCTATGATGCGATACACAGCACAACAAAAAACTTAAAAGAGCAAAACAATTGGTTTGCGTCTGCAAAATTAAGGCAATGAAGCCTAATGCAGTGCATGTCAGATGTTATTCAAGATGAAGGCGTGGTCTTTAGCTGCTTTGCTAAAGAAGCTTCATAGAAGCCTTAAATGCGGTGGCCTGTGCAAGTGTGCAGCGATTATAGGTGCATTTTATTCCATTATTTATAAAAGCAGCAACAGGATTAGTTTCTTGGGATAAAGTAAAAGGATTGTCTTTGGTTTGAAAATACTGTACTATGTTTTCAGGCAGAAAGAGAGAAGGGCTATTATAGCACGAAAATTAAGCACGGTAAAGTGATTTTTTAAAATAAAAATTGCATAAAAGCACAGAGCTTTATTAACATATGCATGTAGTATGCTTGCACAAGTTGGGCCTAAGGATTTTAAACTAAATGTGAGTAAGTTTACATATCATTTATTGACATGCAATGGCATGCATGAGCTGACTCATTTAATAAGGCTGCAAACTGAATGTTTACAAAATTGCAATGCTGACACTACATAACATCTGAAAAAGTAGGATTGATGCATAAAACGCACACATTCTTTGCTTTAGTGTTATTGTGGTGTATATGGCAGAGAAGTTACTAAATTAAGCAAAGGCAATCTTGTTCTTTCAGCAAGTTGTGCATTATAGCAGTAGATGGTGGGAAATGCAAAAGTTAAGGTTCCAGCTAGAAGAGTAAGCCCACAGCTAGGCTTTCAAATGTTAAGGTA
Organism: Caiman crocodilus; assembly: GCA_030014935.1. NCBI lineage: Eukaryota > Metazoa > Chordata > Crocodylia > Alligatoridae > Caiman > Caiman crocodilus. The sequence goes on along the minus strand of JAGPOW010001167.1, from coordinate 21,603,999 downwards.
AACTAAATTATGTCGTGGAGTGTGTCTGCACAGTGTAATCCTGCTCTAGATGCTACAACAATGCAAAGTAAATTCACGCGTTCACAAACTATGTTAAGCATTTCCTAAGAACGAATTGGAAATACTACTTCAACTCAACACAAGTTAGTGAAATCTGTCATGGGGGGGCCTCAACTTTTTGCATTTCCTTTCCGATTTTTAATCCAAAGCTTTAGCAGCACCGTGTTTTGCAGTTAACTTCCTGTTCAAGAAAACTTATTTCGGTACCATTCTGCCACTTTCATGACTGGAACTTGTAAATTTTTTTATGTTGTAGTGTGTATCTGTGCTCCTCCTCACCCCAAAACACAGGAGGGGAGAGGTTGGATCCAGTTTCCACTGAAGTTACAATGCACAGCTAATAGGCTTTCTGCTGTGCCTGTTCAATTTGGCATCTTCAAGTTTAGTAATGCACACTACTCACTGAGAGCTGCTGTATTTACACAGTTTGTTTTAAATGTCAGAGTTCAGCCATTTGAGTCTTCTGCATTAAATTAAGTGTATTTTTATATAGACACTTCTAAATTGAGCTGAAAGAATTTAAATATTTAACTCAAAATGTAAAGTTATTGTTGGCCACGAAAGTATGGCAACTTTCAGCACCCCAAAGTTAGAAACATATATAATGCCCTACTTTCCCCCAAACATTTAGAGTGGAAGGGAGGAGGCAGTTAAGAATAAACTATTTGCAGCAGCAAACATAGCTGTCACAATGATTGCTTCAATCCCAATCAGAATGCAAAAACAAAAGAAAAGAAAAATTTGCATTAACAATAGTCAATGTTCTTGTGTAGCAGTTGCCAAGAGTTTGTTGTCAGATTGGTTGTAAGTACAGACACTGTCTTTCAGAATGGGGGACCAAAATCCCCCAGTCACATGCTCTCAGACATTTAGAGGACAGCCTATAATAAGATCTAGGAGTTAATATGGAAATCATCGCTATATTCTGTATAACTGATTGATAAAAATGACATGATTTTTAAAGATCATGCCAGTGCTTTTGAGAGACAGGCCTAGCAAGCAAAAAGTTAATTGCTGCGAATTAAAATGTTCTTATTGAATTAGTTTCTTAAAGGTAATGAGAGATTGGTTTAGCTGGGTAACATTAGACAAAAAGAAGAGTGATGAACTGAATACTCAAGAATGAATGATTGAGGATTAAAGTGAGTTGGTCCTGATTGATCATTCTGATTGGCACCGAGCTTCTGTGATCCCACAGTCAGCCAATGAGAATGCAACCAGCAGCATAACTTAACACAAGGGACATGCAAAAGAAAACCACAGTACCAAACATTAAAAAAAAAATCCTACAAGGGACACAAGTCTTCTTATTGGCTGCAATGTGGGATCATCTGGAATCAATCCAGCTGCTACCATGGGCATTATGGCTGTAAAGATCCTGGTCAGAAAAGTACAGACACAGAAGAGATAAGAGACTGGAGTAAGAAAAATAAAAAGGCATTCCATTAAAAGGAAGGAAACAGGGCAAACAAGATACATGGGTTACTTGGAATTACCACACATAGGACTTGCTACAAAGTGAAATGTGCCAGCATCACTTGAGACAGCTGACCACTGGAGATTTGGTTTGTGAGAAGTTAGTCATTGTCACTGGTTGTTAGGTTGCTATAAACATTCATAGAGATCAAATTTCCATAGCGATGCAGCCCAGAGTCTTGGTGTAACCTCACCGAGAGATCATCTCAAGTGATGCAGAGTGTCAGAGCGAACATTGTTTCTTTTAACAGATCTGTACCAGGAAGAACGGACAGGCATGTACATGATGAAATGAAGGATGAAAGTGCAGGTCATTAAATACACAAACAGGGCTGCTGCTGTTCCAAGGACATTTGCATAGGGAAATAATGTTAGCAGTGGTCAGTATTAGTGTTAGAGGTCTTCGAAGGGGCAAAAATGAGAATACTGCCAACATAAAAGCAAGACCAGATAGACAAGCCAGGTGGAGGTTTTCAAAATGAACCTTTTGCATGCTACTTTGTTAAAAGCCCACAGATCTCCTCTTAGAAGTCCTGTATTAATTCACACGCAGGAAGATCGCAACCACAGACAGCTGTATGACTCATTTAAGGCCTTGCAAACTCTTTTTGTAGCCGACTTGTCAGGCATCAGTTCCTTTATTAGAGTCCAGCACTGTTACTCATACAGTTCATGCAATTTAGAGGCACACTGTGAAGCTCTGGGGCAGCCAAACTTGAGAGCAGATTACCTAGCTGCTCTGTACAACCTGCTCCATGCAAGTCTGCCAAGGCACCTTCACCCATACCTACCATAGCCTCTGTTTTTCTAAGCATTTTCTTCAGAGGCTCTCAATTTATTTTTGCACTGTGGACTAATGTTAAAGATGAAGTTGAGATCATTAGTCATTTCACTTGTGACCAAATGCCACTCTGAACTCTTCCCACCACAGCTGCTTTAGCTGCTATTCTTAGTTTCAGACAAACAAACATTGTTATATCAGTAGCCATAGCTAGGGCTTCTAGCTTTTCATGTCATGGCCCACTCTGAATTCAGACTGACACATGGGCTTTTGTGGGTTATAAAAAAACCCAAAACTTAAAAGGACTATTTCAGGCATTACATCAGGGACAAACAAGTGTGGCAACTTTAAGACAAAAGGGCGTTTTCTGCAGCGTACTAACAAAACAGAGCTAGCAATCTTAATGCCAGTACTGTTGGATTTTTTTCTTTTAGGGGCCAACAAATATGCCCTCGAATTCTGCTAATTAGAGAAAAGTTTCATTTACAAACAAGATGCCATCACAGGGTTGAAGCCCTATTAAAGTTTTTAAAAAAAATCAAGTTGTAAAGCCAGGGATATATAGATGCGATTTCAGAACTTCCGCTTCCCTTCATTGGTTACAACAACAAAGAGTCATAGGTTGATAGTAGTTTTATGTAGAGTTTAGATTATGGATTATATAAGATGGTTTGGATAGGGATGAACCTGCCTCAGGCAGGGGGTTGGATCAATGGTTTTCAACCTTTTTTCCATTTGTGACCCCTAAAACATTTTAAATGGTGGTGTGGACCCCTTCGAATTGTACATGTGGGTATTCACATACTTTTTATTGATCATAGTCATCTTTGTGGAACCCTTAGGCATAGTCTGTGAACCCGCAGGGGTCTGTGGACTGTAGGCTGAAGACCCCTGAACTGGATGAGCTCTGGAGGTCCCCTTCCAGTCCTAGTTCTCTACAATTCTATGAGCAAATCTAGCACAGAACAGAATACATCTCATTGACTGCATGACCAAACTGCACGGCTTTCTCTTGCTAGCAAGTACAGAGTTACAAGGGCAGTCTACTTTTCCCAAAGGATGCAACAAATCTATCTTGTCTTGCTTTACTTTTAGGCTCTGTTAAGAGGGAAAGACCAAGACCATGATTAGGCCCAGAGGGTTCTAATCGCAGCTGTGTTTCACCTTGTAGAGGGCACAATCGTAACAGAAACACCACCCAGTTCTTCCGGCAGTGTTGCAGGTTTGGAAACTAATATTAAGTACTGCATTTATTGAGTAGCTGTCTGAATGCCCAGAACATCAAAAACACAAGCTAGAACTGGAGAGAAAAAACAGCAGTCAGCCCTGGGAACAGATGGTCTCTGAGCCCTACCAGCCAAGAAGCAGGTGACTGGTTGAGCAATGTTCCTTCCCTTTGCTTCCTGACTAGGTGGGCTGCAATGGTGACAGCTGCAGAAGTAAACACGGAAACAGAGGACTTGGGAAACTTTCTTTTAAAAAGGATACTGTAAAGCTCTGGCACCTGTCTAATTAGAGTATTCATGGGGACAGCTGGACTTTTAGAAATTCTTCCCAGCTCATGATTGCATCCAGTGCCCCATCTTGGTAGTGCTAAGGCAATCTACCAAGGACAGGGATAGACAGGAGAAGGAAGAGAAAAGAAATGGGCCTGACTAGACAGGATGCAAACAGAGTTGGAGTCCTGTCCAGGTTAGTTTAAAATAGAGATTTATTTTCCACCCATATAAAGAAAGGGTGACCTCTCCATCTGCATGTGACACAGAAGCCATGCGACTAAGTGGACCAGTTGAAAGGTAAGGCATGATTCATGCATGACTAGTTTACTGCACACTTCCATGTCCTGGCAAGAACAGGCCAGGGGAGTTCTGGAACATGGGCGTGCCTTCAATGTGAAAGGAGTTTTTGCCTTTGGCTTCTTTCAACGGGTTTAACTTGCACTTTCAACGTTAGTAAACTTCTGCATTTAAAGCAGGATGAGATGAGAAACAGATTGATGTGAACCCTTATTTGGAAATTCACAACTTGATTAATGGTCAAGTGGTTAGCATGGGCTTTTGAACACCCAGAAACGTTGATGATCTATTGTTTGGAGGAAGGAACTGGTGAGACAGCCAGTACAGTAATACTCAGGCCTTCCAGCATTACATCTCTGCATATGTTGGAACTAAGCAATCACACTAATGATATCCAGTTAGCACAAAATGCATCCCAACAAAGTGTGTGCAACTTAGACTTTTGTCAAGCTTTCACTAAAAGATAAGAAATGCAGTACACAAAATCTAATCCACCAAGATGGCAGCTAACTGAAACCAAATAAAATGAGGTATGAAAGATTAAAGAAAGATGAATAAAGAAGTAAGTTGGCCCATCCAAACTGACACACTCCTTTAAGTGATTCTAGATGAGAACAGCTTCATAACCACTTCTAAGATAGAAACTAATCCAAAGGCCAAATTTAGGAACATGTTTTCAAAGAATACAAAATAAAGCATTATCAGAACTTGGCCTGTTATTGCATGCTAATTGCATAATCTAAAAACTAGGGAAATTAACCAAAAGACTCCCAATTAGATTAGGTCAGATCTCAAGATCCTTCAATGGAAGGTAGTGCACAAGTGCCAGTACTCTTCTATAAAGAAAAGGTTATATGCACATGGGGAAAGAATAGAAGTATCTTCCAAGTAAAAAGTGGGCCATAATCAAGGTCATTTTTATAGTTAAAGCTTACATTATTCACAATCTGAGACTCTCTTAGAAGGTTAAGACTAATTAGGAATAAATATGATAGAAGGGTTGAATATTGCAATGAACAAATCAGGTAACATGATTTTATAGTCAAGTCCTTCGACTCCAATTGTTAATTGAACATTTTCCATTGGAAGCACAGGGATTTGTTGATTTTTTTGTATTATTTACTACACTGTAGATGGCTACAATGCTTTATAGCCTAATAAGTAGCAAAACAAGGTCTTTCTGTTAGGTGCAGTAAGACAAGAGTTAGGAAGATCTGTCTCAGGGCAAAAACTAAGTCAAAGCTCTAGACTGAAGGCTCAGATGTTTAGAGAAGCTAAGGAATAGCAGCTTAGTAATGGGAGTGGAAGAGCTCCATACCGTTAGAGGCTCAGGTGCTTGTCTCTATTGCAGTCAATGTACTCTAAACATCCTAGGGGCAAGACCTAGAGCAGTGATTCTCAACTAGGGTGTTGTGGAGCGCTGCCAGATCCTCTGAAGTGTGCTGCAAAGTGTGAGAAAATAAGCACATAAAGGTAGGCTCAGGATTCTCCCCTACCTAAACAATCCCCCACCCTCACAGCCCAGCATGGGGGTAAGAACTTACATTTGTTTTTGAAATTTGATGTTGAATAATTTAAAAAAGCAATGGAAGGAGGCCTCAAGTCCAATTAGGGGTGCTTCAAGTCCAGAAAGGTTGAGAACCACTGACAAAGAGACAGTAGCTTGGCAGTTCTTTCCTGTTGTGGAACCACTCTATCCCCTTACAGCCTCTGCTCCAAGGAGTTTACAATTTAGAGTTAAACAAGAATACAAAAGCTCCCTGTTATACGTCCATTTTGGACACCAAGTATCATACTGACCCCAGCATTCTGGATACCTAGAAGACACAGAGTCAGGCTCCAGACAGCGTGGCCTGTGAGACATTACCATTCTTTACTTCAATTCATAGATGTACATCTACTCACAAACTGATGAGGGTTCCCATCAAGAGCAGGTGTTGGTGTTTAACAACTTTTTAGCTTATATTTACTTATACATCATTATGAATTGTAGCAACATATGCTGTTCCATTTGATTTAAATATTACAACCCATCCTCAAGAAGGAAATACTACAATTAAACGGAGCTCCTCAGGAGCAATCTGGCCTATGGATGCAAGCACATAAGATACTTTCTCTTTTCTGCATCACTACGTGCATGAAGGGATTGAAAGGTGTTAAGGGCACTTTGTGACAAATAGATATTAAGATCAGGACCAAATTATATATTGTTTCATAAATCCTTAAGAGTGTGCTTCTATAGCAGCAGGAGATACAACACATGATTATATCCAAAGCATACAGGGGTGATGTCACCAAGTGAATTATTTTTAGATTCAGGAACTAAACAGTTCCCCCCTCTGCCTTCCAAGAAACATGCTGCAGCATATAGACTAATTCAGCAGCCTTGAAAGGAAAAGCTACTTACAGTCGTTTGATTCCTGATTCTGGCTGAGTTGAAGGTTTTGAGTGAATGATGGGTGTAGGCTGGGGGGTTCTGGTTTCTTCTTCCATTTCCTCACTAAAATAAAAAAGGTGGAGTGTAGTGGCGAGAGACAGGCTCTCTACCAGTCCAGCAAGGGGGTTTACAGGATTAATGCCATCAGAGGCAGGCCCGCCAAAGGGCTCCATCATTTTCCTGAACTCAGTCCAGCAGGGCCTCCTACCATAGAGCAGTCCCTGCAGAATCACAGGCTGAGCTTAATGATTCCCACCATCTACCATGTTAGAGAAAAGGTGTTTTTTAAAGGTGCTGGATTGACATCCCAGGGGCTGTCCTGTCTATCCTCCAAAAAAACAACTAGGTGAAATATGAACAGCAGCCACTAGCTTCTTCCTCCCATCATTATGCATCAGTGATGGACACACTTCACACGCCTGCATTTGTTTGACATCTCTCCTATTGATAGTTCTCAGGTTTCTGGGAATTTTGCAGTTAGAGAGAGGCCTAAAAAACAAGCTCCCATCAAACTGGGAAAATTCAAATATGAACCAAAGTTTTGTGGCTTGGAGCCATGCAAATTTTAAATCTTAGGGGAAAACAAAGGATCAACTCTCATTGCATAGCAGAGACTATTTAAAAAGACACTTCTTTTTACCTAGTGTTTCACAACAGAAGCTGTGGAGGCAGCAGTGCCAGAGATGACAGCTAAGATACCTTTTATAATACAAGAGCTCCTCTTGCAGCAAGAACACTTTTGACTTGAGTTCATTCCTCTCATGCAAGACATCCCGTAACTCTTGCAAAGTAAATCTCGGACGATTTGGATCTTTTAAATCCAGAGCCATCTTCTCCGATTCAGAGAGAAATTCATCATTGTTTGGTTCTATCTGCAGGATGAAATACAGACTTACTGCACAAGCGATACAGGCCTTAAGAACTTAGAGGTGTGACGCAACCTGCCATCTCTGTGCTTCTGACAGAGCAGGATAGTGTGACGTGTCCAAATGGCTATGCTAGAGGAGTGCCACAGAAAACAAGACCCTTAATGCATTGGTGCTCATGATTCCCTGCAGGACAATCAACTATTAACAGGCTGCAGCCTTTACCATGCTTGCCATAGTCAACAGTGAACAAATGGACAGGACTGGCCTTGTTTTGCAGGCCTCTGAAGGATGGCCTTACCCTTACCCAGCTTATTTTTTCGTGGCATCACGTGTGCCCTACAACAAGGTCTTTGTGAGATTTCCACTGCAGTTCGCATCCCTACTCATAGGGATTTTCTTTCCTCCTCTCTATACACAGGGACTGTCCTTTCAAACATGATTCATGATTTTGGATACTACAGTTTTTGAGACACTTGGGGGATCCCAGTTTTCAGGGTATAGATGCTCAGCATATTCTGAAAAAAAAACCCCCCAGCCTTCTCCAAGAACCTCTTTTGAAACATGGGGCCCGAGTTTAATTAAGCGAGATGCTTTGAAGCCTACTTTATATCACTCGGCTTGCTAAACAGACTTCTGCTGTGCGGCTTGTCCGTCGCATTTCCAGTCATAAGTGGAAGGCTCCTATTGAAGATGCTGCAAGTTTTCCCAAACTATATTTAAAGATGATTAAAAGCTTCTGCTTCCTTAATTCCTGTAACGAAAGGATCTGTGATGTGCGCAGTGCATTCCACTTTGGTTAGGGATAGCAGACAAGGAGGTTTGAAGACAGAAGAGCTCGCTCCATCTTTCTTCTGGTAGAGTTGTACATTCAATGAATTCAGAGTTGGGAGATTTCTCTAGCTTGGGGCCTTCATACAGTCTCTTGGCTGCATCCTTATTTCTGTGGCACTCGTCCGGCAGAACCTGGACACAGGTGGATTCTCAGACCTCTGTGGAAGCCAACTACAGTCCCTGGGAGGCAGCAAACAGGTGATTTCACAAGCCAGGACCGCCTATATTTCCGTGGGCCCCACCCCTTGCCTGCTGATTGGCCAACAGGCCCTGGTGGCCCCACCCCTTGCTGATGATTGGTGCAGAAGGGCAGGGCCACACAAAAGGCAGCTCTCTCAGCCAGTCGGTGGCAGAGGAAGCTGCAGCCACCTTTTCCGCTCCTCTTTGGGCTGGTGACTTCTCCCCACCTAGCTGGGGAGCCAACATTTTATTTATAGTAAGTTCCCCCCCCACCACAGTGATTCCATGCAAAGTTACAGAAACTGAGGTTTTGAGTTTCTGCAAAAATTGTATTTTGAGTAGGTCCCTAGTCCCTGGGGTTCAGTGCAGGCACCACGGTCCACCTGTATCCAACTGTGTGCAGGGACTTGGCCAAAGAGACTGTGGCACAGTGGAGGGAAAAGTACTGTACAGGGTGTCTGCTGTTAGCAATTGTATCGAGCAGGAGAAGGAAATCCTGGGGGAAACTTATGCGGAGTAGGACTCCCCAGGAAGAGCCCAAAAGCTTCAGGAGTCTCCAAAACTTCCAGCTGCAAAAATAAATCCAGGGCACGCTGTTCCAGTGCAGTACATTTGAAACTTAATACTTTTTTTTTTTTCCCTCAAGACCTGACTAGATGCCAGCTTATAGAAGCACGGTCACAACCTGGGATAGAAGACAGATGCCACCGAACCCAATCCAGACAGCCGGGCTGCCTCTCTTCCTGAACAGAGAAGAATTCTGCTTGTGGTTCACAACAGCACGAAGCTCCTAACTAGCAACTTCTACACAAATCAAATCCACCTAAATATACGTGCACATTTTGATAAGCTGAATGGCAAAGGACAAGAACAGGGGACTCAATCTTTCCAGGGACAACTTCCCAAAGTAGAATGCCACACCCTAAATCATGCAATGCTGATAAAGACTTCTCTCTTTAAAGATCTGCTTTACGGGCTTCAAGAACCAATGTAACGTTAATAAAGGGATTTACCTTTAGGATTTACTAGAGCAGCTTAGGAACAGAAAAAATGACTGCCTGGTGCCACAGGATTCAAATGGACAGAATCAGGATTAGGATTTGATGAAATATGAAACTAATAATTTATTCACCAAAAATGGTAGTTTCAGGTCAGCTGAAACTGCAGAGTCATACCTGAGAACATTTCAGTTGGAAAGAAAAGGGATTTATTTAGATCTTTTTCTTTCCTCCCCCTAGAAAACCCGCATGCTTGGTCTTTTTGCCTGAATTAAGTAAAAACCATCCTAAATTAATACTTCTGCCAGGATCTCCTGGTCCCAGTCTCCTCTTCTCTCCTGAAGTGCACTGCCCCTCAGTGTTAGTCAGATTCATTTTACTTCCTTCACCAATACAGCCATGTCAAAATTAAATCCAAGTCCCCTACCTCCATTTACCATCATCTTCACTAGTTTTTCTTTACATCAATACATTTTTTTTTTTTACATTTTCTGACTAGCTCTAATTCCTAGAAAAAGGCATGTGCTTTTACTTGGCATTAAGTTAAATTGACTATAGACAAAAGGTAGTTTACCTAGCAATTCAGGAAAGCCCTTGGTTTTTACCTATTTGCTTTTAAATGATCAAAGAAGGTGATGGGTCTGAGGGAGAAGCCAAAAGCTTCCTTGTGATAGGACTATTAAACTGCCACCTCATCCTCCAACTCACTCCTGACTTAATGGACAAAACATTTTCAAACGGCAGCCTCTAGTTTTGTGTACTTGGGTTCTGGACTGCGAAGGCCTGATCATTCAGAAGTGCCAAGGTGGCACAGCTTTCAGACAGCAACTGCTGGGCCTCAACATCTCAGGCAAAAAGAAAAATATTAAAACATTCAAAATTAGTCTGATCCCAAGCATTTGAGGCAGGGCCACTTTTGAAAAACCTGCACTTCATTTATCAACAAAACATTCACCTGGCTCACAAGTGGAAAAGACAGGACAGCAGATCAACAACGTGTGTCCAAATTCAGACTCCTGTGGCAGAGTCTGACGTAGCCTATGTCCTGCAAGGGTGGGATGGCAGCTCGAGCACTGGCTTGTCAGACTCTTATCATTACAATGAACCTATATTTAGGAACAGCAACAGATGGATACATAAGAACACAAAATGCCCAAAGAAAATCACTTTTCCACCTAGGTCAGGTGCATCAGTTCAGGGCCTATTCCCCTTGTCCAGCAAAAACATCTTGTGCGGATCTCATCAAAAAGCCAGCAGACTGACAAGCATGTCACTAGTGCAACCAGCCTTGAACTAAGCCAGTTATAGGTGTCTGTTCACTGCAAATTGCTGCCAAACCTTTGCCCTGGAAGAGAGAATGGGGAACATTGCTAATGAGAAGAGATGCTATTGCTGAGAAACTAAGGAGTTGCGGGAAAGAAAAAAGCTGCCTTTCTCTTCAGAGACTGAGGATACTTTCACACTTGCTGGCTCAGAGCCGGAGCACCAGAGCCCCATTTACAAAGCTGGACTTCCTGGCTGAATGAACAACAATGAAGTCATCTCTTAGCTTATCTTGGTACCAAGCTCATTCAGTTGCAGAAGATTAAGCCATTGCTGTTGCTTTCTGTTGGGGACTGGGGACACGTCAGACATCTTCACCCCCCAGCATCTCTCAGTTGTTTGTTTCTTTCTTCTACTGCTCCGTTCTCAACTTCTTTCCCTGTGGCAGTGATCTACTCAAACAATTATAGTACACCCATGGTCAAAGCATCCTGGCATGTCCTTCACACCCAAATGTTTCAGCTGTTATTAAATCACTCAATAGGAAAATTCAGTAGAGCATCAGTTCTGATTTGTTCATACTACAGGCCCTGTGGTTGTGAAAACGCTGCATACATTTCCCATCTCTTCTTCAGCCCTATCCTGAGCTATCATGGCAAAACGCTCCCAGAACAGCATTTGGAGACAAGATGAAAGCACACGCTCTATAACATAATGGGCATGATTGCTTTATGACATCCTCTGCTTGTCCCTTTCTGTTTCTCTCCTCTCTGTGCGGGACTTGCCTCTGTTCCTTCCAAATCACTCCCATCTGCTTTCCCACTGCTCTGATCTTTCTGGGTCACTTGGCTGTTCGTTGCTCTGCAAGTATTTGAGCACGCATGCTTCAAATTAGCTTTCTGTGACTGTTTCTGCTCCAACACTTCATTGCACAAATGTTAACGGGAAATAAATGTGTGGATGAACCCAAAGGGAGTTCATTTAGAAGCATTCCTGAAAAACACTTGCAGACTTGCTTGGTGATATTAGCTTAGCCTGGTCTTGTGACAAGCCAGGCAGAGAATACCATAGCCATTAAGGGCCCAATCCTGTTGCTATTCACTTCCGTTCATGACCACAGCTTCCCTTTTCATGTATGGATTGGAGACATAGCAGAATTCACACGTGCCTTACTTCTGAACATTCACAATGACTGCAGCTGATGGAAATATGGTCAGTTTTCAGATCAATGGCATGCCAACAAGAGAGAGCAAATCTCATTAATGCCTAGAGTGCCAGCAGCTTTCAAATGGCCAATTAAATGAGATGGTCGTGGAACAAAAGGGTCCCATAAGTCATAAGAAGGAGTCTTCTTGTATATAGAAATCCCAGTGGTCCAGGAAACTGAAGTCACAACAATCACACCTCAAGGCATGAGACGATCACTCCAAGGATGTATGAAAAATTGGCCCAGTGCATTTGTCCCACAGAGATCACCTCCAGAGAGCGTGGGTACACAGTGTCACAGTTCATTCATCCCATGCCCGTGGTCTCCAAGGAGTTAAAAAACAGCTGCTTCAGAGAAGCCGCTAGCAGGCTTCTGATGCTTGGTTCTGGCTGTAGCTTTCAGTCCTAGATGTAAACATAACTTGCAGGCAATGTTCCCAATGCTAGGAGTGCAAAGGGTCAAAAGCATCAAGTGCTCTACAGTGGACATAAAAGTTTTGTTGCAACGATGCCCATTTTCTTAGCTTGCCGGCCAGGCGGCCACAGGCGACTGCATTTATGGGGAGTGCACCAACTGATCTGCCAAGATGCCAAACATCTTGCAGTCTATTATGCAGGAAGCAAACCAGGTACCAACAGTCCCAGGCTGGAAGTGTAAGATATTAGTTATATCAAATGAAGGCAAATAGCCCAAGTTAGGCATCCATTCAGGGAGCTGGAATTTATCTTCAGCTTGCAGGGATTTCTGTGCTAATCATTTCTTGGCTACTACGAAGCACTTCATTAAGTAGGTTGTTATTTATAGCCCACTAACACTCTGAGGCAAACAGAGATTGGGACCCCCCTCCCCCACACACACGTGACCATACCAAAAAAGAATGCCTGCCCTGTGGAGCTTACCAGCTTTACAGTTGGTAAACTTTCTAAAAAGCAAGCAAACAATGGCAAAAGTTTGGATGAACATACCACAACTAAGGTTTCGGAATAGGTTATGAAGAACTATATCAGGTCAAGTACATTGTAAAGATAATTTTAACCAGATTTACTAGATTTAAGGTGCATGTATTTTAGGACACAAGAACCTGAATTCTTTCCACTTCAGCCATTGCTAGCAAATAAACTACATTCTGATATTCCACATATGCTTTTACTACTAGTGACTACTACAGCTCCACAGTTCCTCTGCAGTTATCTAGTTTCAGACCTATGAGTTTCATCTTTACAATAATTGGCCAAGTGCAAACTGAAGTGATGCATTCAAGCCTGCAAAAAAAAAAAAAAGATAAACAGTGTCTGTGCATGGTGCACGGAGGGTCCATCTCCAGTACAGTTACAAATGTTTCAGATATCATCTGTATTACAAATGGAAATGGAGTTATAACAAAGTGCTTCCCATATCAGCTGGGACGGAACTGTACAGGGACACGGATTAAAACGCCAATCTCCAGATCACTTAGGAAGTCTGCAGGAGAGCAAGGACTAAACTCCAAAGCCTGAAAACTTAAGAGTACCATGCTTTAACCACAACTTCTCCTTCCTCCCTTTAAAAACAAAGCAAGCTACTTTTCTTCAGACACCAATACCTTTTTCTTCCCTGATGAAGACTATGACAAGCCAAGTTTGGCATTTCTAGAGTCAGTTGTTTTGTACTTGCTTATCTAAAGCAACACAGGTCTCCAGTTCAACACTTCCATATAGTTTTCATCAGTGTAGCTCTTCAGGTTTTATGCCAGCATAAACAAAAGGAAAAAATTAGGCACCAGGTGTGTTTCTCCCCTTTGCCCTCATTCATGCACTCTCAGCCAACCCGAGACTAAATCAATTTTTAAAATTTCCTGAAAAAAATGGAAGAAATCAACCTCGAGCTGATACCAAGGATGGAAACAATCAGCTTCTCCTACTCATGGGCTTCCTGGCCCACATACAAATCCTGGAGCCCTGGGAATCCCACTCGCGTTCTGAGAAGAGATGGGAGGACTTAAAATCAAGTGTGGCAAATCCTACTGAGTAGGAGCATCTCTGTAAGATGGAGAGGTTCTCTCTTCCTGCAAAGCACAGCATCTCTTCTGGGACCCATTACAGCACAATTTTCTCTTCTGCTCCAGTTTTAGTGCCATCTTCATTATGCCACCTGATAACACAGCCTCACCATTGGGACCCGTTAGAGTTTACAGATAGATATCCTTGGCGAAGATTAAAACCTCTTGTCAGCAGTTATATTTTGGGACCTCCTGAATATTTTAAGGATGCAGATAAAAAGAAATCAGCCAGAGGCAGACTGTAACTGCACCTAAGAGCTGGCTGCTGCAGATGTAAAACAGCTGACACTACAGATTTGGGATTTCCCCACAGCATTTTTAATCTCTTTAGGAAACAAGTGGTTACTATATCTGGAGAGTTCTGCAATTGGTCACACAATTATCAGGGCCAAATTCCTGTGACATGCATGAGAGGCTGACCATTCTCTCTTATACTCAAAGCAGCTTGAGATTCCCTTATTTCAGATTAAAGCTTTCTACTACAGAAGAACACCATCACTGTGGTGTTCCAATGACTGTTCTAGCTAGAGGAAGAAGGGCTAGCTCCTTGTGGGCTGCAGTAATCCACAGCTGGCTAGTCTGTGAAGTCATACACTGATGGCATTATTACTTGGGACAACCAGAGACAAGACATCTTAACACACTATTGTCTGGATGCCTCAAATGCACACCATCCATTCCCTGTCTGAAGGGAGAATGCTCTGTATGGCATGCAGGGTTCCCAAAAAACTTCACAAGAAGTGTGTGATTATCATTGCCACTGTTTTTATACCTGGGGAAAATCCAAGCTAGGAGTTGGTGACTCAATTAAAACCTTGCAGCCAGACTAGGCAATAGCGTTTAGCAATTCCTGGTCCATCTACCAGAGGACAGTGCCTCTCTCTGCAGCAAGAGTCTAAGGTGCTATCATTTATAATGAAGTTACTGCATCATTTTGGTCTGTTGCTGCCAATGTTAGTACCATCTACCTACGGGAAAGGACAAAGAGGACCGTCTGGTCTATCGAGGCTAATATACCACTTGTGTTGGTAATGAGATTACACTGAAACAAAGCTAGCTTTCGCCAGCATCACAGGCTATGTAGGGAGGGACCTGGAAGTTAGTACTTGGTATGCTGTTTTGAGCCCCACTGTAGTATTGTTCATAAGACAGTTTTCCAGTGTGCAGCATTGCACAGCAGCAAGCCTTTCCTCCAAATAGATCCTTGCACCTGGTGCTTCAAACCATCACTTTCCAATCCACATACCCACCAAAATCACTGGGGAGTTTCACCTAGAGTCTCATGGCACAATACACCCCAGATGCGCAAGAGTTGCAGGCACAGGGAGAGTAAAACAGCTCTTACCTGGATCTCTTCTCCATTTTGGCTGCTCTCACCATGTAGCTTCTCCTTCAATTTTCCAAGCTCTGCCCTCAAAACACCCATCTCTTGCTCCTTGGTTTGTAGGTAGGCTTCCAACTCTACCTTCTGCTCAATCAGTGCTTTCCCTTGAGCCTCAACAACCGTTATTCTGTGCCGAAGGTCATGATTAATTTTCATTAGCCTGTTCTGCTGTTGTTGCAGCTGCAATATAGGCAACACAATAAGTCAGCACCCATTAAGCCACGGTGATTAAATCAAAAGTGTTAATTTAAAGAGCATGCCTGTTGAATTCATGTCCTCTTTCACTTTCATTTTTTTTAAACATCTAATTATCTGCTGCAGTCTCGCTTTCCAAATGCTGTTTAATTAGTTTTCAGAATTAATGGAGGTACTTTTCCTGCAGCATAAGACATTGTGTTCTTATCATCAAAGCCATTTCTTCAAATGCTACAATCTCTCTTTAAACGTGTTTCAAAGTGAGGTTTGAGGACATCATGATCCAAGATGAATCAAGCTTTGACCAAGAATAGAAACGATAAAGTTATTAGTACAGGGTTGATTAATAATTGTATGTTGACAGGACCTGGTTGGAGCCAGCCGAGACCCAGCCCCATTGTGCTAGACAGTAGACAGTATGAACCCCTGTTACAGACCATCCCTGCCCTGTGAACCTTACCATCCAAATGGTGGAGACAAAGAAAAGGTGGGAAGTAAGGCAGATGGGGAACTGAGGGCATCG
Organism: Caiman crocodilus; assembly: GCA_030014935.1. NCBI lineage: Eukaryota > Metazoa > Chordata > Crocodylia > Alligatoridae > Caiman > Caiman crocodilus. The sequence continues at coordinate 21,587,961 of JAGPOW010001167.1, read as the reverse complement.
TAGTCTCAGCATCTCAAAGCTTTGCTGTCAAGTGCTCCATAACCAAGATTTGAAAACAAGTCTCCAGAGTCCCAGTCCACAACCTTAACTATGAGCTCCTCCACCTTTCTTGGAAGTTATCCAGTAGTTCAGTGTACATAGCCTCATCCCAGAATCTTCCAAATAGGTGTCCACATTACCTACAGCACCACAGTGGAGCACCTGGTTGACAGACTGTAGAGAAAGCTAGGTCTGAGTGGCTCATGCAGCCCCTTGCCTTGAGCTGAGATCTTCAAAGACAAACCTGATGGGTGTCATTTGCAGAGTGCTTTGCCTAAGTGGAGAGATTAAACATATCCAAAGAGGGAAGGAGCAGCAGTTAGGTGCCCAGTTCCCAGATAAGTGGAGTTGGGTGCCCAACTTCCCTTTGTGCTAGCTGCTTTTCACAGGCAGCGCATTAGGTCGTTTCAAAATTGATAAGACGATTCAGTCCCTGTTCTGAGGAGCTCACAATCCTTCAAACTTCCTCTGTAGATGCAGAGAAAGGGTCATACTCCAGAGCTGCTAATCTGGCATCGTTCATAAACTCTGAAGTCACTTAAAACTCTTTTGAACATCCACAGTGTTCTCCAAGGTAGGGAGAAAAGAATAGCCACTTACTGCCTCCACGTCCTCATTCTTAAGCCCAAGTTCTCGGTCCTTTGCTCTGATCTCATCTCTCTGTTTATCTACCACTTCCTTCAGCTTCTTCATCACTTGTCGCTCTCTCTCAGACATCCCTGATTTAAAAAGAAGAGAAGAGAGAGGGGTTGAGAATGGTTAGCTAATGAGACCAATAACAGAAAAGTGTGTTAGTAGCATTAGGCAACTTCCATTGCCTTTCTCAGCGAGGGAGAGGCTGTTGGTAGATCACTTAGCTCAAGAAAGCTATGTGCTGTGTTCACAAATCATGGGGAAGAGTCTACATAGGTCCACACGGCACGTCACCCAACCAGCAGGCCTTAACAGTCCCCCAATGCATTTATGATGGGCAGTGAAACACCCCAGTTCCATCTCTTTGTTAAGCACCCAGCTGTGATGTTCGTACACCAGTCCCATGGGCTTGGGGAGAGAGCTATAAGTATGACTAGGAGGCACTCCATAATGGGTCTTCCATTTAAAAAAAAAAAAAAAAAAGATAGAAAAGATTTTTTTATGGACCAATAGATGGAGTCTTGCATTGGCAGGGTCAAATCTCACTTTACACACATGCCACTAGGCTTAGTCCTTCCCTTGCAGGGAGATTAGTTGGATGTTTTGAGAGGACCTTTTGACTTCCCTTGTACAGAGTTGGGTCAAAAACAGCAGCTGTTCCGCTTGAGTTAGGTCCATGCCCTCTCTCTGGATACATATTTTGCCATTCCCTCCCTCCTCACCACCCCATCCCACTGCAGTCATTTGGCTTTAAAAAAATCAGTGATTCTCAACCAGGGTGCCACCATGTAATTTGAAGGGTGCCTTGAGGCATGAGGAGAGAAGCAGAGAAGTATAAGCTCAGGCTTGTCCTTCCCCCTCTGCAAGGAGATGAGCACTGCAATATATAGATTTGTTTTTGAAATCAGGTGCCACTTAAGTCACAGAAGTTTCAGAGGATACCTCGAGTCCAGTGAGGGGTGCTTCAAGTCCCAAGAGAAGCACACACTTGTGTGTCAGTAAATCTGTGGCTCAGGGGCTAATTAGCAGGGCTGCCTTAGGATACATGGCCCTGAATGTGGTTCAGTGGTGTGGCAGGGCACAGTGTGTGCCTGCCACTTTAAGGCCCTGGAGCTGGCAGCCTCCAGGTGCCTGATGAGGGCAGCCATTTTGAAGGCCTATATACACTCAGGCGGTTTGGTTGCTGGAGGCCAGGCAGCAGCATTGCCTGGCTGGAGAGTTGCTAGGAAGAACACCAGAGGTATGGGGGAGCTGCAAGGGGTGGAAGGAGGCTCCTAGGCCTGGGCATGACCTGAAAACTACACCCTACCGGGAGTGGGTGGCCTGGTGGGGCTCTCAGTGGTGTGGGAGCCCCCAGGAAATGCCAGGCCAGTTACCACCCTGGTGGAAGGTGAGTTGGGGCACCTTAACCCCTTGCCCCCACTATGGGGTGGGTTACCCTGTTTGGTTGGAGGGCCCAGAGGGGGACCTGGAGAGTTAGACAGTGTGAGGGGCTAGAGACCCGCCTGACCATAGGAGTACCCTTGACTGGCCCAGGCTGGGGCCAGGACCCAGGGAGGGGTCAAAAGGGCCAGGAGGCCCACCGCGTGGGATGCCCAGAGCTGGTGGCCTGGGGTCCCGGCTGGCTTGGAAGTGAGCCAGGGCAAGTTGCCATAGGTCCAGGAAGGACCACACCTGGGAGGGGAAGATGGGTTTCGGGGGGGGGGGGCAAGGTAGCCCGGATGACGGCGGAGAGGCCGCCTGATTGAGTGGATTATGGACAGGTCCTGGAAGGATGAGAGTAGGCCCAGTATGGGGGCTGGTGACTAGAAAAATCAAGATTCCATCCCCATACCACAGCCCAAGCCTCACAGATGGCAAGAGCCGCAGATAGCGCCCCCTGGCATTGGGGCACAAATGGGTAGCCTCCCGCTTATGGAAGATCTAAATGAACCAATTAAGACCAAGTCATGGCAGGCAAGAATAGGTGGGCGGTTGGCCCAAGGACAGGTGAGCGGGCCATGGAGAGCGGCCCCGAGGAGGCCCCCTGTCACAAGTGGCTAATGGAAATGGTACTATCAGTATGTAGTTGCTGTGTGATCCTAAGCAAAGCACTCAGCCTCTCTTCCTCATTTGAGACCCAGGGGAAAAGGCAGGAAAGCTATAAATAGCAATAATTTCCTTACCCCCTGGAGCAGCTGGGACACCAAACTCAAAGCTTTTTTTTAATCCACTGGGACAGCTCTTCAATTAAGTGTGCTGCATCAGCTTTGCTTTCTCAATAGCTGGCTTCAACCACCCCACTAGGTTTTTCAGGGGAATCAAAGTAAACTCCTATGGGGAGACTTGCGATTACCGCCTCCGCATCAGAGACACTCCTCACAAGAACACCAGTACCAACAATGCAGTGGAAATGGAGAAAACTGGAGAGAGCAAGACAGACCTGGAAGAGGTGGAGGGGTGGCAGCCATGCTGCATCCCTTGTCCTTGGCTTCCAAGTCTGTTTTGTAGCTGCTGTGGGTTCCTCACCAGCTACAAAAGCACATGAATGTGGAGAGGGAAAATAGCAGCTTCCACCCCTCTTCCACCACTGCAAAGGCTATTGGGAAGCTACCAGGAGGATGCTAAAGCAAAGGAGAAAGCACACCCCTCCTTCCTCCTGCACTCCTTTGAGGTTACCTAAGAAGGGCTGGCAAGTTGTTCTGGAGGGTGTGTTGCTACAGCGACTATACAGAGTCTGATCATGACTCAAATGTTCATGTTCCAGTTTGTCTTGGGCTGATCTTTTATTTCCCTGCTAAGCCTCCTTGCTCTGCTTCTGAAGGTGGATCCTCTCCTCAGCCTTGAGCATTTTGGAGGATTCCAGTAATTCTCATGGCTTTGATGCGGCTTACTGCAACCCAGCAGGGAGGACAATCATGCTCCAGGACTAAGTTGTCAGCCCTGCTCAGCACACAGCTGGGAGTCTAGATCTGGAATACTAATCCCAGTTAGGAGACTGGAGAGAGAGTCAGTGACAGGCTTATCACTAAAACTCTGTGCCTCAGTTTCCCCAGTTGTAAAAAAGCCATGTTTTTGCATAAGTGAGCAGGAGCCCCATTACAAATCGGCAAGGGAACAAGCCTCCCGCAAAAGCCAGCAGAGCACAGCAGTTATCCTTTACACGAGTAGCTTGTCAGTGTAATTTGATTGTGTGTTGTAACACTACTGCGCAAGCCAACATGCTGTGCTGGAACCTGGCTCGCTCCCTGCAGAGCTGGATGCAGGATTGATTCCCAAAACATCAGCTGGGCTGAGAGGTGCAGAAGAGACCGACAGCAATGAAGAGTACTTGGACTGGCAAGTTTTTACTGCTCCTTATTCACATAGAGGTTACGAAGCTTAAATTCATTTTTGTGTGCACAGTAAAATGCTTTGAGACTCCCCCCCCAGGTACCATATGCTATTTAAGGAGCAAAACATCTGTGTGTCAGTAAACTGGCTCCCTTCCCCTCACCCCTCATTTTCCTCTCTGGCATCTGATGAACAATAAAGGACTTCTGCTGACTCAACATGGATCACAGAATCGTCTTCTTTGAGGATGAGGTGTAGGATGTTTGTGTTCCACAAGCATTTTCTTCATTTGCCTTATCTTAAACACACAGGAAAAGAGAAAGTGGCCAAGCACAGTGAGTGCAAGACTGGCAGTCTCCATGATTCAGTCCCTGCTATCTGCAGGATCTTAAATGGCACACCCAGATAGCTTCCCCAAGCTCACCCCATCCACAGCTTCCTTTGGATTAGCGAGCAAGCTTGATTTGCTGTTGTATGGCATGGCAAAAAAGAAAGCAGCTCAAAATGCATCTCTACTCAGCAAAATAGAAACTAGGCCCTCATTAGGGCCTCTAGTATTTATACGGGGGGCCATACAGTAACGTAATTAAAATAAAATTGTGTAGCAAGTACAATTTAAATATACTCTCACATTTGCAAGAAGACTTTAACATTGACCATCCAGGATATGTTTAAAGGGTCTTTCTTTACACCTGCATGATTCTTCTGGAAGGAGAGAAGAGTCTCACCCTATTAGCATTGAATTCAATTGTCAGACCCTCACGGATTTTATTGGGTGCCTGTCCTAACAACAACAACAAGAAGCTGTTGTATCAGTTTAATGTCTGATAGTGTCCACCTGAGGCCCCGGATGGTGCCACAAACCTTGTGCCACATCTTTAAGTTCTCATGATCCAAATATATTGTTGAATAACTGTGGTAGGATGGGTTCCTGGATAAGCAGACAAAAATATCTCCTCCCATGTAGCAAGTTTCCTGCAACTCGCTGAGGCCTCTCAACTAAGGGTTGAAATGGACTTCAAAAGTCTAGTCCAGCCCCTTCTAGATATTCAGAATGTGCTGTTTCCTTTTCACCTCAAACAGATTCCCATCCAGCCTCTGATTCAAAGCCTTCAGTGAGAGAGATTCAACAACTTCCCATTCACTGCTTTACTATGACATGACCTGTTTCCTGGAACTGGCCTCAGTAACTGAGAGTGAAATATAATCCCAAACCAGAACTAAGACATGATCAGATGGGAAGTAGAGGGCTGGGGCCTAGATCCACCTGAGTATTTAAGCACTCTACTCCTACTGATCTCAATGGAAATTCAGGCCTAAATATCTTTTGGGGATTTGGAAAAGTCTTTTCAGGACAAGTGTGAAAGAGCTTTTTGGGGAGCTTCCTACATGTGCCTGTCCTGCAGCAATCCTAGCTCAGATGGTAGGGTGTAGGATCTTCTACCACAGCATGTCCCTGCACCCTCAACTAAATTCACCAGTGGTGTTACACCACAGATGGACTGTTCAGCCAACGGCCTTACACACAGGATTAATTTGATGAATAAGAGCAATGTTAATAAGACTGCTCAGGATCCTTCCACATCTACTTTGAACTCTTTCTGCCCCACAACTTTTTGAATTACTTTGTTCGGCTCAAGGCTTCCAAGAAGAGTAGCTCATCTTAGTGCTTTTCCCTCTTCCATGCTTTCCGCCTCAAGGCTGACTCATTACAGGACGCTTTCTTCAAGCCTAATGACCTGCCTCATGGAATAAGGCTACTAAGTATTGTGCCTTTAATTGTTTGAGTATTGACTTACAAAGTGCTCAGAAAGGGATGGCGGCAGCTCTGCCCTGCCCAAACCACACTTGTCAGGGCTTATTTAAAAGTGACTTTGAAAGAACTTTTTTAAAAGATAAGGCACTATTGTAACTTTCTCCCCCCCACCCCTAAGAAGCCACATATACCTTCTTATGACTGAATGGCATTGCCTACACTGATAATAAAGCACAAGCCCCAGTTATTTTCAAGATGCCTCACAGAAGAGCTGTGTTTTCAGATTGGAGATAGCTGAGGCTACGTACAGTCACATGCCTCAGTCACTAGCAGGAACTGAACTAGAGACCTAACATGCACCCATACCACAAGCCTCTACCACTTAAACTGGATTTGTTCAACTGCCTGGCAGGCAGCTTATTAAACTCCAGTTCCAGCCAGCCACTAAGTGGGGAGACATGATCACAGGCACCAAGTCATGCTAAGGGAGTGGTCCCCAACCTTTGGTGGCTAAGGAGCAACAATATTGAGCAACACACAGGAGGCAACAGCACCTTTACTCCCCTGTCAAACCCAGCTTTAAAGTCTTAATGTCCTGCGAATGCCCCAGCAGCAGCCAGGATCTCATTGCCCATGTGTTGCCTATGAGCAATAAGCTGGCAACTGCTGTACTGAGTTATGAACTCTTAACCTGGAATGTTATTATAGCTACTTAGGCCTGATGAGCTCTGAGACTTGGAAAGCTGTGTCTGGGTCCACAGACAGCATGCGTAGAGTATGCTTTTTGTGCAGTCACATGGTTAACCTGAAAACAATCCTTTGCAGCATTTCCCTCTCAACCTAATTTAAACTTTGATTTGAGGGCCAGGAACTGGGCCTATTTATGAATGACAAACTTCTCCAATGGGAGGTTCTTCTACATCTTCCAGTTCCAATGCCAGTCATAACAGATTCCCAGTTACTTTTACATTGCTGTTACACAGATTTGTCTGAAATACATCCTGGTCTCATTGAAGTAAATGAGATGTTTGCTAACATTTTCTGCCATACACAAAAAACCTTCAGGAGTCAAATCTGGGGTATCTGCCAAAGTAAAAATAACCTTGAAAAGCATGCCTAGCATTTCCTTGCCAATCTAAACTCAAGGCTTATGACTATATTTAAATACAAAACACAAAAATGCATTGAGTGGGTTTATCCATTGGAAAAAAAAAACTAGGCGAGAAGGCAGAACAAAAGGAAATCTGACTCTCTGCAACATGTCGTCTTTTACTTCTGTGACTCATTTGCCTCTCCTCCACCCCCTCCCTTTTTTGAACACTGACATTTTTCCCAATTAACAGTCAATTAAATTCCAATAATAGTGAAAGCTTGCTCAACTACAGCCTACAAGACTCAGAAGATTTGCATTTATCTTCAAGAACTAGTGATGCTAAAGGGGTTTCATGCTTTTTAATTGCAATCTTCCATTATACTCCTCCACGGGTACTCAATCTAAAGATTTGATTCAGTACTGAGAAGACAGGTTGCTGAAGGCTTTTTGCCCATCTACCCAAGGATGGAATTTAGCCCTGTACTTTAGTGTTCTTTAAGTGAGAAACATCCATCTGTTAGCATTTACTGGAGGCTGCTACGAGCCCCAGTTGAGAGCTGTGGTTTTCAAAACTGGCACCTGAGCAAAGATTGCCCAGAGCGATTAATAACGCTGGGTTCTCACCATCAGGCACCTTAAAGGGCTTGCTGTTTAGACAGTGTTTAGTACTTCTTCTCTGTGAGACAGACCCCTTTAAGTGTCTCAATATAGACATGAGAACTGGAAACACAGAATTCATTCATCTCTTGAAAAATCTTGTCCATAGGTAGTAACTCATATTGGGATGTGCTGCTTGACTACAGTCTGTCTAGTCCACAGCTACACAAGATATGAAGTGCATGGCTGTAGTATTTCAACTATGCAGCCAACAATTATTTTTTAAATTAACTATTTGTACATTTAATCAGATCCTTGACTCAGGCAATTATATTAGTAACAGGCCTCAATCTTGCAAGAAGGAAGCCTGGGCATCTGCAGAGCCTTGAAGTAGTCAGCAGGATCCATCTACGCAGCCCTGATGTAGGTCTGGGATCAACTAACAAGATTTCTGCCCATTGAATACTTCAGATGAAAACCACACATGACATCTTACAATTTGGGCAATTTTTAGTCAGGTCTCTAAAACGCATGGTGCTCTCTCCAAGATTTACCAGCTACCCTCATTATAGATGTGCATGCAGAATAACCACCCGCCCCCCCCTTGTGAGGCCCAGCTCAGATGAGTTATTTTTCTGCTATAATGACTCTCTCCCTTGGTCTTTGACCATGGCAATTCTGAGATTTTGCCATGCGGTCTTGTCTTGCCAATATCTCAAAGCAGGATCCCCCTCCACTCCCAACTCTGCTCATCATAAATTAGTAGTTTTTCTTCAAGCTCAGCAGAACGGAGACTAATTGCTTTACATTCCAGTATACTGAACTGCATCAAGTTCAGTTGCATCTCTCTACTGTTTTGCACAGATATGAAGAGACTGAACCTATGCTACAAAAGCAAAACATTCTTTAAAAAGAGGGAAAACATTTCTCAAGAAAAAAAATACTATGCCCAACCAAAATAAAAGCAGTTTTACTTTTTACTGTTCTCCTCCTCCCAGCAAATAATGATGGTCCAGTCTTTCTTTTGTTTCCACGATTTAGTCACAGATTCTCCCCTCACTCCTCCCCAATCTCTCCAGAAAAGAATAGACACAGTAGATACAACGCGCATCTTTGAATCTTCAAGCATCACTTTTGAAGAAAACGGCTATTTCACCGTTTCAAGAGTTAAACTTGCCTTCATGTTTCTGGAACTCCTCTTCTGTGAGGTTAAGGTCTTTATGAGATAGGTTAGACATCAGCTGTTTGTTTTCCTCCTGCAGCTGAGCTATTTGGGTAAGAAGGTCCTGGGCCTCCCCTCGCCATACATCCTCCACCAGTTCCAGTTCCTAAAAGACCAGGTCACAGCATAACATTAATACCAATATCTTTGACCAAAGCTTTTTGTAGAGCAAACCACCAACATCCCACAACATCCTCTTTTTATTTTAATCCTTTAAACCACTCCAGTAAGATAATGGGGTCCCCAACTGCATGTAGCTTTTTGGTATCAACATAATACTCGCCTGAGACTGGAATTTCACTGTAGATTGTGAGGGAGAATCCCTGCACCAAAAGGATTTTCAGTTTAAGTAGGCAAGATTGCTACAGGATGAATTCTTTCTGCCATTTAACTGATTGGGAAGTGAGAAATAGATTCAACGACTTGCCCAGCTCCCAGTGAAGGTCTTTTTGAGAGTTAAGAACTGAACCTAAATCTTCAAAATCATGATCTACCTGCTCAAGGTACACAGAGCACCAAATGGGCTTTCCAACATGCTCGAGACAAGCCAGGCAGAACATGGCATACTGATTTATTCTGAGACTATATTAATATCCCTCTCTATATAAAAAGGAATATATTTATATCTTGAGTAGTGTTCAGTAAGAGTACAGTTTAGGTAGCAATGCGACAGTGGTGCAATATTGTTGATTACATTTGTAGTTTTAATGAGAAGGCATCAGAGTGCTGGGTTCCTTGTCCTGTGTTTTAACAGTTCGACTATGCCTCCTTTCACACACTGCTGTTCTGAAGTGACAGCCATGTCCACAACAGCAAGACTGTTCAAAACAGCAACTCCCTTTATTCATGACACTGTGTCAAGAGCAGCTGCTACCAATCCTGATAAAGGTCATATCAGGACACTAAGTATAGACACATCCT
>JAGPOW010001167.1:21542328-21576042 GCA_030014935.1 Caiman crocodilus | reverse complement strand
GGGGGGGGCAGGAGCTTCAGGAACATTGAGAACCCAGGAGCTTTAGGAATCTGGAGCTGCAGGAGCCCAGGGGCCAGAAGCCAAGAGCTTTAGGAGCCTGGGGGTAGGAGACAGCCAGCTTTAGGAACCTGGGAGCTAGGAGCTTTAAGAGCCTGGAGCTTCAGGAGCCCAGGGAGGAGGGGGAGCAGCAGCTTCATGAGCTTTAAAAACCAGGGAGCTTTAGAAGTCTGCAGCTTCAGCAGCCTGGGAGCCAAGAGTTTTTGGAGCCAGGAGCTGGGTGTGGGGCAGCCAGAAGTTTTAGGAACCTAGAAGCTAGGAGCTTTAGGAACTCAGGAGCTCCAGGAGCCCAGGTGGGAGGAGGAGCAGCAGCAGCTTCAGGAGCTTTAGGAGTCAGCAGCTTCAGTAGCCCAGGGACCAGGAGCCAAGAGGTTTAGGAGCTCAGGGGAGGGAAGCCAGGGTCTTCAGGAGCAGGCCTAGCCCACCCACCTTCTGGTGCTTCCTCTCTTTCTCGATGCGGTCCGCCCGCTCCAGCCGCAGCCGGTCCAGCTCCAGCCGCAGCTCCTCCAGCTCGGGGCTGATGTGGTTGCGGCTCACCAGCACCTCGAGGATCTCCAGCACGCGCACCACCTTGGGCATGAGCCGCGCGATGGCCTCGCAGCCGTGCTGGTCGATGACCCGCTCGAACTCCTGGCCCACGAGCGAGGCGATGTCGTACACGTCCATCACCGTCAGCTCGGCCACGTTCTTCTCCAGCGCCGCCGGCAGCCCCCCGCCGCCGCCGCCCTCCATGGCCCGACAACTTCTCCTGCGGCGCGGCGCGGCTCCGGGCCCGGCCCTGCAGGCGGGGGACAGAGCGCCGCTCCTCCTCTCGCCCCTCGCGCCGTGCCAATAGCAGCAGCATGTCACAAGGCGAGGAGGAGGAGGAGGACACCACGCATGCCTGCTGCCGTCCCACTTGGGATAGTGGGAGCGGAGCGGGGCGGGGCGGGTGGGAACCGGGGCGGGGGAAAGGCTGAGCGCAAAAAGTGTCGGCTTCGAGTGCCTCCGCCGGCTCCTCCACCCTGCGGGTCTCCCAGCCCCGCTGCTAGCGACTGGGACCGAGCCCCGCAGCGCGCGCGGGTCCCCGCTTTGTTTCCGTCACCGCCGCAGAGCACGAGGGCTGGAGGGGCCTCGGGAGGTCTAGGCCGGCGGATTTCAACCCCTGGGTTGCGGTATTGCCAACGCTCGTGATTTTGGCCCTTGTTCTTAAAGGTCTATACTGCGGGAACGTGAAAAACTTCGCTCTGTCTTATATATAAATGTGTGTGTATGAAAGTAAAGTTTTTAATATTGGGACAGACCTAGCTCTTTCTTTTATATGCGTGTGTGTGTGTATGAAAAAGCAAAGCTTTTTAATATTGTGAAAACTTTAGCTCTTTCTTTTGTGTGTGTGTGGGAAGGAGCAAAGTCTTTCACATTCCCGAAGCACAGACGTTAAGAACAATGCCAAAAATCATGGGAGTTGGCAATCGGTTGTAAGTGGGTCATGGGAATGTAGGAAAGGATTGTGAATTCACTTTAAACATGGATCCTCCTTTAAAGGAGAAAACTGGGGCTTTTCCCTTGCTGGCTGGCAGAGGTCCAGCCTGTGAGGGGCTGCCTGGAGCCCCCTACCCCCACACTGGGGGTGGGGGTCGAGAGCATTGCATCAGACCTGGCCATTGATGTTTACAGGTGGGTCCTGGTACAAGAAAGGTTGAAAACTGCTGGTCTAGTCTTCCATCCCCCTGCTCAAAGCAGGACCAGCCCTAACTAGATCATTCCTGCCAGGGCTTTGTCCAGCTGGGCCTTAAAAACCTCCAAGGGATGGAGTTTCCACAGTTGCTCTAGATAACTTGTTCCAGTGCTTCACCACCCTCCTAGTGAGAAAAACTTTCCTCATATCCAGCGGATCCACAAGTGTTAGGTTATTGTGATTTAACAGTCACTAAAGTGAACCGATGCCCAACACAGCTTGATTGCCTTAATGCAACAACTTAATTAGCGACACATTGTATCCTATTTCTTGGCATACAAAAGGGAGAACTTTTCCATAGTTCAATTAGCAAAGGGTTTGGGGGTGCTTTGAGACTGCAGTACATCAAAAGAGCTGCAGCACGTGTTCCTGGGGACCTTTGAGCCCAATAGTTGCCTGTGTAAGCAAGAGCCTGGACTCAATGGCCCAGGAGGCCTCTTCCGGTCTTCTGTCCCAGTGAATACACCCAGACACTGTAGGGTTGGGACACAGAAGCAGATAACCTGATTAATTCTGTGTTATCAGCATCATCTGTCCCATCACAAGTGGTAAAGTCACCAACTTCCCCATATGTGGGTCACAAAGAAAATAGTCCCAAACGATTGAACTTTGACAACCTGCCTCTTCACATGGAAGGAGTAACAAAGAACCCCATCCAGATTATTCATCAAAAATCCACTTCCACACTGTATGGTCATTAACGTTTTATTGGGAAAGAGCACCGCAGGAGAAGTCCCAGTGCAGACTAGAAAATGCATGAGGGTGAATAACAGCAGAATCATCACTTCCAGGAACATATTGCTTATGAAGGCATGAAAAGCAATAGTGCCATAAGACCGCATGGAAGGCAATACCAGGGCATCTCCGAGATGAGTAACTATTTGGGATAAAGAAACCCCGAGGGTGGAGATTGGTGGGGGAGAGGGGGTGCCAAACCCAGAGTTAAGGAGAAAGGGCTGCCCAGCCTTTGACATGCATCCGTGCAGAGGGAGAAAAGTAGCGAACAGACTAGGCTAGTGGCAATCAGGTGCTGTACCCAGCTTTACAGAGGTCAGCAGCCAAAGTGGTGCGGACAATCCCTGCTTAACACTGTTTCGCTTAGCGCTATTTCGCTATAACACTCGTTTTAAACTGGTACCCGATTCCACTTAGCGCTCGGCGAGTTTCGTTGTAACCCTCGCGGTCACCATCCTGGGTCATCAAAAACATTTGCTTTCGCTTAACCCTCGTTTTTCTGCTGCCAGCGAAGAGCGCTAAGCGGGGCGGCTTGTGCAGTAGGACCTCACTGGTTCACACGGATGATAGTGGAAACAATGCAAACCGGGGCCTGATCCAAAGCCTACCAAGGTCAGGTCAAGTCATTTCATTATGTGCACGGGTACCGGGTGCATCCAGCTCCCAATTCATGCCCTTCCTCCTGCAGCCATTTCTAGTTGATGCGCAGAAAATGTGCAACTCGTGTACCGAATGCAGCCAGGCCTACACACTTTCAATGGAGGAGTCGTGCAAATCAAGGCCCCTCCCTCACTTTTGTTAATTGAACGGCATCTAATTAAAAACAAATTATTTAAGGACCCACTCCGCTCCCTACACTGTCCTCTCTCAACCTCGCGCGCCACCGTGCAGCGTTCCTCGGCGGCTACCGTAGCCTAGCCCCGTCCGTGGCAGCTGGCCCTATGAGGGCGGCCCCGAGCCCGGAAGAGGCGTGGCCTGGTCCGGAAGTGAGCTGCTCAGTTTCTCTAGGTTGCCGGTGTCGGTGCTGTTGGGTGCGCTTGTAGCTCTCATGGTCTGTCAGTTCGTGAACATCGGCGCGTATACCGAGGTGTGCTTCCCGGCCGGCACCAAGATGGGGCTCATTTTCGAGGTGGTCGAGGGCGGCTGCCTCAACATCGACGTGGAGGTGCGGACCGGGTGGGGGCTGAGGGGCGCTGCCCTGGTCCTAGCTGGGGGAGCCGGCGTCTGCTCCCCCGCGCCAGCCCCGAGCCCTTGAACAGGTTTCTGCGGGGTGGGTTTAATTGGAATGAAATCGACTGAGATCCCTGGTCAGGAAGCCCCGGTTTAATCCTTGGTTTCGATAAAAATGCATCCCTGGGTGAGAGACCCTTCATCCCCACACTTTGCAATGCAAGAGCTGACATCAGTTTTGTTTTACGAGATCCCACTACACCCTTAAATGCTGATTTAGAGTCTGATGGACTCGAAATGTTCTCGTCGTGGGATGTTTTTCAACTGCCCCAGCAAATGATATTGCTTCAGCAACCACAGATGCAGGCATCTGTTAGGATGGGCTGGATTTTTGACCATTGTATAGAGAAAAAAAAAGGGTATTACACTGTGGGTAGGGCTGTTCCTAGGGGGGCGTGAACTGGGGCAGCTGCCCCAGGCCCTGTGCTTTGTGGGGGGGAGCCACGGTCAGTGCTGTACAGGCCCCACCACGCGCCACTAGCTCTGCACTTCAGTGGCTTGCCACCCCTCAGCCCCGCACAGGCTGCTCTGCATACCCAGAGGGACGGCTCTGACCATGGGAAAGGATTTAGTAGCTATACCATGGGGGAGAGAAGTAAAGAAAACAATCAAATCCAATTTAAATTGGAGATCACAGAAGGTAACATAACAAGGATAAGAAACTGGGGTCAGCACTTCTAGTTTTGAGGACAGGAGCCCCAAGGTCATGGTGGTCAGTATACTGGTTTCATTTCCCCTGCAACGATACAGAAACATACATCCAGGAACAATAATGATTCGTTACACTAAGTCATTGTTTACTGAGGTATATTCTCTGCATTTATTCGCATTACAAACTTTCAAGGTTGTAGGTAGACTAAAGCTTCAGTTTATAACCTCAATACAATTTTTGTTGTGAGTGCAGGAGGTTCGTACATCTTGGTTGGTAGAAAGGCATTCACATAGAACTCAGAAGATGCCTATTTAAAAAGCTGATGGAAATTGGAAGAAAAATGTCATTTAGGATCGCAGTGTCTAGAGGGAATGTCTTGACTTCAGTTTGTTTGTTTCTATTTATTTTTTAATCCATGATTTCATTATTGCGTGCCTGTTGTGATGTTATCTTTTTGCCTCCAGATTATAAAACCTGATAATCAAGTGATTTACAAAGTTGAAAGAGAATCCGATGGAAACTACACCTTTACTGCTTACGTGAATGGAACTTACACGTTTTGCTTCAGCAACAAAATCGGAGTTACCCCGATTCCTAAGATAGTGAACTTCACTATTGATATTGGAAAAGCTCCACAAGGGCAAGACACAGAGAGAGAAGGTGAGGAGAGCTTCTGGAAGGGAAATCGTTTTGCTCTCCTAGCACGTCAGTTCAAAATGCCTGCTAGAGACTGCAGAATTCCAAGACCTATTCAGTCCATTGAGTTGGCTGGTTAAAGTGGATTTCAGCTAAAATGCTGAATGTTCAGAAACTTCAGATATGCCATAGTTGTTAGTTTTCTGTAACTGAAGTGGGTTTGGAGAGCATGTGGGGTGGAGGAATCACTTCCTTATTACATTACAGCTAATGCATGACCTATAAATGAGAAATGTTGAGTGTGTTATACTAGCTAGTTGAATTCTGTGGTAAATGGATCAAATCATAATATTATTTAGAAAATCCCTACTAGTCCAGCACCTATTTTTAGCAAATATTTAACCCACATATGATGTGAAAGCATGGTTTCTTCACCCCCCCCAATACTTAAGTTTCCTAATACTTTTGTTGATGAGAACATAAACGTACAGTTAAAGGATTCCCTCAAGTCTGGCTGTCACACTTACTGTGCAGAATACTGATACAAGGCTGGGTTCTCTTGTTTAAGGGTGAGTGCTTGCCTGTGAGTACCTTTCAGCTTGTTTAGACATTTGATAGAGTAAAGAATTCTTGTAGATGAGGTCTAGATAGTTGATATAGACATACACAATTGTAGAAGATCTGTCTTCTGATGTTCAAATGTTGCAGTCAGTCTGCCAGGATTTAATAGTCCCCCTTTCTGGAACTTACCCACCATGCCTTGTTGTCAACAACACCCTGCCTCCAAAACCAAAAAACAAAAAGAAAGATGTAAAACTGAGGCGGTAGATCAGCTTGATCTTACTGCAACTTAGCTGGCATTTAGCCTCTTTGCAGGGCTCCTCCATCCCCATACCCTGCCCTGAGCACTCTAGGTGTTCTGGGTGCCTTCTTCATCAAGGACCTTGTTTACACTCTTAATCAGATACTCTAACTTGGCCCTGTTTTCTCCCTCCTCCAGGTAATTCTCCTCAAGCACCTTCGCTCACCACTAAGAATCCCCTTTGGATTCTGAGGAATCCTCTTGCATTCAGTCCAATGCCAGGTAAGTCAAATCTTCACTCTTCTACTTGCTGCTATCTTGGTCTGGCCAGGTAGGCACTGCACCTCCGTGCAGTGGTAGGAGATTTGCCCCTGCCTGCTTCTCCTCTCCAGGGAACACATACGTCTGCTCAACCTGCCTGCTTCACCCTTCCACGGATCAATTATTCCTTCCCTAATCATAGTTTTGCACATCCTGAATCAAAGTGCTGGCACAGTCATGGAGCTAGTTTTTACCTGCATGCACCATGGGTTTTGGAGCCCCTTTAGTTGCCTGAATCTACAATCCATTTGCTCCTCGTCCACCAGTTCTGTTACTCTTCCTTTTAACATTTCTGGCCCAGTCTCTCCCAGGTGCCTTCTTCACTGAGGACCTTGTTTATGCTCGTAATGAGATATTCTAGCTTAGTCTTTGGTGTCTGAAATGGCAGGCATAGCCAATGATAGGACGCACCCTCCCAAAGGGCCTTCACAGTCTAGTAAGTCGCAATATTGCTTATTCCCTTGTATTTCCCAGAGTACTCTGAATTCGTTCTAGGCAGATATTCTACGATTTAACTCATGGGCAATAGGGCTCTCGGGGTATCAGCTGGCACCGTCAGTTACCCATTAATATCTGTGGTGCCTCTGGCCCTTAATTAGCTCCATACTCAGAGGGTATTCCTTCTCAGGGTCAGCCCTTATCTGTGCCCTGCTTTCTTTCATCCTTCAGGTAATTCTCCCAAAGCACCTTTGCTCACTGCTAAAAATCCCCATCAGATGCAGAGGAACCCTCTTGCATTCAGTTTCACACCAGGCAAGTCAGATCTTTGCTCTTCTACTTGCTGCTGTCTCGGTCTGGCCAGATAGACTCTGCACCTCTGTGCAGTTGCAGGAGACTCACCCCAGCCAGGTTCCCCTCTCTAGGGAAAACGCATGCCTGCCCAACCTGGCATTTAATTTGCCTGGCTGTTTGAGCCTATCAGCATAACTTCTGATTTGTCACTTCTCCATGTCACAAGTCGGCACTGGTAATTTGAGTCCAGAGCTTCAGACCCCACCTTGGTAAGTATCTTAGCGTGCAGAGACTCTCCATTCTGTGGCATGTGCTTGCTTTTTAGCCTCTAAAAAAACCCCAAGGTTATGCCCTGCCACAGCACATCTAAAATGAATCACTTCTTGACCAAATGCCATCCTTGCTGGTCTTGGCATCCCTCTTATTCAGGTTTCTTTGCTACTCCCCCGGGTTTCAGGTTCTTTCCTTTTTATTCCCACCTTCTCAGCCACAGAAAAGGACTCAGCCCATGAGGTCCCTGGTGCCTCTGGCCCTTAATTATCTGCATACTGTCAGGGAATTCCTTGGTCACAGGGTTGGCTCTTATCTGTGCCCTGTTTTCTTCCCTCCTCTAGGTAACTCTCCCGAAGCACTTTCATTTACCACTAAGAATTCCCTTTGGATGCTGAGGAACCCTCCTGCATTCAGTCTCATGCCAGGTAAGTCAGATCTTCACTCTTCTGCTTGCTGCCATCTTGGTCTGGCCAGGTAGACACTGCAGCTCTGTGCAGTTGTAGGAGACTCACTCCTGCCTGCTTCCCTTCTCTGGGGAAGATGCATACTTGCCCGATCCACCATTTAACTTTCCTTGGTGCTTGAGCCTATCAGCATAACTTCCAGTCTGCCACTTTTCCACGCCACAGCTGGCACTGGTAACTAGTCTGCAGCTCCAAACCCTGCCTTAGTAAGTAGGTTAGCATGCAGAGACTCCTTGTTCCATGGAATCTGCTTGTTCTTAGTCTCTTGTGGCAGGGCATAATTGATGCTCCGTCACAGCAAGCTTTTTGTTGCTACCAGTCACTTCCTAGTTGGTGGATAAGAAAATACTTCAGCCCTGTCTTGGGCAAACATCTAGGTAATAATTTGAAAAAGATAGTCCAAGTAAAGAACTTGTGTACAGGCAGGATCAGGGCCCATCTCTTAAGCGAGTTTTTCTGGATGAGACCATTTCTGTCGTTGGGTCCTGGTGGGTAGTAGTTTAGTGGATGTGCAGTGTCAGAACCCAAGTGCCATAGTGGGTCAGACCAATGGTCCATCTAGCCCAGTATCCCATCTCTGACAGTGACAGAAATAGATGCTTTAGAGGGAGAACCTCTAAATGAACTTGATTCTCTAGAGTGATCTATCCCCTACTGTGACGGTGGCACGCTGCCATCAGGAGTACAGAAAGGGCCCCAGGGGTCAGTAAAAGAGAAAAAGGACACTCACCTGAAGAAACAAAGCCTGGAGAAGAAAAACGGGATTACAGCTGCGTGAGCTGCATCCCTGCCGCTTGTTTAAGCAGTTGGTACTAACGAGCCGGGGAGCGGAGCCAATCGCGGTGGCTGTACCGGCTGCTGCGGGAAAGTTTAAAAAGCCTGGCGAGCCTTGCGACCGGGGTGACGGAGCGAAGTGTGGCGGAGAGTGTGAGTGGGTGCAGAAGAGGAGACTGCAGCTTGGTGCTGCTGCGACTCCTGTGGGAGCTGCTCGGCTTATGGGAAGAGAAGTCCCAGCGTCGTGGCTGGGGAGAGCCAGGGAAGAGTCAGGATCTCAGGCTAAGTTGGCTACTACGAGCCAGCCAGAGCTGGACTCTGCCCTAGAGAGTCACTTTGGGGCGACAGAGTATATTTTCTAAGAAGGAAGGTTTTGGGAATATAAAATATCATTTCCGTCGGGTCCGAGTGATACAGGCAATACTGATTTTGAAGGACCCGGATACCACCAGGATCAAGATCTGGTCAACTTATATACCAACAAGTGACCGGCTGGCGTGTGGATGAGGTGTAGGGGTGGCAGAGCCTCGTGGAACATCGAACCCCATGTTCGTGAGTACCCCTCGGGTATACCCTACAGTAATAAGATCGGCACTGAACACCCTCCTTATAAATAGATATATATTTCATCAAAGTTGTGGCAGGAGAGATGAGGGGCTAGAGGGTGTCCCGAGGTGGGTACTGGTGAACCCCAGGTCCCAGAGTCACACCTACCATCGGTGAATTTATCCAGTCCTCCTTTGAACCTGGCTATACTACCTGCCTCCACCTCCTGTGACAACGAATTCCGTAAGTTAACTATGTATTGCCTAAAAAAGTTCAAGTATTTGCCACTACTATTTGTTTTGGCATAGGAGGCGTTGGATGAGAAGTAAGAGCCATAGCCATGAATTAGAATTTCAGTGTGCTGGGGACTATTAATAGCACAGAGCAAGATGGTTCCTATGCCAAACAGCCAACTTTCTCTGACAAGACCATGAGATATAGTGGGTTATGATACCAGAACACCACCTGCTTAATTGCTGCTGTCAATTTTTTTAGGTTCCAGTTTTGTACCAGGAGGCGCAAAGGCATCTGTGGCAGTCAGTGATGACTAGAAAATGATAGAGATTAGTTTTTAGGAACTAGCTTGTAGGTAGAATAGATATTGCATTGGAACAGTGGTTCAGGTTTAATTGGCAAAGGTTAATTGCTTTCTGAAAGCCTGTTTGTGACAGTTTCATAGCCTTCAGGGCAGATACCGTGTCCGAGGGTCAACAGACAAGCGGGTATACGCATCCTGGGAATTTAAGAACATCTAAACTGTTCCATAACAAAGGATAGGCTCACTGCATTGGTGCCAGGGTATAGTGCCCAGCTGTAAACCCCCTGGGAATTCTGGTTTTAGTGGACTTACCAAACTAGGCTGGGGTTACCCAAATTAAGACATGGGTAAATGACCAAATTAAGGTTGTATGCATATGGTGGGTTTGTGGAACCAAATAATTATACTGACAGAACAGAACGTGGATAGTATGATGACCACAGGGAAACCAACTGACGATACCCAGAAATGAAGAGTCATCAGAGGAGACAATACAGAAGGAGTGATCCTGAGACCGCCATGTGCAGATGGCATACTGCTAGCCTGTTTCACCCACCCCATTGTGGGGAGTGGGCATCAGCCTTCGACCTCTAAGCTGCTGATATCTAGTATACTTCAAGCTAAAACCACAGGGTAGTGTTTGTGTATTAGCCAGATATACTTTACTTATCCTCTGTGACATCCTTAGGACTGGTAGATAAGTAGAACTGGGGTGGGGGTGTATTTTGTTTGCATTGCCTACACTACTCTTATCTGCTATCACTGTGTATCAATAAAGTTTGCCTATTATTGAATGGAAGAAGTTGTAGTTGTTCTGGGCAGATCCAAAGCCTCAGACCAAGATATCAGGACCGGCTCATAAATCCCCTGTCAACAGTCAGGAGGTCTTTATGCATACTAGAACATTGGGTCTCAACTTTTCTGGACTTGTGCAATGAGAGATGCCCCCTTGAGATACCAGTAGCACCCAGTTTCAAAAACTGATTTGTACATGATAATCAATGCTCATCTACTCACAGAGTAGTGGAGGGCGTTCAGGCAGGCCTGGGTTCATTGACTTAGCCTCTGTTTATCTCCTTACACCTTGTCTATCGCCTCACATCTTGGGGGACTCTTAAGAGGTTTTGTTGGCATCCAAGGGTGCCCTGACCCCCTGGTTGAAAATGCTTTCCTTCCCTTGCTGGATTAATCCATGCTTTTTTATTTCCTTTTGGGTCTAAGCTGTCAAATACCACAACATAATGCCCCAAGTAATCTTACTAACATTAGCAATAAGAATCTAATCTGGAGGTAATTTTCTCTTCATTTTTCTCAATGATATGGATGTGTGCACATATACATAACAGCAGACTTGTTAATACATTTTTTTTAGCTTGCAATTGCGTGTGAACATTATTTACAGTGGCCCTAATAGTGCATCGAATGCTTTAGGGCTTAAGCCAAACATCACACTGCCACTTATTTTATGCACTTCATGGTAAGTGTGGGGCAAAATGCAAAAACAATGGGATAGGATTAAGGGGGAGGGGAAGAGTTTAAAAGAAAGGGCATGAGTTACTGCTTCTAGGTGATAGTCAGCATTTTATGTGCATGTATGATGATCCTGAGAAGAATAGATAGGTTGAAGTCTAGTGGCATGTCTGTCCAAACCAATTATCCAGGCTCATTAGGAAGATATTTTCAGATGGAGTAGGATCCTAGAGGGTTTTTGCTTTCCTCAGTACTATGGGGAATTATTTGTACTCTTTTTTTTCCCCAGTTCTTTACCTGTAAGCCATCAGAGCTGGGGGTTTGGGGGTACTTTGAGACTGCAGTACATCAAAAGAGCTGCAGCAGATGTTCTTGGGGACCCTTTGGGACTAATAGTTATACTGTGGATGCAAGAGCCTGGACTCAATGGCCTGGGAGGCCTCTTCTAGTCTTTTGTCCCTGTGAATTACATCCAAACACTGCAGGGTTTGGACATAAATGAAGTCCGATAAGCAAATAAACTGATTCATTCCATGTTATCAGCATCGTGTTATGTCCCATCACAAGTGGTAAAAATCGCCCAACTTCCCCATACGTGTGTGTCTCAAAGAAAACGGTCCTAAATGATTTGACAGCCTACTTCTTTGCATGATAAGAGTAACAAAAAAGCTCCAACTAGACTATTCATCAAGAATCCACTTCCACAGTGTATGTTCATTAACATTTTATTGGAAAAGAGCACTGCAGGATAAGACCCAATACAGCCTAGAAAATGCATAAGGGTGAATAACAGCACAGTCATCACTTCCATGAACATACTATTGATTTTCATGCCTTCATAAGCAGTAACAGAAAACTACATGGAAGGCAATACCAGGGCATCTCAGAAATGAGTATATCTGGGATAAAAAAACCCAAGGAATTGGAAGGGGGTGGGGTGCCAAAACCAGTCAGTGTGAAAGGGCTGCCCAATCTTGATGTGCATCCTTGCAGAGGGAGAAAAGTAGCAAACAGAACAGGCTAGTGGCAGTTGGAGACTGTACCCAGCTATGTGGCAAAAGTGGTGCAGTAGAACCTCACTAGTTCACACTAATGACTGTGGAAACAATGCATATTAGGGCTGGATCCAAAGCCTACTAAGATCAGATAAAGTAATTTAATTGTGTCAATGGGCTCTGGGTGACCTGTTACAGGGCAGGCACACCAAGCTCTCAATTAGTTTTCTATTCAATGTGTGCTGACAGCCTGTCTGCAGCTCATGTAATAAATGCAGCCAGTTCTACACACTTTCCATGGAGGATTCATGCAAATAAAGAACCATCCTTGTGTTAGACCACCGGTTTTCAGCCTCACTGATCTCAAGGCACTTTCAATAACTTGTTAATTCCTAATTTAAACAATTAATTTATATATTACAGTCCTCGCCTCCCTGCAGAAGGCCCAGGCAGTAGGGGTAAGGCAGGGGCAAGGCTCAATTTGTGCTTATCTCCTCACACCTGGAGGTACCGTCAAGGTATCTGGTGGCCCCCTGGATAGTGCAGCACCCAAGCTGGAAATTGCGGCATTAGACCCTTGTTGGCGGTCACTGGCTGATACTGAGCTTCGCTACAGCTTCAGTGATAGGCGGCAAATATTCTCATTTCAATTAGTTATAAAATGCACGCAAAACAGCATACAAATTTCAGCAGAAACATGCAAGTTGCTAGGAAAAGCTTAACTCCACACAGTTCCGGATTGCATCAGTTCTTTGGCCACTCCCCATTTATATATTTGGGAACTTGATCTCATCATGTTGTATTAGAGCCTTTCAAGAACAACAAAAACTTGCACAGTCTTTTGTTCCTTTCTTATCTTGTGACTATTGTTGTTTCATTACCTTCCTCTTAAGAAGTGGAATTCAGAAGTGCTAACAAAATAGAAGTCGCTACTGTGAGCAGATGCTCACCCTCTCCCTCTCTCCACTGCCCCAGCGAGGGAGAGACAGGGCCTTGTTACACCTTTAAATTAAAACTAGGTTGAAACCAGCTCTGAAGTTGTTACATGTTTTCAAGCACTAACTCAATAGCTGCTTGGCTCTTTTTATAGACTCATAGAAAATGAGGGTTGGAAAGGACCTCAGGAGGTATACCTGGTCCAGCTCCGACGGCACGTCGCAGCCCAGGGGTCTGCTCTTGCAGAGCCCTCGAGGCTGGGCCCAGTCTCAAGTTTGTGGCGCTGTTCAGTGCACGAGCCCTTTAAATCCGCGCTGCGTGGTTTGACCCCTTCTGCCCGCCGTCCGGTCTTCACGTGCTACCGCCCCGCCCCCTGCGCTCCACGGAATCCCTCTCAGCCTCGCGTTCGGGTAGCGCCTCTTTACAGCGTCCCTCGCCGGTTGCCGTAGCGCAGTGTCGTACGTGGCAGCGGCTGCGCCTGGGCCTATGAGCGGCGGCCCCGTGCCCGGAAGGGGCACGGCCTGGGCAGGAAGTTCCCCCTCCCTTCTGTCCCGCCGCTCGGTCCCCGCTGGGCTCCGCCATGTCGCCGGTGCGGGCGGTGCTGGCGCTGCTGGCCGCGCTGGTGGCCCCCGCGGCCGGCTACTTCGTGAGCATCGACGCGCACGCCGAGGAGTGCTTCCTGGAGCGCGTCCCGTCCGGCACCAAGATGGGGCTCATCTTCGAGGTGGCCGAGGGAGGCTTCCTCGACATCGACGTGGAGGTGCGGGCCGGGCTGGGAGGCGCCGGGCGCCGTCTGCCGGGTCCTCGGACTCGCTCGAGAGCTCCTTTGTTCCTCCTGCTTGGCGCCCGTCCTAGTGTCCTGCCACCTCCCTCCCTCCCTTCCCGGCTGTGTACTTTACGTGTCCTCAGGAGCGGGAAGGGCGCGGTCGTCTGGGGGGCGCCGAGACCCGCGTTCAGAGAGGCCTCTTGGCATCAGGAGCATTGGTGCCCATTTAGTGCCCCCTCCCAGAGCAGAGTGGCTCAGTGGCTTGGGGTGGGCCCAGGTGTGAAGAGGCCTGTGGACATCAGGCCTGTGTGCTGCTGCTGAATGGCTACAGGATGGAAAGGAAAGGGCTGTCGTGTGGAGAGCGGGAGGAGAGGTGGAGTCTGCCAGCCCCCTGGAGCACGTTGCTGAGGAGCTGGGGCCGCTCCTGCTGGTGGGTTAGTTGGGGGCTGGCAGGTTAGAGCGTGGGGCTGCAGTCGAGGCGAATCCAAAAGCAGAGGCAAGCTGCTGGGATGTTCGCGTGATCCCTGTGGAGGCCTGCTTGCAATTTCTGTTTATTTATTCGTGTCAGTCGGCTGAATTCCTGTTGGGCAGAAGCAGGGTCAGATCATCCAGCGCAGCTGCTGGTGACTAGAGCTTCCCAAGCCACAGGAAGGTTCAGTTGCTTCTGCAGAGCAGGCAGCCTGAGGCCAAGCTGCCTTTTATTGTGTCACTGTGTCAAAGCCCTGAGAAAGGGGGCAGCTTTGTGAGGTCACGTTGCTTACAGAACAGTTCTCTAAAAACTTGGCTTCTGTGCTCAACCCTGCAATCGTCTTGTGAAAGTGCCAGAGATGAGGCGTAGGTTAGCAGAGGATGCGGCCTGGGGTTGCTTCTGGTACAATAGTGCTGATTAGTTTGGGTGATCATAAGTTTCTCTCTCTTGAGGCATGAATGGGAGTCTAACTTGAAATCAGTTTTGACAGACATCCTTTGAATGGTAGGCTTTTTTGTGGGGGGTTCCCCCCCCCCAACAAAAGCTTCTTTTGCGTTGATTTGGAGTCTGATGGACTCTAAATGTTCTTTTCATGGGATGTTTTTCAACTGCCCCTGCAAATGATATTGCTTCATCAACTGCATATCAGTACTCTCTCAGGATGGACAGAAGTTTATGACACTTGTATTTAAAAAACATGTAGCAGTATTACACCATAGTTAGGAGAGGAAAGTGAAGAAAATTATCAAATCCAGTTTAAATTGGAGACATGTAACTAGAAATTGGGGTCAGTGCTTGTAGTTTTGGGGACAAGAGTCTTAAGGATGTAGCGGTCAGTACATTGGCTGGATTTCCTCTGCAACAATATAGAAATATACACCTAAGGATGATAATGGTTTATTACAATAAGTATTTTTTTCTGATGTAAGATTTCTGTATTTTCTCTGCAGTCATTTGCATTACTAACTTGCAAGGCTGTAGATTGGAGCTTCAGTTATGACTGACTACAAATTTTTTTTGCTAGTGCTGCAAGAGTTTTGCATGTCTTGGCTGTTAGAGAGGCATTCACATAGCTTCTTAAATAGGTGTTTTCTGAGAGGTTTTGATGCAAATTGGGGAAATATCATCTAGGATTGCAGTATCTAGAGAGAATGTCTTGAGTTTAGTTTGGTTTTATGTCCTTTTAATTCAGGATTTCACTATTGTGCGCCTGTCCTGAAATGATCTTTTTGCCCCCAGATTACAGGACCTGATAATAAAGGGATTTACAAAGGGGATCGAGAATCCAGTGGAAAATACACATTTGCTGCTCACATGGATGGAACTTACAAGTTTTGCTTCAGCAACAGAATGTCCACCATGACTCCTAAAATAGTGATGTTCACTATTGATATTGGAGAAGCTCCAAAAGGGCAAGACATGGAGACAGAAGGTGAGGAGAGCTTCTGGAAGGGAAATGGTTCTGACTTCCTTGTGCATCAGTCCAAAACACCTGCTAGAGATCTCAGACTGCCAAGATGTTCATTCAGTCTATTAAGTTGGCAGCTAAAAAGGATCACAGTGTGTTTTGGATTACACTAAGCAACTTACAGTGACCAGGGAACCACTCAGCTATGTGCAGAAACTAATGCTTTCACCTTTAAGTCTTTTCCTCAGTTTTGTTCTCTGATTTCCAGTTCACGTTCAGCAGTATCTAGATTACTGTGTATGTGAGTTGAGGTCTTTGGATAAGTGTGCTAATATGTAGTTTTCTCTTAGCCATGTAAATTACTATTGTATCTGCAGCCTTTTGCTCTGTACTTGTGTTCATCTCTTACACTTTCCCCTAGGTGGTGGAGATACCTGGGATGGTATGTTTACTGCTTTTTGAAAGCTCCTTGGCATTTTGTCTTTTGCATATCTTTATTCACTAACACCTAACTTATGCTTTTTCTCTTTAACATCTGTTTGTAGCATGAGAATGTCTTTTTATTAAACTACACAAAAGTAAGGTCTGATTCTGAGTGATGCTGAACACCTGCAGCTTCCTTTGAGAGGTTTAGGTCAACAGCATCTCTTGGAATAAGACCCTGGAACTCTTCATGAGCATTTGTCTTCAGGGGGTTATGTATGGTTATCAAGGAAACAAACATCCTCAGGAGTTTGTGTAAAGTGGAATTCAATTTAAAACACTGAACGTTCAGTTACTTTAGATATGCCATAGTTGTTAGTTTTCTGGTATTAAAGTGGGTTTGGAGGATTAAGGGCATGTAGGGCTGGAAGAATAATTTCCTTGTAATATTACAGCTAATGCATAACGTGCAAGTGAAAAATGTTGAGTATGTGGCATACTAGGGAGTTGAATTCTGAGGTACGTAGATCGAATTGTAAAATTATTTGGAAGATTTCTAGCAGTTCAGTACCCCTTTTATCAAATATTTAACCCACGTGTGATGTGAGAGCTTGGTTTTGCTTTTTTGCCCCCTGCCACCTCCCTCCCCACCAAGTACTTAACAACTTCTTAATTGCCTATGTTCTCATTCAATAAAAGTTACAGTTAAAGGATTCCCACAAGTCTGACTGGCACACCTATTGTACAGATTACCGATACAAGGCTAGTTTCTCTTGCTTAAGGGAAGTGCTTGCCTGTAAGTATCTGTCATCTTGTTTAGACATTTGATAGAGTAAAGAGTTCTTGTGGATGATGTCTGTATGCTTGGTATAGACATACACAAGCTTTTGGGTATCGCAGTACCCTTCCTCAGGTCTCTCTCATCTCCGCTCTTGATAAGAAGCTATCTGTATTTCAGTAACCAATTGGCAATGGGTGGTATACCTGGATAACTGTAAGGTTAGCATTGCTATATTTTATAAAGATTTTTTTTTTTTTTAAGATGGCTCATAACTTGTATAATTTTTTTCATTATTTCTTAAGTATGGATTTTGAACAGTTGTAATCCTTCTCTTGTTGAAAGAGAGAGAAAGGAGTTATACATAGCTTTTTAAAGTAGGATCTAAAATCTCCGCTCATTACATGCAGAAACAGCGTATGTTTTCTCTGGGGTCAAATATCCCCCCCAAACAAACAAACAAACTACAAAAAACAAAAAAAGTCCTATACGTTGCTTACAGGCTATTCTAACAGTTAGTGGAGTTCAGAGCCTCTGAATCAGTGAACTGAACGCTTCTTGGTGCTAGAAAACTTTCATATAAGTTTCCACTGTCTATATGTTTATAGAGCTGGCTGTTAGTCTGAGCAGTGAAGGCAAGTAACAATTGGACTGGGTCAGGTAAACCACTGAACCCTGGATCTCCTGATTTCTTTCACTTGCTGAAGCATCCAAAGCCAGTGTTCTGAATTTGAAAAGACAGAGTTTTTTCTCGAGCACTGATGTCCTTGTACCTCATGTATCCCCTATAAACAAAGGTCAGCAAGGTAGCCAAGTGTATATCTTCAGAAATTCATGTTGTTTAGACACCATCATGAATTGAATTAAATTGTCAGTCACTGTGCTGTTGGGAAGGTAGCGTTAAGATTCTGTATTATTTGTTTGAAGATAAATTGGTGGGATAGGCACTAACTGGCATGATATTAAATTGATTTCATATGGTTAAATTTTGTACTCTGCTTCTCTGGGAGTATATCTGTACTATGGACAGTCTGTCAGCATTGACTTTAAAAACACTTGCCTCTGCTCTCATCTCCAAGCTAGACATCATGGAGAAAGTGGTCCACTTAAAGTAGGATTGTAAAGATAGTTTGAAATTGGTCAAACTATTCTTTGAATTTTAAAGCTTCATAGAAGTATCATTCCCATTGGCATCAACATATAGCTTTACAGAATTCTTTTTGCTACAATGTGGAAAGCTTTCTGCTGTAGGGGGACCCTGAGTGTAGTATGGAGTCAAATATACCTGTTCATCTACTTTCAGGAGGAGGGTTTTTTTTGGGGGGGAGGGGAGGGAGAGGAGGGATCTCTATGATATAAACTCTGACACCTTTTGAATTATTCTGCAGCTCATCAGAACAAGCTAGAAGAGATGATTAATGAGTTAGCAGTGGCCATGACGGCTGTAAAGCATGAACAGGAATACATGGAAGTTCGCGAGAGAATACATAGAGCAAGTATGTGTTTCTGTTTGCTTTGCATGGTTTTTAATCCTTTAACCTGCTGTGCATGGTAGAAGATGTTGAGCTTTAGGGAAACAATCAAGAAACCACCTCAGGTATTTGAGAGTTTGACAATGTTCTGAAAAAGGTCCTCCTCTTGCTAATGAAAGAGACATTATCATGACACATTGACACCTTCTTGCTAGATCAGGTGCTTTAATATTAAAAAAATGGATTTGTTCCTGTGGTGCAACGCTTGCAAGGTAATGCAGGAACTGTTCATAGTTAGCAATGGCAGGTTCCTGAAGGTCTGAAAACAAGTGACCTATTTCCTGGTGGAAGGGTTTGGACAGATATATCTATTTGTCCTTGAAATACAGCACAGCAAAGTGGGCTTACTGTAATTGGCCAAATTATTTTGTGAGTAGTCCTTTTGATAGTGAAATTCTTACTACTCACAAGTACAGTGAACAAGGTTTGGGCCATGGTATGATCCAGTCTTCACTTTTGCTAGCGCTAAGCTAAGGAACGCGTTAGAATAAGCCTGGTGCAAATAAAGAGGGAGCTATTTTCCACCACTTGGATTAGTGCTGAATTTGTAAATATGCCCTGTATATTTATACAGACTTCCCCTCGTGCAGGGAGATTGAAAATTCCTTTGCTAGGCAGTTCATAAAGAAAAGCATAAGCACAAGCTAGGGGAAAATATCAAGAGGTAAGTTTGAGAGGGCATTGCTTAGACTAGCTCAGTTAAATTCTTCTGTTATTGCATTGCTGTACATCGGTTTTGACACTTGTAGTCCATGTTCAGAACTGCATAGGCAGCAAAAGTGTATCCTGGTGTTTTATGCAGACAACAGCGATTACTGTAAAAGCATTATGACTTGGCTGAGAGCCGTATCCGTTTGCTGTCTTTGTGATGGTGCTTGTCCCCCCTTTTTTAAGAGGATATAGAAATTAGATAGTCATACAGCCTAATGTTACACCATGAATGTTTTAAATAGGCAAATCATGTGTCTCACAATATGAAGCTAGCAAGTGCTTGGTTTTTACAAGATGACCCCAGTCTACAAATTGCATGAAGGTGACAGCTTCTTGACATGATATTTACAGCAAAATATGCATTAATGCATTTGTATGCCAGCCAGCTTTTATTGGTTGATGGCTATATTTCCCTTGTTCTTCTATGATTATTATTACTGGGAACTACACTAAGTCTGTAGAGCAAACACTA
Organism: Caiman crocodilus; assembly: GCA_030014935.1. NCBI lineage: Eukaryota > Metazoa > Chordata > Crocodylia > Alligatoridae > Caiman > Caiman crocodilus. The sequence continues at coordinate 21,556,605 of JAGPOW010001167.1, read as the reverse complement.
GTCCCTGAGAGAGTGAATTGGTATACCAGCTTGACCTTGAGGTAAGGAAAAAGTAATTCCTAGTTTACAAGGCGAAGGAGAAGGTAGAGGACTATAGCTGAAGTAAGGTACTAGGTACAGCTGCCATACTATGTGAGCAAGCCTGTTAGTAGGTGTTCTTATGCAGATGCTGCAATTTGTGATTTTGAGTTTTAGCTTGAAAATTTCTGCCCTCTGAACACTGTGAATCAAATGAGAGCTGACATTGTTTTGGCAAATACTACATCTACTACTTTTTGGCCTTAATTTCTTCAGTAGCTGCAGTTTTATGTTAGAAGTCCCAAAATATGTCTGTTGGATTTAACCTTTTTCTACCGTGTCACAGTCTTCATAGTGTGGTTTTTTTCATGTCCGCCTTTTAAAGGTTGGTAGACATTAGAGAAGTGTCCTACACCAGGCTTTTTTAAATGTTTTAGTCATATACTTGTTCTGTTCCATTTTTCTTTTCTTCCAACAGTTAATGACAACACAAACAGCAGAGTGGTCCTCTGGTCATTCTTTGAAGCCCTTGTACTAGTTGCCATGACACTGGGACAAATCTACTACCTGAAGAGGTTTTTTGAAGTCCGAAGAGTTGTTTAAGAAAACTGTTCTGATCCCAAATTCTCAATTCACCGTCTACCAAAACATGTTGGTCACAAAAAAGTCACTTAGTTTCTAAACCCTCTTTTCTGAACTATAAAACTTGCTTAAGTTCCTTCCTAGTTAAAATGAAATGGTTTTATATATCTTCTGTAGCAAAAGCTGTGCTCAAATCTCTTGTCACTTAATTGGCATAATTTTTTTTTCACTTGAACTCTGCCTAGTCTGTATGCTAAGCGAGGTCCAACAGACTGCAAATGCTATAATTCTCCTGTAGTAATAAGCAATGTTACTGTCCTTTTCTAACTTTTGTGTTTTCTATTTTCATAATCCATTGCAATTCTGTCTAGGGAAACGGTACATGGCCCTAACGTGACTATTTGCATTCTTCGTATCTTTAACTCCGCAGTAGATGTTATGGAATCAAAATAAACCCCTCTTCGCTTCCATGTACTGCCAAGAAGGAGCAAACGAAACAGAACTTTATTCTGATAAGGAATAGAAGACAGCTGAGAACTCCACTATAGTATGCATACCTGGTTACTGTAAAAAAACAAAACCAAACCAGTAACTATCTTAACTACACTGATTTGTTCCCTACATTTTTTTAATTAAAGAAATTGATATTACAATACATTCTCTGCTCTTATTATCAGACGGTTATCATGTGGTTTTAGTCTTTTACAGGTTTCTAACTAGCAGAGCCAATTGTGTGCAGTGTCTTGGCAAGCCGTAGATATTAGCCCCTTGGTGTTTTCAGGTCCAAAGCTTTTACTATTGGCACTAGTGCAGAATGCATTAGTGCTCAGGAAATGTGGGTTCCTGATCCCAAAGGGTTAATGGTTCTTGAAGGTATATTGCAATGCTATGCAGTCCTTACATTTTAATTTAAGTGGCATTCTTTGCCATCATCTGGTCATAATTAGCATAATGCTAAGTATTGGTGTGTTTTCTTTATTTCAGGCACATGTGGATTTTTGTTTTTGTATAAACAACTCCTTTCTTTTCTTGGTATCTGATAATGGATTTGAAAAATTAAAGAAGCGTCTGGTGTGGGTGCTGAGCCAGGATTATGTTGTGACTGATGTATATTAGTTGTAATCTTATTTTTTGGGGGTGGGGGTAGGGTATGGTCTTTTCAAGGGAGAAGCTCTACAAGTAACACACAACAGTTTTGTACAATTAATTTAAAATTTGTTACAGGTTTTCATGTTCCAAGTAAACTTTTCCAACCTTGGGCAGACGCTGACAGCAGTGCTTTGAAAAGGTGTTTGTTGCACCTTAAAGCAACTGTTGTGTGCCAATATTTTTGTGTGAAACACTTCAAAATTGAATTCTAAGATGTACATTTAAAATTGCTTGTGAATCTAAATATGACCCAGGTTCAATTAAATAAACAAATTCTTAAAAAAAATCAATCCTGGTATTTGTGTCTCAATGCACAAATAGGAGGTTCTCTAGTTCACAGCTGAGATTTTGTTTTCTGAAATAAGTGCGAAGAGAAACACACCTTAGCTTATACATTGTATATGGCTCTTTTTTGTGGAGTAGGAGGAATTTCGGGCAATTGCTAGTTAATGGGTTTGCTAATAAAATTCAAGTATCAGTGTGGGCATGTTTTTGCACTTAATCAAATGAGGAAAACTCAACTGTTGCAAGGAAAGCTAGTTGAACATTTTATTCCCTTTAGTATGAAGTGTTTAGCAAGTGGTTACACGTAGGTATTCAAAAGCCAGTAAAGAAAATATTTAAAAAGCTTAGGGACGAATGAATGCTTGATAGAGGCTTTCCTCGCCTCTTGTAATCCTAATTAAAACTTAAAACAGCAGAACCAGTGGTTAGAAATCACTTGATGACCCGTAATACTTGAACTGTATAAGAACAGAGAAATCTGGCTGAACTGAAGAGGACATAGCATGTCTAAGTTTTTGAAGCCTTGTGTATAGGGTAGAACTTTTGGTACTGATGAAAGCACCTGAACTACATATAAAACATTACGTATCCGCACCGATGTCGGAATGGTTTCACAGACTTCCTAGGCAGACAAGGCTCTTTGGGCAAACTTTTCCCAGACTTTCTAAGCCCCCCACAATTGCTTGCTGTACGCTTGTTCACCTCGCGGTGTTTTCTTGCTGGTGGCTGGCCCCCGGCCGCCGTGGATGAAACCAGCACTGGCGTGTCCTGCCACGCATGTTCAGGCAGCGCTCGTGGAGGCCCTGTTGCTACTTCTGACAACCCGTTGCCACTTGGACGCAGCCTGCGCACCGTCAGAGCCGGTGCGTTCCTTTCGGGGCAGGTGAAATCCAGCCAGCTCTTCTATTCCCTTTATGACGGCTGGGGCGGAAGCGCCTTCGTCACCGCCCTGTGGAAGAGTCCACTGCTGCACCTGCCCCAGGCGCTCGAGAAACGCGCCGGCTTCACGCTCCTCCATTGCTTAACGACCCGAAGTGAAGAGGCTCGTCCCGTCTAACGCCGCCACCGTGGGAGGTTTCCCTCGGAACAATTCGGAGGCAGCGTCCTTCGGGCCCGAGGAAGCGAGTGTTTGCTGCCGAAGGACCGCCCGGTTCACGGCCTTCTCAGGGCAGCGCTTCTCAGCCGGGGATCCGTGACGCGCTGGCGGGGCGTACAGTCCTGGTCCTTCACAGGGTGCCAGGAGCTGCCCCGGGCGGGGCGGGGCCGGACCCCGACTCCGATGCGGTTCCAGTGCGGGGCGGGAAGTGTGGCTCGGCCTTGCCCAGGCGCCAGAGGCCGGGGTGGGAGCCGGCTGTCCGTGCGAGGCCGGAGATGAGGTGCAAGCTGATCTCCTTCATTTAACCAACTCAAGGGGTGGGAAAAACATCTTTACAAGTCCCCGTGGTGGCAGGAGAAGGGCGTTTGTGCCCCAACCCCTCCCCGGCCCTTGCCGCTGGTCGAATAAGACACCGCGGGGTCGTCCCCGCCGGGGGGCGGGGCCGGAACGCGCGTGGCGACCGCAGTTGCCAGCCGGACCCGTGAGGCGGCAGCACCGGCCGGGCCGGGCCGGGCCGAGCAGCGCGGGGCCGCGCGCGGCATGGAGGCGGTCACCGAGGGGACGTGGGAGGCGCTGCCCGCGCCCCTCAGCCCCGGCGTCCTGCGCGCCCTGCGCCGCCTGCGCTTTCCCCGCATGACCCCCGTGCAGGTGCGGCCGGCCGCGGGGGCGCTTGACACGGGGTAGGCCTGTTGTGTGAGGGGGGCTGTTAATATTGGGTAAGCCTGTTGTGTGAGGAGGGCTGTTAACATGGGGCAGGCGGGGGGGGAGTAATATGGGGCCTCGAGGTGCTTTTAGGGGGCACCATCAGGTTGGCGCACATGAGTCTCACGATCAACCCGGAGATTTCCAATCGAAACGGGTGGCGGTCGCGTTGCCGAGCAAGCGCTTGGCAACAGGCAAGCCAGGCTGTGGTTTTTCTGCGCTTAAAATAAAGCGACACCTGAAAAAGGCTGGCAGCTTGGGCCTGGCCAGGGCGCTGTCTTGAGTCTGAAAGGCCAGAGCCGCCGGCGCGTGCGGGGCCTCGGACTCAGCCCGCATTTCTCTTCCCTTCAGTCCGCAACCATCCCGCTGTTCATGAGCAACAAGGACGTGGCTGCAGAAGCGGTGAGTGTCCTGCGAGCTCAGTTTGCTCTTCCGTTTTTTTTCTTGTGCGTATTTGGACACGTGAAGAAACAAACCTACCTCGTTGATGTTTTCACAGGTAACGGGCAGTGGCAAAACGTTGGCGTTTGTGATTCCCGTGCTAGAAATCCTTCTCAGAAGAGAAGAAAAGTTAAAGAAAACGCAGGTAAGATCGGCTGGTGTGTGGAGTGCTTACTCACGTATATACCATGTAAGTAAAGATTTATGATGTCAGTAACAATGTGTGTGAAAAATGCATATCTAAGTGCGTGTTAGATCAGGCCGTTAGTACATCATAACCAGGAATTAATTCAGAACATTTTTAAAATGTCTCCTTTGCTTGGAAACCAAAAATATGTCTGTAAGCTGTTAGAGAACAAGGTATGTGAATATTAAATATAGTTTGTGGGGCGAAGGACTCTGCTTTTTCACTTTTTAATATAATATAAAGTTTTGATTTCTGAATGAATCCAGTTTGCACTTGTCACTAAAAACCATTGTGTCTCTGAAACAACAATTTGTGCTTAGTTAAAAAAACAAAACAAACCAACAAACCCAACGTTTATAGTTTTTTTTGATTTTTTTTTTTTGGTTCTGTGCAGAAATGCATATGGTTGCACTGCAATGTAACAAAACAGGCTTCACAGCATCTGAACCGGATTGCTTGCCTGTATTCTTAGTATTTTAACAAAAGTGGTGTTTGCCTGTGAGAAATGAAGTCTGCTAATTGCATAGTCACAATATCTTTATTGGTAAATCTTTAGGGATGTGCACGTTTCAGTCTCTAGTGGGTCATCAAATCCAGCCTGCTGCTGTTAGGCACCTTGTCCTCTGCTCTCTTTCAGGCAGAAGGCAGGGCAGCATCTTAGAGACCAGCTAGTTCAGAGAGGCATAAGCTTCTTGGATAGCCTAATTTACCAGATGCTACAAATGGACTTGCAGAAAGCTGAGGCTGTAAATAGAAGGGAATTTAAATACCAAAGATGGCAGAGGGTGGCACTGTGGGAGAGGCTAAGGCAGGCTGAATAGGTCGTTAGGTCAGTAAACCCATTGAGAAATATAGGGGTTACTAAACCTAACCCAGGTAATAGGGTAAGAATCCAGAGTCTCTGCTGAGACCTATTTAGCGCACAATCTGTGCTTTGACTGATATCTTTTTCTTCAGTTTTGGACTCAAGTTAATTTTTAAAGTGTTGTTGTTTGAGCACAGCTATTCTGAGGTCAGTAATGGACTATCTAGGGTAGTTAAAATAGTCTGCCATAGGCTTGTGTGTATTTCTGGTATCCATGTCAAATTGGTGTTTATTCATTCTTTCACATACAGACCATGCACATGTCCAGTGCAGACAGAAGAGGGGCACTGTAGGTCAGGAATGGCTTATATGACATTGGTAGAGCAACAGGTGAATGAACCTTGGATATTACAGTACGTCTTATTTGGTCCGCTAGTTATGTGGTCTGTGTTAACGAGCTGTCATATATGAAGGTAGCGATTCCTGGACCAAAAAATGGGTTACAAAATCTGGGGTTCATTCACCTGCTCCTCTGTTTTTTCAACCGATGAGTCACCAAATATGCAGCAGAAATTCTCTGTTTGTTTCTAAAACATGTAGGTTGGAGCCATAATCATCACTCCCACAAGAGAATTAGCTGTTCAGATTGATGAGGTACTCTCACATTTCACAAAACATTTTCCCCAGTTTAGGTAAGTCTGTTTAGGCATGTAATGAAAACAAATTTTCCTTTGGCCACTGCTTGCAAAATGTGAATAACCTGTTTTTTTTTAGTCAGATTCTGTTAATCGGTGGTACGAATCCTGTAGAAGATATTGAGAAGTTCAAAGAACATGGGTGAGCTGATCATTCATTTCTGTCAACGTCTCTCAGAAGAAACAAGACATGATTCCTGCCCCTAGGAGTGTACAGATTAAGGCTCTGACTTTGCCAACACTTAAGTAGGAATGGAGCATCATAGAAATCAGTGGGAATGCTTAAATAAATCAAGTTATCCGCTTGAGAGTCTCTGGTTCAAAGAACAGAAACAAATCAGTAGCAGAGGATCAAATGCAAAAATTAGCATGATCATGGACTTCTTGAGTGAGAGTTAGTGTATAGTATAGCATAATGAACTGCAGAGAAACCACTCTGTTCCTAGGATTGTTAGCAACACTGGATTGTTGTTTAATTAAATGTTATGTGTGTATTTCATAAACTGCTCTCTTGAGTGATATCGGTGTGGAAATTCTGTAACAAAATGGAATATAGATGGGCATCTTATTTGTGTGCAACACCTTTCAGCTCATGCCCATGTCCTTGCTATATGAACTTTAGGATCAGGATTGGAAATGTATTTCTACCCATCACCATAGTTTCTGAGCAATATATATGTCAATAGGATGCGTAGGAGCAAAGTTCATAGTAGTGTGAGCTGCCTTGTCTGGTGAGAATTGCTGAGGTCAAACTCGAGCTGAGGACTGTTGAGTATGCTAAGATTTCAGGAGTATGCTAAGATTGTGGTATGCTAAGATTTCAGGAAGTCAGTGATATCTAAATGCTGTTAATGTGTAACCTAATCTGTGCTTCCTGTTGCCAATAGAGGGAACATCATTGTAGCTACCCCTGGCCGTTTGGAGGATATGTTCAGAAGAAAAGCAGATGGGCTGGATTTAGCACGTTGTGTGAAATCACTCGATGTGCTGGTATTAGATGAAGCTGACAGGCTTCTAGACATGGGATTCGAAGCCAGGTAGTTTCACTAATATAATTCTAATAATATTTGTTCCTCCTTTTGTGTCTTCTGTGTGAGGCTGTTGAAGTGCTTAAAACACCAGTGTGATTTAAGGTGTATATTTTTTCTGGGTTACAGATAAAGAAATGGAAGCAAAAAAAGGTTAAGTGATTGGCACAAGGTCACACACTGAGTCAGTGATGTGGCCCAGACAAAAAGCTAGGAGTCCTAGCTCAGTCTTTCTACGTAGGTGTTCGTGTCGTCTATCAGAGTAGTACCTAAGAGCCTCGCACTGTCATTTTATTCTTGCAACACCAGTTTGATTCAGGAATTGATTTATATCTGTTTTACAGAGGAGGAGCTGAGGCACAAAGAGATTAAAGCTTTGTCTCTAGGAAGAAAAATGGGAGTACCCACCCAAGGCCTACATGATTTACCTACGATTCTGTGGCAGGGTTGTTGCAGGAAGCTAATCTCATAACTCCTGGGTCCCTGTTAACTGCTTTAGCTATGAGGTCTTCATCTGATATCTCCTGTCTTTTATTAACAATAAGTCGGTCACTATGTACCCTTGCATGTTGTTCCATTGCTTCACACTGAATAATTTGATACTTTTAAAAAAATGAGACATTAACATTTATCACACGCTAATGTAAAACTGAAAACGAACTGTCAAACTGAATCAGGGACCCACTGATTTCTAATCCTTGTGCTTTTTTGGGTTTGCTTGCAAAAATTTTTGATAGCATTTACGGAACTAGGAGAGGAAAATAGTGAAGGGGAAGAAAGTGACAGAAGTCAAGGAAAGACTTGTATAATAGGGAATAAAAATAATCAAGGAAAGAGTAATTTATAAGCTGAGCATATTCAAGTGGACCTACTGTGGACTCTTACTGAGAGCCTCAGTAAAAATGCACATGTTTATAATTAGTCAAGGTAGCACAGATCACTAGTGGAACACCAGGTGTTGCACCACCCCACCATTGGTAAAAATGGTCTTGTTTAAAATCTGTTTACTCTGGTTGTAAAAGTTCCATTTGGTCAGTCTATAAGGTGCACCTCTATCCAGTTTTCTTCCTTCTGATAGAAATCCAAAGTCACTCTATTTTTAAAATGTGTTTATTCACAGCATAAATGCCATCCTGGACTTTTTGCCTAAGCAGAGACGGACAGGTCTGTTCTCAGCAACTCAGACTCAAGAAGTTGAGAATCTGGTGAGAGCTGGTCTCCGGAATCCTGTCCGCATATCAGTGAAGGAGAAGGGAGTTGCAGCAAGCAGTACCCAGAAAACCCCCACACGGCTTGAGAACTACTACATGGTAAGGTTCCCTGTGTACCATGTCTGTCATTTGTTTTCAGTGGAGTGATAAAACCTGGAATGTGTCTGACTGTTGCACTCTGGATTGGCATTGCATCCTTTCTGAAGGCAGCCAGGCTGTCCAACAGAGACCATTCTGAAGTTGCAGCTACACAGCTAGCAGTATTGTTGCAATAAATACAGTAGACTGAAAAAATGCACTTCTTTGACATGGATTCTTGCTGATGGATCAAATTCTGAGGAGCAATCTAAACTCTACCAAGTATAAATCAGCTTTACAGACTTGGTCTCTGCTCTGGCAACTTGCTTAATTTTTCTGTGCCTTATTTTTTTTCCCCATTCTGAATGGAGACATGTAACCCTCCCTTCCTCTACCATGGGTGTATTCTGTACGTACTCAGTTGGAGAATCATTTCAAACAGGTTTACAATTAGGTTGATGGTTCATTTAAAAAAAACAAAACAAAACTCCAGTAATGGGTAACTTAAAGCTGCACTTCAGTATTTAAATATTTATGCTTTTGAAATGATATCAGCAAGCTCTAATACATGTAAAGAGCAATGTTTCCACTCTAATGGATGTGGAGTAGGCATGAGTAAGTATTAATATGAGTTACCTGTGTTGAAAGACCTCTTATGTAAATGAAGCTTAAATAAACCCTAAAGGCTGTATTTTGAGATGAATGGAATAAAAAACAGAGAACTTTGAGATGTTGAACTCTGTTTGATATTCATTATGGGTTTTATGTTGTGTAGATATGCAGAGCAGATGAAAAATTCAATCATTTGGTGCATTTTCTTCGACAACACAGGCAGGAAAAACATCTGGTCTTTTTCAGGTAATTTGTTTTTATGGAAACAGTGCAAAGATGGTTATTTTAGTGCCAAGTGCTCTCAGTGCTACTTGAGGTACAGAAATGATAGTCTTTGCCCCAAAGAGCTGATGTTCTAAGCTAAGAGGTGACTCTGTGGGTTCATGTTAACAACTGTGTAGAGTACCACACACCCACACACACAAGAGTATTTCTATGAAGCAGTGATCAGTCTTATGCTTTTCCATAATAAAAGCAGTGGTCAGGTCATGTGAGCTTTTGAGGTTTAGGTTTTTAACTAAAATAAGACATTGTAGACGGTTTGATATTAGTCATTAAAATAATGCTTGGAACTTAAGGGGATACTTATATAGCACTTTTATTTCAAAAGGCTTCAAGAACACTAGATTCAAGGCTAACCAAGCTCATACGTCTCTCATGAATTTAGAATGAATTCAAAGTGACTTTTGGGAGTACAAGGAATTCAGGTTCTGATCTGCAAATGACATGCAAATTATATGGCTGGTAAAGCAATTTCTGCAAGTCACCTCTGGGGTGGAAGATAGCTGATTAACATCACCACTTCAGAACAGGAAGAGATGGAAAAACGCTGTACCTTAAGGAGGAATTTAGCAAGAGAGAATGTCCAAGTTACGATTTGGCCAAGGGGCTGGAAGCCATTAAACCTATTCATGTGATGAGAGATCTCTGGTGGGTGGGGTAAATCAAACCTGATGACTTTTAAGAGGTGTGGAGTGAGATAACAATCAGATTCACCAGTTGAACAGTAATGCAAATTGCTCTTGGGTAGCTTTGATTTTGTTAAATAGACCCTAGCAAGTAGGACCTTTCACCAGTGCTGTATATACATGCAGTTTTAAGATTAAAGCATTAGACTCAAACTGAAAGATGACTCTCACTTTTGTACTTTTATCATCCCTCCAGTACCTGTGCCTGTGTGGAATATTATGGGAAGGCTCTGGAATCCATGGTTAAAAATGCAAAAATAATGTGCATTCATGGGAAAATGAAGCACAAACGGAACAAGATTTTCACAGAGTTTCGTAAACTCCCGAGGTAAGGGCATTTAAATATAATGATCCAGCTAAAGGAGGGGAGTGTATAATTGTATCTTCTGGCTACATGGTCATAGAAACATGTAGAGTTCAAGCTTAGCTAGTTTCTTGCTGCTACATGAGGGGGGAAAAAATGAGTAATCAATTGTTTATGCTGCAACATGAAGGATTGCTTGTAGTATACACTAACTTAATGGAGTGTGGGCCAAAGCAGCAGCAATGGGGATGGGTGTTAGCATGTGCTAAGAACCCTGGTACATACCCAGGGTCCCTGGGATGTTTGTACTCTCGTTGCTAGCATGTCTTGCATTTTCACTGCCAGTGGTACTGATGCTAGCTAGATTAAGCTAGCTACAGATATACAATCATATGCTACAATCACACCTTCATTTTGTTGGGTGGCCATACCTTTCAAGAGAGGTGTGTGAGTGAAAATAGCTTTCTCTGCTAGCATGTGGGAGACTAATTAAGTGCTTTGTTCCATCTTGTAAAGGAAGAGAGATGCTTTTCCAGCATAAATTGTTGGTATGTTAGCTGTAATACCAACTGTGTTATAGAGGTGCACTGATACATTGGTCCCATATCGGATCGGCACCAGTATGAGGAAAATTGAGAGTATCAGCAGTCAGCTTCCCCCCCCCCCCCCCCGGTCTGATGTGCCTGATGACACGGCTGAGAAATACCCTGTGCGTGCACGCAACCACAGTGTAGCACTCAGGCGGGCAGGAGTTCTTGTTTGGGGGGAGCGGGGTGGGGGTGTCCTGCTGCCGCATGCACCCTGGGAGGGCATGGGGGGTGGGGGTGCCCCTGGATCTGTGCGCAGGGCAGGCTGCCACTGTGGGCTGGGGCTGTGCTCCTGGCAGGGGGCTGGGCTGGGTTTTGATTGGGGTAGGTGGCAGCAGTGGTGGGAGAATGGTTGGGGGGGCTGTACTCCCTCCCCCTGCAAATTCACTGTTGCCTCCTAGCCCCATTCCTAGCTCTGTCACCTGCCCTGAGTGCAGTCTGGCTCAGCCCCTGCTCCCCCCTGCTGGGAAGAGGCTGGCACAGCCCTGTGCATCCGGCCCCAGCACCACACAGATCTGGGTGCATGCTCACCCCCACACCCTCCTGGGGTGCATGTAGTGGTAGGAGTTGTCCCCCCACCCCCAGGAGCTGTGGCCCAGCCCCAGTGCCCACCACACTCCCTTCCTCATTGTGGGGGCCTTGATCTGCCCCCCTCTATGCCCTTTCCCTCCCCCACAACAGACTTACCACCTAGATGCCACTCTCCATGCTGCAGGGCTGCATATCGGAATCAGATCAGTATTGGCTGATATGGCTCCTTAAAAATTGGACATTGGTATTGGCCCAAAAAATCTCTGTCGGTGCACCTCTACTACATTAGTCTTCCTAATATTAAATAGAATTATTCTATGCAAATTGGAACTAGGTTGTGATGTTATTTTCAGTTGATTTGCCTACAGATGCTTTAAAAATACTTACGGCTGAAACTCTGCCCTGAATCCTCCACTCTCTCCAATCACTATGCATAAAGTATAATCCAGGACAGAAGCTGAGTTGGTTAGTGCTTCTCAAATACCTGTTTAATCCAAATTCTGTTTTATGTTCTGTAATTTTCTAGTGGCATTTTAGTTTGCACTGATGTGATGGCCAGGGGCATCGACATTCCAGAAGTAAATTGGGTTTTACAGTATGACCCCCCTCGCAGTGCAAGGTACAACTTTGTGTCATCTTGAGAATTTTACCAGAAAGATGTGCTATGTAAGCACACATTAGGAGCTCAGTACTGTGTAAAACACAGGGGAAGGCTAACTTGCTTTTCAAGAACCATCCAAATGGAGAGGCAAAACACTGGCTGTGGCCAGTTTTTATTATAAACGATATATGTAACAGTACTTAGAGGGAAAATGGCATGCACAATTTGGGTGTGTTAATCTTTGCTAAAGGGCGGTCCTTATTTACAGTGCTGTAGAACATGGTTCCGGGATATCTGAATGTGGTGGTTGGGAAGGATATGTTTTGTGCGTTGTATTCAGAAAACTCCTACTGTTAGCTGGAATAACTAGACCACTTCGGAGGTACGCAGGCCTTGGATTTCCCATTGCTTCACTGTATTATTTTAAAAGCTTTGCCTCCTATTGAGCTGTCTTTGTGTTGTTTGCAGTGCCTTTGTGCATCGCTGCGGTCGAACAGCTCGAATTGGCCATGTAGGCAGCGCACTTGTGTTTTTGCTTCCCATGGAAGAATCCTATGTTAATTTTCTCTCAATAAACCAAAAGGTGAGTTTTTTTTTTTTCTTTCTCTGGTCCTCCATAAAAGCAGAAAAAGGCTGCATCAAAAACTGACTACTGATTTATGGAATTGTATAAGGCTTAAAGTGTCCATATAATTTAGGTGAGTAATAAAAATGGGGTAAAACTGCTTTCCTACCACAGCTAAAGCATAAAGAGCATGGGTGTTTCTTGAGCCTGTCTGGCTAGGGTACCCTGGGGAAGGTAGACTACAGGGCAGCAACTGAAACTTGAGCCATAGGATCAAGAGAACTATTGAACTAATTAATGTGGCTGCTAGAGCAGGACTGTTCTGTGTACTGTCCACTATTTATAACAGCAAAGTCTTACCCCTTTCATTTTAAGCTGAGAATAAATTTGTTACATTTACCTGTAAGATAGTTGCAGTGCAGTCTACTAGTTAGAACTGAGTCAGGACATCTGTGCTTGATTCCCTATTCTGTCACTCTTTCATTGCGTGACCTTGAGCAGATCGCTTCACTTTGTTTGTTTCATCATTGCTTGGTGTAAAATTTGGAGAGAGGGTGGAGTATCTTACAGCACTTTGAAATTTAAGGTAAAAGTATGGGTTTGAAGTTGAACTTGAACCATTAATTTGAGCTGTTGCTTTTGTCTATTTTTGGTTCCTATTTCAGTGTCCCATGCAGGAAATGAAACCACCAAAAAACGTGGTAGATCTTCTTCCAAAACTGAAGTCTATGGCTCTGGCAGACAGAGCAGTATTTGAGAAAGGGATGAAAGCATTTGTATCTTATGTGCAGGCCTACGCTAAACACGAGTGCAGTCTCATCTTTCGAGTAAAAGGTATCTCCCAGCACCTGCTGGCACTTCAATTTTTTGGGGAGAATTTTTTTGGTTTGGTGAACAAGGTTGCTGCCAAAAAGCTAGAGATGACAAGTGTTCCCATGCACATGGTCACCTTAAGTGGAGTCATATACTAAGTGCATTTTACACCTTCAAACTATTAAGCATTTCCTAATCATGAACTAGTGACTCCTAAACCGCTGGTGCTTGTTATGTAGAAGGGGGAGACCAAGGCAAGGAGGTTAAGTGACTTGGTTAAAGCCAGAGAGGAGAGTGAGTGTCACAATCTCCCATGAGAATGCATGAGTTTCAGCCTCTGCAGCTCTGAAAGAGCAAGCAAACACACAGCTTGCTAAGCAATGAGTTCTTCTAAAAGATTTAAAGATCAGCTTACAATATAGGATATCTAACCTGATTTACTGAAACCAGCCAAGGATGCTTTACATCTTGACTGGTTTTTTTTTCCTCTCCAAAACGCATCTGATAGTAATTGCATGGACTGATACAGCAAAAAGGTACATATTTTTGAAGTAATTATTTGCCTAGGGTGATGATTAAAAAATGTATATCTGACTGATAAGTGGAACTGGTTGAGAAATAGCTTTCCCTTCCTGTCAGAATGTGAGATTTATTTTTTCTCCTACCTTGAAATGGGACAGAGTTCATGTCTTATTTTTACAAACCAGTAATCCTGCTTAAAAAAATCAGATAAGGGCAAACTTAAAAAAAAAAAAAAAAGGGAAGAAGTACAAATTAACAAGTTTTTTTAATTTGAGAGAAATGTCAAACATGGCAGTTTTCTTAAGGAAAAAACTTTTCCCAATTTTTTTTTCCGGATTGGAAAATTTGTTGCAATGGACCTTTTCTTATGTAGCTTTTACAAATCTTTTTGTGATAAAAATTTGTTCAGAAAGTTTTTGATCAGCTCCAATAGATATAGAAATAAAAAACTGTGACAGAGAAGCAGTTAGAATGCAAATGATACTTTACAGAAAGAG
>JAGPOW010001167.1:21525532-21537771 GCA_030014935.1 Caiman crocodilus | reverse complement strand
AATGTGCTTTATTTGTATACTGTTACTATGAAAGTTGGAAAAGGTGGATTTTTAAAAAATAAAAGTATAGTAACCAAATTGAATCCATTGCCTAAACTATATGACTTACTGATGCTGACAGCATTAAAATTGAGAAAAATGATAATAATATAGTTCATCACAAAGACTTTATCAAATTGTAATGGAATATGAAATGCAGCAATTTGTAGCAGTTTTAACTGCTGGTGTGGCAGAGGGGATAGTCACAAATTGCATAGAGAGGAATTTCCTGGAGAAGATGCCCTGCGTAAGAGCTCACTTAACCAGAGTAGGGAAGATAAATATATGCAAAAATTGGGTCAATAGCTGCAAGTGTACAAAAAGTAAATAAAAATAAAAATACTGCTAGTTACCTTATTAATGATTCCTCCATTTTCAACTACGCCTTCAGCACCAACTATTACCAGGTCCACTTTTTCCATAATGTAACTGATGAAGAAAAAAAACTGTGTAGTACTAAAAGCGTGACTTTTAAGAACACCAGTGCTGCTTAATACTTCAAGTGATAATTTAGGTTTTCCCTTCTAACCAGTCTTTCTTCTGAACATGTACATTGTGGAATGATCCTTCCTTACTGACCCCCTCAGGAATACTGAATAACAGCTGTTTCTCCAAACACCACTGTCCTCAGCAGCTCTTGAGAGCTGGGGTTTTATTTTACCCAAGTTCTTAAATCAGCTGATAAACTGTATACATTTGAGGGACAATATTGGCAAATCTGAGTGTTTTGCAGTTTCTAGGTAAGTTGCTCTTGAGGTAAACTGCATTGGAATGAGAATCAAATTTGATACTACTCCATCTTTGGACATGTGGGATCCAACTCTGGTTTGTGGTAGGTAGTGGTTAGGTTAAAAGAACGTAGTAGCTGCACCTGTTCAAGGAAAGCAGGATGGTTTGGGGGCTACAACAAACAACCTATCAAATTTGCTGGATACTGTTGATACACAGTAAGAATACTGCCATAAAAGGTTAACTTGTACAGTGTTCAGGCCCCTTGGTATTACTAGACAAGCTAACAGAGAAAAACTGTTCATTCCAGTCTGGACAAATGTTTGGAAAGTACAGGCGCTGTATCTAAAATGAGATCTAGAAGAACAAGAGATTTCCTAATATCTACGAAGGTAATGTAAGCTTACCCTACAGCAGCATCCAGAATCACGGTAACAGGAATGTTCAACTTGCTGAGGGCCTTTGCCATTTTTTGCCTATGAAAACAATGTTTACGAAGTTGAAAAGACTTTCTTGGAAGACAGTGCTGGTGAAATACAATTAATATAGTTGAAGTACTGTATGAAAGGCTGAAATCTAACCGTGGGTCCCTACCTTCCCACATCCTCCTTCAAAGAATTAAGTTGTGTGATATTACACAATAGGTGAGAGCCAAAAAGGGAATTAGTTGACTGTAAGGGGGATAATAAGTGGACCATATACAGAGTAAAGTGCAAGATTCCTCACTAGTCATCCAGCTTAAACAGTTGTAGGCATAATTTGCACACAATTTATGTCAGGGGTGTCTAATGTACAGCTGACAGCAAGTGGAATTGGTCTGGCATATAAACCAGACCTGATGTCACGGGATTTACACAGGGGTCACTCTGGGGCATAAACTGTATGCAGCACCTGCATCAGAACAACTCTGTGCACTGGCTCTTGGACCAGTCCAGACAGGGCAGCACTGGAGTGAGTATGCAGGGCTGCTGCATGTGCTACGGGCTGGCTCTCTGTGCCACGTGGTGTGCCTATGGCACCAGGTATAGCCTGTGCACCATGTGCCAGCCCTGCTCTGGGGCTTGTGCTGCTTGTGGTATGCAGGCTGAACCCAGAGCTGTAAGCACTGCCTGTTGCAGAGAAGGCTGGCACTGAGTGTGCACCATATGCATTACTCTACTGGACAGTCCTCCATGCTTGCTGAAGGATGCACAAATGGCCTGGGGCCTGACCCCAACTAGCCCTGAAGCCAGCACTTGGGGCTGGTCTGGTGGGGTACTACATACAGCTGAATAAACATTAGTGATACTAGAATTGCTTCTTGCAGTTCTTACTGAAGTGTGTTTATACATTTCCTCTAAAGGAGGACATAATGTTTTGTTAGAGCATTTGTCGTCTTTTAGTAGTGTTCAAAAAAAAAGGGGAAACGCTTCTTCCTGATGAGATGAGAACTGACCTTAAAATCAACTTCTTTTACTAATCAAGAAGAGAGTAGTGACAAGTACTTGCCCTGCTTGATCTGGCTGTGATTCTGTAACGTAAACTCTGAAACGCTTCTTTGACTCTGCAGCAGCTTCTAGCACTCTGAGGACCACTCTTGAATAGGCATGGGTTAATATTCGCTGTCAAAAGGTAAAGATGAAGTTTCAGGAAAGCCTAGCTGTAGATTTCTTGTGCTACTTTACTATGTACAGGTATTTTAAAGCATTGGTTTCAGTTACAGGTTTCCCTTGCCAACCATGGTTTTAAGTGTCCATACTTAATATTCTATACACCATTTTGGCTACCACAGCATACAGTTTTGAGTCACCATGGTTTTCCGCGGCTCTGCATCAGCCTGCCACCTGACATTTTTCCCATAAGCCTTTTGTTTTGCCAACCACGGGAGCTTTCAGAAACCTAACCCCAGTGGTTGGCAAGGGAAACCTGTACTTGGAGGTGCCTACTGAGATTTTTACAAAAAGTGAGCATTTTAAGAGTTAGAAATAGACGTTAATGGTAGGTTTCCCAGAAGTGTTTTACAGCGCATGGCATGTCAAGTCATTGCATAAGCCTTAACTTTTTTTTAACTGATGTCTTATTGCAAGCAACCACCCAAGAAACCCTGGCACTGAGAGGGACTGAGAAGTCACCGCTTCCAGTGCTTGAACAAGATGATCTGGTTGTTAGCATCAGGCCAGAAGTTCAACCTCAGTGTGTGCAGAAACAAAGGTGGAGGAAGAGGACAGAGAAGGGGAATCTTAGGAAACACAGGAAGATCTGAATTTGTGATACAGATAAAAATATGATAATCAGGAGACTTTATTTCTCCTTACTTGAGAGAGCCCACAATGTAGTAAGATTTGGTCACCCTCCCCTTCTGCCTCCTGCCCAAACAGCAGAGCCCCAGAACCAGCGCAGCGCCTGCATTGCACTTACAGCACCGTCTTTGATGAATGGGTGGCAGAGCTTCGCAATTTTGTTTCTGGAAAGAGAGATTCTCCTGAGGAAGATCTCCCCTCGCTCGATCATGATCTCTTTGCACTTGGAGTAGTCCTGCAAAAAGCAGCAAGCATCGTGAGTGAGGGTTGGGAATCCCTTCTGCTGCGCCGGCGGCCGCGGGCTCTTACCGTGTACTCCAGCGAGGTGAGGCTGATGAACCGGAGGAAAAGCTCTCCCCCTGAGGAGACAGCCACCGAGGAGTCCACGCCCGAGAGTATTTCGATGGCGTTTTTGAGGTTTGCGCGGAAGCCCTGCATGGTCTCCTCTGAGAGAGGGAGAGAGGTACGGTTTGGGCGCTGCTAGCGCCCCGACGGCTCTGCCCCGCGTGCATGGCTCCCCTCGGGGACATCGCAGCTCCCCCCACCCGCCCACCGCAGACCGATCTCGAGTTGGCGGAGCGCGGATTTCTCCTGCTCGAGAGCAGCTAGTACCGGCGCGGATACGCGCGGGGGAGGGGGGGGCAGCCACCTGTGTCTCTCTTGAGGAACTCGAGCAGGGCGCGGATGGCGGCCACGGCCGAGGCCAGGTCCGGGTCATCCCTCGTCTGCGCCTTGAAGGCCTCGATCAGCGCTGCAAGGCAAAGGCGGGGCTCAGCGGCCTCCCGGGTCCCACTCTCCCCCAGCCCCGCCGCGCACCCCGCTACCTGCTTCGTCCATGGCTCCGCGCGCCCCCTTGTAACGCCAGGAGGGCGCCGGAAGTGGCGGGGACGTCATTGCACGGCGCCGGAAGTGGGGCAGCGGTGCCATCGCGCGGCGCCGGAAGTGGGGGGTGGGGGTGCCGGGCAGGATGAGCTTGGCCGGGGCGTGCCCCGTTGCCCGCGGCGCGGCCGTGCCCGGCCTCACGCCCGTTGCCTTCGCAGAGGACGAACTGAGCCTGCTCGTGGCGGTCGTGGACGCCAACCCCATCTGGTGGGGCCAGAAGGCGCAGGGAGGCGGCGAGGTGAGAGGCAGCCCCCCGGGAGACGCCGCTGCGGCCTCAGCTCCGGCCCCCGCGTGTGCGGCCCCGAGGGCGCCCGTCGTGGGCTCCCGGCTGCGGAACGCTCCTTGGATCGGTGGCTCGCTCGCAGCTGCAGTGCGGGGAGGTGGCCCCAGGGACTGACACCCTTTCCCGGGACGTCCCGTCTCAACAGGAACGGCGGTGCGCACTGAGAGCAGGACCGACAGCCTCTCGTTGGTGGCTCGCTCCCTGCCTGTGGCCCCGTTGCTTATTCCACTCTTTACCATCCGCCTGTTAGTTGGGTGCTGTGGTTTGCTGCCTCCAGCCCTGGTTGTCAGGAGTGTGGAGCGCTTGAGTGTGTGCTTGGAGCCGCCAGAAGGTGCAGGGGCTCGGCACAGCTGAAGCGAGGCCATGATGTTCTTGGGTCGGATGTCCCGGTTGCGTTAGGGGATGCCTGGATGTTTGAAACTCTGCTCAAGTCTGTTGAACAGAGGAGACTTGAACAGAGTTTCAAACGCTCATTCGTGCATCCCCTTACGTGATTGCGGCTCTTCTCTCCTCCCAAAGTTATTGTGAGCAAATAACTGAGCTCTCTCACTGTTTTTTTGAAGACTTTGAGCCCTATCCAAGTATCATTCTAGCGCTGCATATTTCTGGAGCGTCACTGATGCTTTCTATCCTTCAGAGGGAATTTGCCGCCTCCTTTCAGTTTCTCACCTTTCTGAATATTGAACTCTGAGGAAGCAGGGATTTACTTTGTAGCCGTGTTGGTCTAAGGACATAGGCAGACAAGGTTCCTTGGGTGAATTTGATATCTTTTATTAGACCAACCCAAATAGTTGGGGAATAGTTATTAAGCAAGCTTTTGAGCTCAAAAACCCTTGGTCAGGCTAAGGAAGTTTCAGCAGTTGACTGCCCAGCCCAGCCCAGCCACTGGCTTCTTTACTTTTCATTCCACCCAGGAAGAGCACACACCAACTGCTGAAACTTCCTTAGCCTGACCAAGGGTTTTTGAACTCAAAAGCTTGCTTAATAACTATTCTCCAACCATTTGGGTTGGTCTAATAAAAGATATCAAATTCACCCAAGGAACTCTGAGGCAGGCATTACTTTGAGGGAGTGATTTGTTTGGCGTGTTTTTGTTTTGGATGGTGATGACGCTAAACCATGTGTTTTCCTCCCTCCTTCACACATTGCCCCTTGTCTTTTTCTGTTTTTCCCCACAGTTTACTTTGTCAAAATGCCTGGATGCAGTGATGGTGATGGGGAATTCGCACTTGTTCATGAATCGCAACAACAAACTTGCTGTGATTGCAAGTCATACACAAGAAAGGTACGGTAACTTTTCTGAATAGTGTTGCTACTGTTATAATTTCCCACCCACATCTATCGCCTGAATTGCTCAGCGTGCTGCAAAGAATGACTGACATCAGATTTAAATAGATAACATTTAATTTAAATTTAGACCTATTTTAAATAGGCTTAAATGGCCTATTAAAATGAGTGAAAACAGACGGGGAAGGGATTTGGGGACTAATACAGAAGAACAAGTGGAAAAACAATATAGTTTTTTAAGGCTTTGGAGAAGTGGGGATTGCTGCACTAACGGAACAAAAGGAGGTTGTTTTCCTGTCTGACCTTTCCATTCAAAGCTGCTACTACTTTCTGATGTAAGAATAAGAAACAGGAGGTTGACCCCTGCATTCAGGTAGACTAGTAGACATCTGAAGACTAGTTCTCCTTAGAGTCTCTCTCAGAGAGCCTTTCCACCAGGACATCCTTACAACGCTTAGAGCTTTAAAAAGACTCCTTACTCCGTGGTGACCATTGCTTAGAATGAAATGTTACCTTTGACTTTCACTTTCTATGAGCAGGTCAAGTTGTGGTTGCAACTCAATTGTTATTAAAGTAACAGGCAAATACTGTGTTGCTGGTTGTCTTTCAGTCGTTTCTTATACCCTGGAAAACGCTGGGCATTTGCAGATCTCTTTGGAGATGGTGGCAGCTGTGTAGAATCTAATTGCGCTGGCAGCAAGGATGGAAAATACGAATTATTAACTGCTATAAATGAAACAATTGCAGAGGAGATTAAAGACCTCATGACAAAAAGTAAGACGATTTTCTGTTAAAGAATGTAGTGGTTTCTGTAGTATGCTCAGTTTGTAATGCAATTAAATGAGGGGAAGTATTATTTTGAAATGTTATATGCAAAGGAGATGCTTCAGAAGATTATGCTATATGATAGAATCTCCTTTGCTTCTGTCTTCTGAAGCTTATTATCCCCTTTCATTATGAGAATGTGCTCAAGGCTAGTGAGACGCTGAGAAATTCAGCACTTTTAGAGCTAGCCTTTAATGTTTTGTCCAGGAAATATTAATCAAATGAACTGTGTGGCATTAGATAAGGGAATTACTTTATTCAGTAACCGGTTCTGTGCATTTTTATATTACAGCTGACGTGAAGGGCCAACAAACAGAAACTTTATTGGCAGGATCAATTGCCAAAGCACTTTGTTGTATCCTTCCCATAACAAAACATTTAGAATATCTTTCTCTTTAAAAAAATAAATATATGTGAAAATCCTTCTTGTGCTGGACCCATATTGCGACCAGAAACCTTGCACTCTCTTGGTGGTAGTCTAAACCAGTATGTTTTTGTTTTCAGTTCTGACTTGTGAGTATCATAGCTTGAGAGCTGAACTTCTGGTAGAGTTGTGCATGTTGGTTAAACTATTTAGTGTAGGTATTATTTTTCCTCTGTGTTGTTGTTTTATACGACTTATTCATCTGTTTCTCAAGTGCTCCTAGAACAAAATGTTATTTCCTGAATAAAAGCTAATACAGATATTCACAGGATGACCAAGGAGGTAAAAGGTATTTTTTTCTGTTGTTTGCATATTTTTCTGAGTGTTAGAATTAAGAGGAGGAAAAAATACAGAGCTTTTCTTAGCTGGCTATAGTGGAGAAGTAGGGGTTTGTCCCAATCTTTTAAAGGTGTGCCAGGTGAGTTTTTTGACTGCAGACAAGGAATGAACATGTGAGAATTGTATGGCTTTAGCAAACATGTTAGAACTTTAAAACCAAGCACAGAAGATCAGCTCTAAGGAGAGAGATATCTTTCCACATGTTAGAGCTAAGCTTTGAATTTGGCGGTTACAACGCTACCCATCAGATTAAAGTTTTATACTCAGCCGTTTCAAAAATGAACTTGGATACTGCTGCTTGTATTCTGTGGCTTGATTATGTAAACCAGTCTTAAAGTAAACTATTTAGCTTTAAAGAGAAGTGGTGTGAAATACCATCAGAACGGCTTTAAAAACCTGTGATGCAGTCTCTGTTTCACTGAGTAAGCTGACAGTGAACCACACTGAAAATATCTTTGTTCTTCTTCATCCAGTTGCTTTTTAGGAATGAATGTGACAATATCCACTTTTGCAGCAACTCTGAATTTATTCTGGTGACTTCTGCTAGACGTTTAACTTCATCATTTCATATTTGGTCTTAGTATGACTAAAAACAGTCTGTTGCTTTCATTCAGGTGTTAAACTAAAATGTAGAATTAGGAAGACAGAATACTGGTGGTTAATTGCATACTTATGGGATACTAATACATGGGGTTTTTTTTATGTCTCCAATATGTAGCCAACCAAGAAATAAAATCAAGAATTTTGGTAAGAACTTCTGCCTTCAGTTGTCTTAAATGGCTTTAAAATCCAGTAGTTTGTCTGTGCAGTAATGGTTGTTGATTGCTTTATTCAGGTTGTAAAAGCTGCAGAAGACAGTGCATTGCAGTATATGAATTTCATGAATGTGATCTTTGCAGCACAGAAACAGGTGAAGTTACTGTTTTATCAGGTGGTTACCTATTTGGGTATTTTTTTCAATATCAACACACTCAAACATAAAAAGATTGTCACTGTTGCATTATGTGCTTCTAATTTATGGGATCTTTTGGGAGATGTGAGCATCTTTACACTGGGGGAGAAAGTGTTTGAACTAAATGTAGGTGCATGTCATTGCACTGTAACACAAAAAGGCTACCAGGTCTGCCCAAGATGGCTACTGAGGTCCAGACCCCTCTTTCCTACATCTTATACTTGTGGTATGTTAAATAAGCTTCAGCCATCAATCCTTGCCTAGCCATTTGGTGGGGAGGGAGGCTGGAACGTACAATATGCGCTAGAGTTCAAGAGCTTCAATTTGGGTGTAAACTCAGGGCAGTAATTCTACTGGAGGGTTATTTTTTTTGTGCTGCTGTAATTACGATTCTTACATTTAATCGTTTTGATTGCAGAATATTTTGATTGATGCCTGTGTTTTGGAGAATGATTCGGGGCTCCTACAGCAGGTACCATGAAAATAGTCAATAAGCAATACAAATATGTACAAGTCTTGGATGAAAAAGAAAAAATCAGTATACTATGATAGGTAGCTTGATGCGTTTGAAATAGCTTTTCTCAGAATTCTTTTGCAGATTTTGCCTAGAGGGGAAGAGTTCATACCTGCTAATGTGAGAAAAGGAAAAAAATTAGTCTTAGAATTTCAAAAAACTTATCCAGAAATGTTAAAAGATTTAAGATGTGCAAATGATTGTAAGAACGGTTCTGTTTTCAGAAAAGTTCACTAAAACCTTACTAGTTTTCTGATTGAGGCCCATAGATATCTACACTTAATTTCTGTTCTTTTACTGTGATAACCATTGGAAAAAACATTTTCTTGTGTGGAGAGTTGTCCCTTGTCCAGCTTTCCCACAGATGTTTCAGGACTGAGTATCTAGGGCAAATAATTTCTTTAAGATTTGAAATCTGTAGGATTTATATGGCTTCTCTAGCCTTTCTGTAGCACGTAGGTGTTTCTTGTAAGGACAATCTGATATATGCCTCGTGCTAAGTGTTTATAGCATGTGCTTTTCAGGCTTGTGACATCACAGGAGGCATATACTTGAAAGTGCCCCACATGCCGTCCCTTCTGCAGTATTTGTTGGTAAGTGAACATGAAAAGAGCATGCAACAAGAGCAGCAGCTTCCAAAGTTCCTCTCGACTTAGTTGGGAGCGCGAGTAGATTTCATGAACTGACCGAGAAATTGAGACTTAGAAACCCCAGTTGCTTGCAGGGATTCAGCTGTTCTGGTTTCATTTTCTTTCTGCTTCAATAGATGTCGCCTTGGAAAGTTAGAGGGCTTTGGAAACAACTTGGTGGGGGTCTTGCAGGAGGACTTTCACACATGGCTTGCTCATTGTAGGTCAGCCTGACAAGCTTAGTAAAAGATAAAGTTGCACTGTTGTGAGAGGATATCCTACCATAACAGACTGGGGAACTGAATAAGGGGAAGTATGTCTTGGTGTTTAAAAACACTGCTTAGCTGAAGTGCTTGTGCTTAACATCTGATATTTTTCATTTATGAAGAGGGGATGTTGAGGGGAAAAAGCAGTATTTTTAACCTTTGCTCCTGGATTGCTGGTTCCATCCCAGTCCAGATGGAGGCTGACTCAGAGATCTGATTATCTGATGGCCATTTCTTGCTTTATTATAAATGACGTGGTCTGATTCCAATTCCCAGTTGTGAGTTGCCTACAACACAGGACTGATCAAAATGGACAGTTAACTTATAGACATGGTCAGGGCTGTCCCTGGGGGGATGCGAATTGGGGTGACTGCCCCAGACCCTGTGCTTTGTGGGGAGCTTGGTGGAGTGGCTGTGGTGACCCCGCGCTGCCACCAGCTTCATGTCTGGCTGCTTGGGAGCCGCCCCCGCTGAATCCACTGCCAGCTTCCTTGTGTTTAGGGGTGGGGCCCTGCGCAGGCTGATTTGCCTCGGGCCTTGTACCCTGCTGGGGTCAACTGTCATATCTGACATAGAAATCAGTACCTTTGTGGCCCAAGGAGATTAAAAAATCTCCTTCCTCCTTCCTACCAGGTCAAAATATGAAGCGCAATGGTGGTGGGTAGGGGAGTTTCCCCATTGCCCCTGTCTGTTCTGTATCAATCGGTGACTTGTCTCCATGGGTGTTATTCTGTCACCTCTGGCAATCACTAGATGAATGTGTTTAAAGTTAATACTGGATGCTGATGCAATGATCAAAATATTTCCTGGAAGAACATGGGGGGGAAAAAATCTCTTCTGCCTATTTATTGCCCCAGTGCAGTTGTAAAGAAGAACATACTTGGTAGATGGGTGGGTTGCTTTCCTTTATGCTAGAATTCTTTAATTTAACTTGGTATTTGTCTCCCAGATTTCAACTTAACCCTACTTTTACTTATACAGTGGGTTTTTCTTCCTGATCAAGAGCAAAGATCTCAACTCATCCTTCCACCCCCCATTCATGTTGACTATAGAGCTGCTTGCTTCTGCCATCGCAATCTCATTGAAATCGGTTACGTTTGCTCCGTGTGTTTGTCAAGTAAGTGTACAAACACTTTTATACATAAGCGACCTAAATTATTTTGTGTCGAGGCAAGGATTTATTTTACACTGAACTGTTTTTCACTTTCTAGTATTCTGCAACTTCAGTCCTATCTGTAGCACATGCGAGTAAGTGTTCTTTTTTTAGCTTATTTGCTTGATATGGGTTAGGCCTGGAAACTCATTCAGCATGTCTGAATTCTGACTTTTTTTGCTTTTATTTCAGGACTGCTTTTAAGATTTCCTTGCCTCCTGTCCTGAAGGCCAAGAAAAAGAAACTAAGAGTAGCTGTATAGCAACTTTACAGATGGACGCTGTTACCTCATGCATATAGTTCTGTTAAACAGAATATGACTTAGAAGTTGGTGACGGTTTTTTTTCTTCCAAAGGATGTGAGAGAATTGTATTCAGGTGTTGATGTTAATTCCTTAAGGACTAAACACGTAAGTGTCATGCATTACATGCACCAGCCCTTTCGTTAGATGAATGGTTGAGTTGGTGCCTAATCTGTGTGATTTTTAAAACCACATTCTTGCTTGTGATTGTCGGAAACCAAGCACTGCTTTTTCTTAAATACTTGTGAAACAAGCAGTGTCCTGGTGATGCCAGAATAGGTTTCTAGCCTGAGAGCACACAAGGCCCTGATTTGGCAAACGCTTACACACATGTGTTTAAAGCAAATTAAGTATGGGCATCAGCACTTGTGGGATCTAGATCTTAGAGACCTAATTTGCTGTTCCCTAGGGAATCAGAATCCTGTTGATTTGCTTGGATGTGTTACCTGCAGGCAGGCTGCAGCAGGATGAAAATCTTGGGTCATTTCCCAAGAGTTTCAACACAGTTTACAGTCTGCTGTCCTTTGTAAAGAGTTGAATCTGATTTTTTTTTTTAGTGGCACCATTTTTTTTTAGTGGCATTATGTCCTTTCTGGGCATTTCTTTTTTCCTTCCTCACTTTGGTATCTTCTCTCCAAACAAATATTGTTTGAAATCTATTCATCTGAGTAACTATTACCATGTAATACGCAGATGAGTAATTTTCCTGCTGAAGGTCATTAACACAAACTTTCCTTACTTTGGAAAAATAACTATTGGGTCCCTTTTTGTTTCTCAGATGAGTGTCGGCTTAGAATGGTAAGCTTGCTGATTAGATTTTAAGATGGTTCTTGAAACCGGAAAACAGTTTAGATCTATGATAATAAGATTTGTTTCTAGGTTTGAATATAGTATGGCTTACCTAGAGCATTCACGTGACACTTAAGAAGGAAGTTCTGCATATTTTGAAATGATATTTTTGTATCTCAGAATGTGAACACACACTGCATGTTCTCAGTTCAAAGCATTTTGTTTTGATCTAAAAAAATTAAAAATCCTTGTCTACTTTTAAACTGTAACAGCATATTTGGTGTTTTAACATGTATTTAATAACTGATGTGCTCCTCAAAAGTATAAGGGAACTCATTATTTTCTATTTAGGGAAAAAAAAGACTAGAGAAATTCAGTTTCTTTTTTAAAGATGTATATAGCAATTGAGACTTCATTTTCATTGGGTTGTTGTCTATGTAACTGTTTTATCAAAATACCTTTTTTTTACTGGCTTGTCTGTTGATTGAGAACCATTTTATTTGAACACAGTATTTATAATTTCCTTTTATATGAATATTTGTAATAAA
>JAGPOW010001167.1:21497508-21522386 GCA_030014935.1 Caiman crocodilus | reverse complement strand
GGTAGGGCAGGCGAGGCGGGGTGGTTACTCTGTGGGAGGTGTGTTCCCAAGGGTCTTTTCTAACTTGAACCCAACTACATAGCTGGTCCAATAAACAAAACCACCCTAAAAAATCCTTGCTGCTTGTGTCATTTTTGCACTATCATGGCCACATCACTTTTCCACTACTAAACTTTAATGCACCAGAAACGAAAAATGAATCCAAGTCCGCCCCAAATGTGAGCCGTTCCTTCTTTTTTGGGTGTCATGAAAATTAATTGTCATTTCTTTTTTTTTAGTCTTTCAGCCTTCTTTTATCTACATGTCCGGGCCAATTGTCAATTCTGTTTTAATTGGAAATTCAGCAGGAGTCAATTTCTCCCTAGCTGTAGTAAATCATGTGGATGCTGAGACAGGTGAGAGGACTTTTTAAACCATTCATTTGTCAAATGACACATAGGTAAACATTGGTTTAAATCTTAATTCACGTTCAGTCCCAGACATAATTGGAAGTATGGTTATATACCCTGTTATAATTGCGTTTGTCCTGTGCTTCATTGGTTACCAACCCCGGAGCTTGAAAGAACTGCTGCTGATCCGAGAAGGTTTCGATTCTCAAGTGGGCTTTGCTCACAGCTCCTTTGACTCTGGGGCTCTGCAGAGGCATAGTGAGTTTGTCCGTGCGGCACCAGTTGTAACAATGGGATTTAATTCTTTTTTATTTTGCCCTGAAGAGAGTGCTTAACAGTAAGGTAACAAGTTTTAACCCACTTTTTTTGGAATTTAGGATTCTTGCCACTTTCAGACTGCAGTGGGAATAGAAGGGCTGGTGACTGGAGTTTGAACGTAACACCTGGCCTGGTATGTAAAATAATAGTTCTTCCTTGCCATTGTAGGTAGTTGAGATTTAATGTGTTAAGAATTTATGTGAAGCTAACTTGGTAATATATAATACACCCAGCTTTGGTTTCTTGTCTTGGCTTTTTGCTTCTTGGAGAACCCCTGATTTTGTACACCAGAAATCCCAGGATGCTTTTTATGAGAGTAAGGGCTTGGAGGTGCCATTTGTCTTGTGCCTGAGTGCTGTCCTGTCATTATAGCTGTTTGGTACCATCCTACCTGCACGTGCTTGCAGCTTGTGATGGTCATCAAAATCTTTTGCAAGGTGCCACATAAATACAAAATTATCGGTTTTCTCTATTATGGGTTGTGGAACTTCTGCAGAAGTATTGTGCTCAGTGCTAATGGGGATCACTGGGTTTGCATTGTTCAGTGGCCATCCTGGTACAGTAGGTAAAGTGAGGCTGTGATGGACTCCAGAACTGGGCCTGTTTTCACTTCTCAGAAGGATTCTACAGAAAACCAAAAATTAAATCCTTTTCCTGGCATTAGGCTTTTGCATGTAAGTTTTGAGGTAATGCATTTCATCTGTATGGATATATTCATAAACTGTATATACATGACAGCCTCCTTCATTTGCAAATCCCAGTGCATATTTTTCACATTTCTCCCAAAACATGTATTCCTTCTTAAATAATTGGTACCCCAGGAGATATGCAACAGTACTGAAACTTCTCCAAATGCAGTGTAGAACTAAGTATAATCATGTACATTTGGCCATTAAACTTTAGCTGACATTTTTCAGGATGCTTCCGAACTGACAGTGAGTGTGACCAGAAACCTGCAATTGTGTTTGCTCAATACCACTGATTGCTGCACAGAGCCCCTCTGTATTATTGAAACTCTTCAAGTTTCTGCTTGCCGTGATTCCAAAATGTTGGCATATCTCCTGATTCAAGCTGAAATATATGCCAACTCTTCTTTTATGGGAAACGTGTCAGGTAAGTGTGTAGCCTTAGTACAAAATCTGTCTTCTGGGGTTTTTTATATTTTATTTTTTTATATTGGTATGTCTTTCTAGGCATTCTGATGATTATTTTAAAACCCACGGTGCACTACCTCTTACTGCTTCAAACTGCAAGCTGTAGACAACAGGTGAAATTCTGGCTGTGAAGAAATCAAAGATAAACTTATCATTTGTCTTCAACAGACTTGCTTTTCATTCAGTAATTTTTGGGGCTATACTCCTGCCCTTTTGAATGTGTGCAATACTGATTCAATAAGTTTATTATGAGCTAAATTATTTTAGCAGTTCTGTTGTTGGTAAATCAAATGAGTAAATGACATTTTAATATATTTTCAATTCTTTCTACTCAAAAAAGTGTGTTAATTAAAGTGGAGATCATCATGTAGGGACTGCGGATTTGAATGATGGCTTACCATTAAGTCAGTCTACAGTCTTTTAATATAAAAAGGATTTTTCTAATTTCTTATGTTACTAGTGATACATTTAAAAGTTTTGCATGGCTCTCCTTGTGTAGGTATAAGTGATTGGATCTAAATGTGAGGTAATGAAAAACTGCCATTAGAGCAGGAATAAAAGATACTGGAATTATGTTTAACATATTTTTAAGTAAGTTACATACAGTAAAAATGAACTCTGATGCAGACATTCTTTTACTTTTTTTTTCAAGGGAAAGTGGTCATCTAATTTTGATAAGTGGGATTGCAATGTAAGATAACATGTTGACTTTAGGTAGGGTCTAAATATTTTGTGCATTTCTTTTTTTAATAGAAAATGTATCAGTCATTCCAAACCAAGTGTTTCAGCCTTTAGGCTCTTGTCCTTGTGACCTGACAGCTGGAGCCTGTGATATTCGCTGTTGCTGTGATGAGGTACTGATTTCATATTTAACTTCTCAGTTATACCTGTTATTTTTTTTTATACTCCAAGTTGTCTTGGAAGCGCTACAAAATCCACTGACGTACCTAAGAAATTATTTGTCAAATATTGTGCTTTAGTTTTTATTGCCATGGGCTTTGAGGAGTAAATGCATCATTTTAAACCAATCAATATAGGACTGTAGCATATCCTGTGTTTCAGTGAGAACATTGTTTCTGTTCTTTGGTGTTTTAATAGTAGATTTAAAAACAAGCCGCCAAAACAAACAAGCAAACAAACAAATCCAACTTATTTTATTTAAAACATTTAAAGGTCATGAAGTTTGCCTGTTATGGGGCAGCTATACGTGTTGTAGTCAGTGCATAACATTTGTGTCAGTCTCTCCATTCTCGCTGTAACACCGAGGAATGTTAGGAGATTGGTCCACAGCTTCTTAAATAACACTTCCTCTGATAATCATCTGTCATGGTGAAAGCCCAGCTTTAGTGAGGTGGTGGGGAGAGATGGTTATCTTGTTAAATAACTTCTTTTCTTTTTTTAAGGAATGCTCCTCGGACTTGAAACAGTTGTTCAGTGGATCCTGTTTCACTGGAGTGTTTGGTGGGAATGTAAACCCGCCTTTTGACCAGCTATGCTCTGTTCAGGCAGAGCACAATGTTCCTGACTGGTTTCCTTTCTTGTGTGTACAGTCTTCCCTTGACAATACACCCTTTCTTGGTTACTTCTACCATGGCTCTGTGTAAGTTTAAAAAAAAACACTGTGAATGTATCTAATGATTCTGAGATGCCAATATTGTTGTTAAGCTGCTTATATGATTAAATATTATTTACAGGTATATTTCTAATTGGCATTGAAAAATGTACGTGCTTTAAGTTTACATAGTGAAAGCGAATGGCTATTGTATGTGTGCGTAGGGGTTATCTCTATTAGGAAAGAAATCTTAAAGGACAGAACATGTAAATATTGCCTCAGATAATACAAGAATTGTTTATTTTTAAATCTGTTTCCAGCTCTCCATCCCAAGCTTTTTCATTCAAGATCCCTTTACAAACTGTTCCTCAAAAACTTTCTAATGGTTACAGACAAGGAGATCCAATTATGACAAAAGAAAATGATTATTTCACAGTTCCTCAGGTAATAACTTCATTTTAGTAGCATTTGATTTTTTGGGGGGTTTTCCTTTACTCCCTACTTGTAACTGTCACTGTTCCACAGGTCTTGGCCATTGTATAGAAAGAAATTAAGTTGCAAGTAATTCTTTAACTTGCTGTTTTGAATGGTTGAAATACTTTTCCCTCCCCCTTCCCTCAACTAGTACAGAATTCACATTTAACATAAAGAATTGCTCTGCTACCATCAGTTTTTTTCAACACAAAAGTAATGGTTATAACTCAACGGGAAAAAACATTTAAAAAAAAATTCAGGAAAAGTTGGCATAACTTACATTTTTAAGTGTTCTTTATGTTTCTATAACCTACAAACTGAAAATTTTTGCTTATTTCTTTAAACCTGTGATCAGCTACCCAGACTTTTTGTAATTTCTTTTTACATTTTAGAGAGTGTCACTTATAGCAGATTGTCTGACATATTGGACTGAAGTCATAAATTGTCATGTAATATTGTTTATGGAAATGTTTATAAATATCAGTTTCTTTTTATCTGTATAATTCATTTGGTCTAAGAACTTGCTTGTTCTGACGCAGGGCTGATATTGGCTATAATGCAGGCATTCAGTACAGTGAATTTTTTTGTGCTTGAATGGTAGAGCTAAAATTAATTCCATCTTCATGTTCTTTTCTGCAGCAGTCCATGGCTGGACAGTGTGTTGAAAATAGCCCAGTAGCATTCCTTCAGAACTTTGATGCTACTTGTCTTACTAATCTAGCTTTGTACCAGGAACAATCCTCTTTTACCCAGATGATAAACAATGGTGCTGGAGGTATGTTGCATCTGCTTTGACCAAAATGTGCTGATATTTGTTGGAGAATAAATGTAGTATTGATATGGTAGCCCCTTAACGAATCATGATATCCTGAGTTTCTCTTGTCCTTATATAGTAGTTGTGATAATGCACCGGAGGAGGTGCCAGCTTTCCTTGAAAGGCACTCTTGTCTAAACTGTTCTTAGTTATAAGTAAGGTGTGGTGTTTCTAAGGAATCTGCTGTGCTTTATCAGCAATTTGTCCCTTTGCCAAAAACTGCTGGTTCGTTTTTCTAACTCATAAAGCTTTGCTTTGGACGAAGAAAGAGCATGTGACTGTCTTGCATCCTAATCAGTTTTTGTTTTTCTTGTCAGACATGATACAACCACGTGTGGTCTTTGAGAATGTCACTGATGTGTACAGCTTCATCATTCGGATAGGTGTGTGTCTTAATTTTGACATATTTATTTGTATTCAGCCTTAAAGAGATATGGAGTAGGTGATGTGCGAATGAAACTTTTGTCTGTTCTGACTATTGAAAGGATTCGTGGCTGTTACTCAACTCTCAGTGCCAGGCTGTGCAAAGTGAAAAATGGTAAGGCCTAATTCGGTTCCCCTTCAAGTCAATATAAATAAGTCTTTTGATTTCAGCTGGAATTGGATCTGGCCCTGGCAAGCAGCTAAAAGCAATCATAAAGACCAAAAAATACACCTTTGCAATCATGAAGTTAAGATATAAATACAGCCAAAATCGATATTCAAGCGTGGTAGGCAGGCCTCGGTCATAAGCACATGTACAGATCTCAGAATAATAACATTTTACAGCGAATTAAAGAGTATGTGTTTGTACAAAATGCATAGGTTAGTGGGGTGCATCATTAGTTTGCTCTGCTGTTCTGAGACTGTGGGAATTAAACACCTAAAATGAGTTTTACTTAAGTTAGGATAAAAGTTCTTGTGTCTTGTTTTTTGTTAAACACAGTATTTCTTCTGTTTTTATGTTTAATACCAAAGTCTTCTGTTTGGCATAACAACATAACCCCTTTCATCTGAACTGGTTTCATTTGCAGGAGATGCTCAGCCGACAGGTTCTTGTAAAAAAGAGACCTTTGCAGAATATTATACGTTCACATGGAAAGACAGAACAGTACAAGAAATAAATGTTACAGTTCTCACTGGAGACTTGTGTGATGGAGGTACAGGGTTTCTCTGCCAAATTGCATGTTCTCAAACAGCATTTCTTTTCCTCAGTGACAATTCGTATGATGGATATTCTTGTTGAAATGTCACAACAAAACTGTTTGACATTAGAATTTTCCCTGTTGCTTTTAAGAGCAAATGTTTGATTAGCTTTGATAGTCGGTGCATTGTTTTAGCTGAATTGTACAGTAATGGGTAATTGTTGGGTGACAACCCATGCATTGTTCACATGGACAGGTACACATATTAATAGAGTCCACTGGAAGGTTTCAGAAGCTTCATAGAATATCCTGAATATATTCTGAAATCTTTTCTATGAATGTGTAATTCAAGAGTATAGATCTAACAAGCAACAGTTGGTGGGTGTGCACTAGTTAACAAGACAGGTGATTCCAGGAGAAGATGGAGTTTAAAAAAAGAAACATTTGTATCGGAAATGAAGCTAACAAAAATTGGCTCCAGGCTACTTTTTGCTAATGAAATTATTTATACCATTTTTTCTTTTATTAGAACTGTTGACTCGGAGATTCACGGTAAACTTTGTCAGTGAAAATAGTACTGCTACAACAGAACTCTCTGGGAATCCAGGTGAGGTTAACTATTTTACTTCGGCTTCTTTTAGTTGATCTGAAAACCTTTTTATGCAGTCATAATTAGAAATCACTTTCTACACCCTTTCAGAATTCATAACATGGATGTCTATAACTTCCTGGCTTTCTGACCTGTCACTTACATTTGTGAGGCTGAAAAGTAGCATCAGACATTGTAGCACTAACACATTAGGGTTTCATTTTGCTGATTCTACAGGCTATAATGCTAGGCCTGCAGTAACACTTACAGGTCATCCTCATGTTCCCTTGGGTGCCAAGTTGCTTCTGTGTCAGCATGTGAGGATGGGAAGAGGACGTGGCTCTCTGTCTTCTGTCCCATTTTCCATGGTGCAATCATCTAACCCAAGGTAGAATTTGACTCTCACGGATTTTGCAGGTCATTGATAGTCTTCTTTAAAGTAAGGCCATTCCTGCTATGATGGATACATTTTGTTTAGAAGGAGGCAATGCCACACCAACCAGCTAGGGTCCTTAACTTGTTCAGACCTATAGGAACAGTACTTGTAGCAAAATCAGAAGAAATTTTGATAGTGTTTTACAAATACTAATCCCACACAGTGCTCGCTCTTGTGAGGGAAGTAACTAAGAAAAACTAATAGTCCCTAGTATTTATCAGTTGATCCAAAGGACTTTACAATGGAGGTCACTATCATTATCTATATTTTGCAGATAGTGAAGTTGAGAAGTTAAGTGACTAGCCCAAAATCACAGATGGTGTGGATATCGTCAGGACTAGAATTCAGGAGATTTTAGTCTTCTTGAATTAGGTTTACTGCACCAAAGAATCTTTGAGGAGTTAAGAGAGTCTTGGGTGCCAACTCTGGGAGATAATACAGAGGTATTATTAACATTGTGTTCATGCTGATGGATTCTTACCAAATGTTCATGATGTTTCTACATGTATTTAGGTTATCAAGTTGGCAAACCTGTTAGAGCTGTAAATATGAGTTCCTTGGATCCTGCCACTCTAAACCTTTGGCAGCCAGGTATTAGCTTTTTTAATATGCTATGCTGTTGGGAATACAGTTCAGTTCTCCTGACTTCCGCTTCAATGTTCAGTCTGCTAGACCAGAGGTCTCAAGCTTGTTTGGTTCCATGGGCCAGATCTGGACTTCAGGTCTCCTTGCAGAATGGATCTGGACCCACCTGGGGCAGCAGTGGCTCAGGGAGCTGCAGGGGCTAATACAGCTATTGCTTGCCCTGTTGTCACCAAAATGAGTCTTCACTGAGGTTCCCTACCTCAGAATTTGGCAGTGGGTCCTGTTTTCGAATGTCTGACCCTTCTAGGAGCCATACGTTTTGCCACCCCTGTACTTAGCTACTCCTGCAGTTGGCAGACCTATAGCTGAATTCAGGATTTGCTTGGGAACACCTTTTATTGTACCACCAATTTTATATGTGAGATAGGTGTTAGACAAGCTTTTGGACACAATAAGGCCTTCTTTTAGGTATGAGAAAAAAGCTTAAGCTTTTTAACCCATTAGAACAATGACTTTTGTTTAATTCTGTTATGTTAATAAAACAGATGACTTAAGTGGGTTCCAAACCAGTGGAGCAAAGGTAAGTTATCATGACTACT
This sequence comes from Caiman crocodilus, assembly GCA_030014935.1. Taxonomy (NCBI): domain Eukaryota; kingdom Metazoa; phylum Chordata; order Crocodylia; family Alligatoridae; genus Caiman; species Caiman crocodilus. The sequence goes on along the minus strand of JAGPOW010001167.1, from coordinate 21,514,352 downwards.
TACAGGTCAGGTAAAGGACAGTTGCTACAGATAAACCTAGCTAAGTAAAAGAAAAAGACCATTCAAAGGGAAGAGGGCAGTTATCACTGTGGAACATAGATGGGTTAGTTAGCAGAGGCATTGGGTAAGTTCTAATGAGACATAAAACCATTTTTAGGATAAGTCCATAATATTTGGTGTCTGGAAGAGTCATGAATTCTTGTTCCCAGTCATGTCTTTTGCTTGCATGCTTGTCTTTTGCTTGCATTTGTGATGTTTTTGGTGTTCTTTTCAATTATTTTGTGTGCGCAAAATACTGTAATGAGAGCATTCATTATGTTCTGCTATAGGACTGCTAACTTCAAACTGTAAAAGGTAAAATGTTCCTTCACTCACATGATTGTGTTGATTGAATTTAAAATTACTTGTTTTGTTTTGAAAGGGAGATGTTAAGAGGAAAGAAAATGTATTTAAGTCTGAACCACATTGTTTCCTGTGTAGCATTTAAAACAAATATCACTTGTGGTTGGAGATTTGCAAAGTTGATATAATAAACCACAAATAGTTGCATTCATTTTACAGTTGGCAGCAGTTTGTGTACACCAACTTTTACACCTGTTCTGTTTGGAATAAATTCACTGTCTGGATGCATTTTAGAAGTTGATATGAACGAAGATTGCAATTGGTTAAGGTGAGCTATATGTGAATATCTTTCCTATATGTATTTGTAGTTAGTTAAAAAAATCTAGTTCTAGCTTTAGCATTTCAAATAAGAAACTAATGCATTTAGAGTGTCCACTTCTGTTAAGATATTACCATAGTGGTCATTTTTGTCTTTTTCTATTAAAATTAGTGTCTTTAAAACAGCTCTTGTGCTAATTGCTGGTATTCATACATTGATTCATTATTCTGCGACAAAATTCTTTTTGTCTTGAATTCCCCGTGCTTGTTCTTTTTTACTTCTTTTAGAAGAGGGAATAATTATTCCAACTTGAGCAGAATCTTGCGGTTTTGAAGTTAGCCTTTCAAAAACATTAAACAATCCCATAAAAAATCCCCTATTTTCTTGTCTCTGGAGTTGCTCACCTAGCTGAAATTTATTTTTACTAATTGCCTTCAAAGAGAATTTTGAAACTCCAAAATATCAAAACATTTCTTGTGAAAAATGTTACCTTAGTTATGTAGGTAACCCTAGTCCCCATGACTGCAGTGCCTTATATCTAAAATAATTTATTCTTGGAAGGCACAGCAGTGCTCATGTCCCATTGTAGATGCAGAACTAATGTTGAGAATTGTTGGCTTAATGACACCTGCTTAATACCCTTGTTTACATAGGAATCATAGAAAAGGAGGGCTGGAAGGGATCTCACAAGTTCATCTGGTCCAGTCCTCTGCTTGAGCCAGGACTGTCTTGGACTAAAGGATTTCAGCCAAGTGTCTGCCTAACTTGCTCTTGAAACTCTCCAAGGAAGGAGATTCCACAGTTTCTCTTCATAGCCTATTCCAGCACTTGACCACCCTCATAGTTAAAAAGTCTCTCCTAATTTCCAACCTAAATTTTCCTCTGCTGCTGTTTGAGGCCATTGTTCCTAATCCAGTCCCCTATGACCAAAGAGAAAAAGCCCATTTCCCTCCTCTGTAATTGCCATTAAGGTATTTGAATACCGTTATCAAATGTCTCCTCAGCCCTCTCTTTTCCAAACTAAATAACTCTACTCACTTATTTCACCCTGTCCTTACAAGACTTGTTTTCCAGGCCCCCAGTCATTTTTGTTGCTCTGTACTGGACTCTTTCCAACCTGTCCACATCCTTCTTGAAGTGTGGGGCCCTACACTGGACACAGTATTTCAGGCAAGGTCTCACCTCTGCTGAACCGAGCAGAAGAATCACTTCCTTTGATTTGCAAGTGACACTCCTGTTAATACATCCCAATGTGCTGTTAGCTTCTTTGTTGCAAAAAAAAAAAAAGAGATTACATTGTTGACTTGTATTCAGTTTATAGTCTTCTGTATTCCTGAGGTCCTTCCCTCCAGTGCTGCAGTCTAGTCAGTCATTCCCCAGCCTGTCTCAGTGTATGAAATTATTCTGTCCCAAGTGCAGGACTTTGTACTTATCTGAGTGATTGTGGACCATTTTTCCAGCCTGTCCAGATAACTGGTTATCTCAGGGAATGATACAGCTCCTTCAAAATATGCACTCTATACTATCATGCTAGGGTACAGATTTAATATTGGCTCAAAGGGAAGTGATATGACCTCATAAGGTTGTCATCACCAATTGCAGCCCACACTGCAGCTACAAGTACTGTCAGCATGTAATACTGAGCCCAGAGTGGTATGGCTAGACTTGTTTGTGATGTATCGAGTTTTGCAGGGAGAAAACAACTGAAAGCCTTAACTCATTAGTACCAGCTACTCATGTTGGAAAGAGAGGCAACTCCAATTTCAGTGTTTCAAACGACTGGGTGAAAATAATACGTAAGTCAAGGCCTCACCTGTATCTTTAGCTTTGGACTCATGATTCTTGGTTTTAATTTGTGTTAATCATATCATTTTAATAATATGTTAATCATGCAGTAGTAGATGCTCGTGATACCAGTGATTTTAATTTTAAAAGTTGAGAAATCTTAATTGTACATCAAAATGGGTTACGAGTTAAATATTTATTTTAATTAGCATTTTATATGCAAGATGCAACTGCACATATTTTGTTTCCCTATTGGATAAAAAAAAATTGTCTTCATGTGATACTGTACCTCTCTCCTATGAGCAAACAAAAAGAAAATATTTTATTGTATTTCTGTGCAGTATTTATCAATACCTTCCTGCTTTGTGCTAGTGTTTAAAATGCATCTTTTTAGTTTGTTTCCCCAAATGTGTGATTCTCTTTTATTTAATAGGTTTGGATCCCTTTAACCCTAAAACCAATGCAAGTGTTGGAAATCTGGAAGGGGTATGCCAAGATATTCCAGCTAATCTGAATATTCGCATAATCACTGCTGACATTGGAGCAATAGAAGGGATTCCACAGCAAGAGATACTTGGCATACAGATCAGGTAAAAGAAAATAATGTTTTTTTGACTACATTCAAATAATATAATTTTCAGTTATGGTGACAGCTGTTTAGTATGGGAAGCCCAAAATGTAATGGCCTCTTTTATCTTTTTATCAGGAGTAGATTTAAAAAGAAAAAATAATGATCTCTGTTTGGAACACGGATCCCGCTGATAGTCACTTTCACCTTCTGGTTATATACTAGCTGTGCCTAGCTCTCATTTTGCAAATGAAACTGAAAATAAATAGCTGTATTAAAACAGAAAAAATGTGCAAAATATTTAGTTGTTCTAGCAATTGCGTTAACAAAATCAATTGCTGTAAAGAATTCTAACTTAACAGCGTTATCTTATTAGCAGCCATGTTTGTTTCTGCTTGTGACTGACTTGCAAATAAACAGGGATCCTGGTTTTCTCTGTTTAAAAATATAAAATTCTCTGATGAATCCAAAATTTTCTAATTAAAAAAACCCAAGTCTGCGTTTTTCCATGATTAAAATGAAACGTCACTATGTATACAGATTTCAGTTTTAACACAATTTTTTATTGATATATTTACAGTTTTAAAGCAGTTTGGAAACCTACCAGTGCCTCAATCATTATAGTAAAATAAATTCGAAATATCTATGTATTTTGGCACTTGATTTTGTTTTTAATCATAGAAAATTGGAACTCTCCATGCCCTCTCTGCTCACCAGGACATGGGTTCAGCTGCAGCTACCCCTCCCCTCTGATTCCTCCCACTCTCCCCCCACTGCTTTGTGATGCTGAGCAGCTCTGATATGCTGGTGCCCCTTATTTCCAAGTCACAGCCCCCCCAACTGCCCCATCCCCACGAGCCCCTCACTCGTGACCTGCAGCCCCCGCCACCCTTTGCAGCCCTGCTGGTGCCTCTTTCTTGACCCAGTGCCCCTACACACCCAGGCCCCAGCCCCCCAGTGTGTGGGGCAGGGTGGAGCGCTGGCAGCGTGGAAGGATAAGGAGAATAATAACATTGGCTAGCTCTGATTCAGATAGAAAGTAATACAGTTATAAAAATATGGTAGAAAATATTGGCAGCAAAGATGTACCAAAAGCATTTAAGAACCTTTATAAGATGTGTATGTAGATATTACTTGTTTTTTTTCCAGTTTCTCAACTGTGACATGGCAATTCCAGTGTGGGATTATCTGTGAAAATAAGCCCAGTTATCTTCCTATCACTGTGTCAGTGCAGTTTATTAAAGTACCAGCTCAACCACCAGTTCCAAAGACAAGGTAACTTTTTACATAAATCTAATACCTAGTATTATATCAGGTGGAAGTGTCCAAATAAAATAATGTTAATAAGACACGGCAAATGTGATTTGTTCTGAAACAAACTAATATGTTGGAGACCTGTTTAAATTGTACTGCACTGCAGTGGTTCTGTCAGTCAAGTCTATTCCTATAGGGTACAAAGTACATTATGTTCCATGAAGCTAGTGAGAATTTGCCAAGAGTTAAGAGTGCACAGCATCTTGCAGGCTAGACCCCAAAGGGCCTCATCCTGCAGCTCTTATTCATACGGCAGTTTCTTCCATTGACTTCAGTAGGACTACTGGTGCAAGGTTAATTGAGTAAATAAGGGCGAGCAGATTGGTTCTAAGGGTGCTTATACACATGTTCTGGGAGGCAGGGGGAGGGAATGCTTTAATTAAAGCCGTTCCAAGAGCCACCCTAATTAAAGTGCCTGGAGTGCCACATGTATCAGTGTCCTCGCACTGAAAAATGGTGATGGGGGCACTTTAACTAAAACCTGAATGAGCGTTAAAGTATCCTGCCACCATTTTTAAGCATAGGGATGCTGATACGCTAAGCGTAATTACCAAGCTCTAGCAGATTTGATTAATCAAGTCTGCTCCAATATGCTGTAACTACAGAGCAGCCTTGATGCATGTGTGTAAGTGCCCTAAGACTGTCTCTTGTCTTGTCAGCATGTGCAAGCAATTGCATTATTATTATTGACATGTACTACAAAAACATAGAATTCAGATAGGGGAAAGACCTGTTAAGTCACCTTGACACGGCCAAGATGGTTCCCTTGGCTTTTTTTATGTATTGACACTAGTGCTCTGGTTGTAATGTTGTTTTAATTCATCTTTTATATATAATTGTTTTTCAGGTTTCAGATTAATTATACAGAATATGACTGTGATCGAAATGATGTTTGCTGGCCACAACTTCTGTATCCATTGACACGGTACTATACAGGTAGAACAGGCTTTGCGAATACTTTGGGACTAACTTGACTGTTTGCATGAACAGAGTGTGTGAAACATGAGCCTATCCAGCTCTTGCAAAACAAACTACTAGAATGGGAGAGACAGGATGGGAAGTCAGGATTTCCCAACTCAAGAACTAACACTGTAAAGATAATAAAGGAATTTTTCCTTTTCCTACACATCACCAGTAACCCAAATTGGCTAAATTCTGTCATTATCAGAACTAAATAGGCTAGCTGACTAATTTAGCATGCAAAAAGTGTGGGAAAATACAAGCAATTTTCCCAGTGAAACCAAACTATGGGGATTAATGGTCGGAGACAATAAATTGCACTTCTTATGTTCAGGGAGATTATGCAGATTAAACGGCTCAGGGTTGGCCAACCTGTGTCACAATTATCACAAGTGGCACGGGCACCCAGTGTGGTTCGAACCAGATTGAGGGGAGTACTGGCAGCACAGTGGCAGACAGGGCAGGGAACAGAAAACAGCAGCAGTTCAGGTAAGGAGCAGAAAGCAGAATAGAGTGGGCAGGGGAATGGGATCAGAGTGGCATTTGGGAAAGATTTAGGGCTAATTTGGGGCATTCCTGTCAACAAAAGTTGGTCTCCCCACTTTTCTACTTGTTCTTCTTATGCACTGATAACTGCAGAGACAAAGGCCATTGACACGGTCTACTTTGTGCAGAATCAGGCTTAACACTGGAAATGACAAAAAAACTTAACATTTGCAGTCTCATTTTGTGTTTTATTGTATGGGCTGCCACGTTTGTTTGTTTTTTTTAAAGAAAAATTCCCTACTGATCTTCGATGTAAAAATTAAAAGGAAAAGTGATGTTTAGGCTCTTCTCATTTTCACTAGCATTTTTTTTTCCTTTCAGGAGAACCATACTCTCAGTCTCTTGCTAAAGGCTTGGTACTGGTGTTCTTCTTGTTACTTGCAGTAATTCTGAGTAATCCTTGGAGTAAGCTCCTAATAATTTGGGATCACACGTCACTTTAAAATTGGGCTGCAAAGAGAAACATTTTGTAAATACAGGTTTTTAATGCTGGTATTAAACTAGTGTTTGTACAGGTACTTCTTTGTAAAATTTGTGAAAAAGTATTTCTGGACTGTACATATATATAAAACTATAAAAAAAAAACAACAACATGTAAATTAAAAATGCCACTTGTATAGAAGAAGGTTTGTATTTATTTATTTAAATAGTTATTCTGCTATTTAAGTGCATGATTCTGCCGCTGTGGCTCCAGAACGGGGTTCTGTACTGCTGGCTTGGGGGATCTGCAGCGGTGCAAGATGCACTTGGCTGGACCCAGCTTCAGCGAACAAAACCTTGGAGAATTTACCAATCGGCAATTAATTTTACTGAATTACAATTGGATTCTAGCGCAGAACCAGTGTTCTCGAAGCAACTCACAGCTGAGATTTTCTTTGGATGTGGGGATAAATGCTTGAATACTTGCCTTGGAAACAAAACTATTAACTATTTGATAAAATTTAACTAGTGAAATTTATTAACTCAGATGCTATTTGCACTCACCTGTGCATAAGTTAAAAATGGCTCCTTCCTTAGCATTTTGGTGGTTCTGGGGAACACACACTAACTGTCCTTTTGTTCATTGTACTGTCTATTGGGGCACAGACTAGAAACAAAAAAAAGGCAGCCCGTGTTCCCTTCCCCTTGCATGCCTGACACGTTGCTTTCCCCTTCCACATCGATCCTTGCAGGGAAACCTCTCCCTTTTGCTTCTGGATTTTAAGCACTGAAAGCGACACGCAGCCCAGCCATCCTGCGGCGGACTGCTGCTCCCCGCGTCTTCCGGAAGCTCTGGCCACGCCCAGCTGCGCCCCGGCCGCCCACGTGTCCCGGCACCTTGGCCTGGGGGCGGGGCGGAGGCGCGGCTCGGCACCGATTGGTCGGCGGGCACTTCCGGGGGAAGGCGGAAGCGGCCGGAGGGCGGCGGGCAGGTGACAGACCCCCGAGCTGGCGGGCAGACAGGTGGACAGCGTGGGGGCCGGCATGGGCGCGTTGTTCCGCGGCGAGCGCATGTGCCTGGCGCAGCTCTTCCTGCAGGCGGGCGCGGCGTACGAGTGCCTCAGCGCGGTGGGCGAGCGCGGCCTGGCCGAGTTCCGCGACGTGAGTACCGCGCCCGCCCCCAACCGCCGGCCCCGGGCCCCCTCAGCGGGGCTCCGCCCTCGTACATGTCACACTGCGCAACAAACGGAGCTCCCCCCCCTCCCCGGGGAGCGGTGTCCTGTCGTTGCGGCCGGTGTCCGTCCGGCCCGAGGGTTGCAGGCCAGGTCCCACAGTCGCGCCTCCTGCCCGGGGGTGGAGAGGGGTCTCGGTGACGGACGTGGACGTTTATTATAATTATTATTTTTAAAGAAAAGTTTGGTGTTCCCAGCCCAGTCGAGTCCAAATCCGTGGGTCCGTCCTAACCGTAGGTTGCTCTGACATCCCCCCACCCCCATCACGGGCTTCAGATATTTCCACAGTCTTTTGGCGGGCAACCTGTGTGCTTGGGGTTTGGATACCCCCAAGTTTCGCCTGCCCTTCTTTCGCCATGTGGATGGATATAAACTCCAATGGATACAAACCGCTGGAGGGCCGCTCCAGGCCTAATACCAGGAAATACTCCCATCACAGTCGGGTGTCCAGACTGTGGGGTAAACTCCCTCTGGAGGTGCTGTGGTCGCCTACCCTGGAAGTTTGCAGGAAGGGACTGGACAGTTGTCTCACTGGGGTCGCTTGTCCCCAGTTGTCTTCCTGCCGAGAGCGGGGAGCTGGACCCAGTCTGCGAGGTCCCTTCCAGCCTTTGGCAGCTATGAAAATACGGACACAAAAGCAAGCTAGTGAGGAGCCTCTCATTTCCGTCAAGTGGGTCTTAACCCCCAACACCTCAGCGGGTACTTAACCGTGCCAGAAGAACAGTTGTCTCTGGGAACGCTTAAGAAAAACTGCCATCATGGACCCAGATACATGGTGTTTCCCCGTGGACGTGCATGTGTGGCTGTAAAGCAGCGCTGCCTCGGAGAGCCCCAGCGCTCATCCTCGTAGGGGAAGCCAAATGCCCTCTTGACATCTGCGCGTAGTGGTGTCGGGGTAGCTGCTTTTACTGCAGGGCACGGTGTTACCAGCCTAGCCCATGCCAGTCGGCAGGGGGGAGGGGTGTTTCTTAGGATGTTCTGATCGACCTTTGAAAGTCGGCGAGCAAAGAGGGCTCACCTGTGAGCATCTGAGCAACCAGACTAACACTGCATGTAAAGCTGCTAATGGCCTGTCTTCCAGGTGCCTTTGTATGGCAAACTTTTGTTCTGCGTGTAGAGCCAGGGAAGCCAAAGGGGATTAATCCTGAAAGGATTCTCATGTGGTTTAGGGTTGTATCATCAGGCCTGTTATGTTTTAGTGGGGCAAAGAAAGGGCAATATTTTAAAGGAATGCTTTCCAGCGACTCATATGCAAATCCTGATTCTGGCCTGGCAGTTAAATATGCATTTATAAAGGCAGGGCGTGCTCCCTGTGATGCTGAGAGGGGTTTAACTGTGCACAGTGATCAGTGTGCTTTCTGCAGCCAAAGCCATGTTGTCTAGCACTTTGCAGCTGGAAAGCTCTGCTAACTGGCATCTGTCAATACAAATCTTCCTTCCAAGGGATGCGGCAAAAGCAAAACTAGAAGCCCCATTTCCGGTTTCATTACTGCGAGTCCTTCTTTACCCTTTCCTTGTGGACAATGGCCTGGGGCAAAGCAGCCTGTGCGGGGCCCCCTTCCCTGTCCCCTGGCACACTAACGCCAGGGAGTGCACTGCAGGGTGCCTATTTGATTAACTGGCATCCCCCATTCCCAAGGAGATGCCGGATAACAGAGCTTTTACTGTCCTTGGATTCATTTTCAAACTGTGTATCGGACACCTTTGCAATCAATGGCAACATTCCCATTCACTGCAGCAAGGGATAATTGAACTCTGTATTTGCACTGTAATAGTAAATTAACCAAAAAAATTGGAACAGTTGCTCCATAAACTTAATTGATTTTATAACGTGATGGAAATGAGACGATTTGTTTTGTTTTGTTATAATAATGTTTGTTGTTATAACAAAAGGACAGTTGTTTGAAGACTGTCTGTCAGCGGCCCCCTGACTGCGAAGAAGCAACTGCTGTAAAGAGTGAACTTTTGTCCAGGACAGACGTGGTTCTGATTCCTGGCTGCCTGGTTTTAGTAGCGCAAATAAAAGGCTGCTCTTGGCACTGAGGTCCTGACCTGCATATGTCACCGAGCACGCTGGGACTACTCACAAGTGTCATGTTGCTAGGGGGAAGTGTTCTTAAGTCAATGAACCATTTGTGTTCTGGAGATCTACTGCTGGTGTGAAATATTTAATTAGTGTTTTTCTTTTTCATCCGCAGCTCAATCCAAACGTAAGTGCATTTCAGAGAAAATTTGTGAGTGAAGTGAAGAAATGTGAGGAAATGGAAAGGATACTTGGTAAGCTTTGTTCGTGTTAATGTTTTCCTGACTTTTCCAGACTTATGCTGAGACTTGCAGTATGTCACTTAACTTTTGTTTTTGTTTTTCTTCAACTGAAAAACGAGGCTAATGAGGCACTGGATTAGTGTTAGGTAACTATTTAAAACAGTGGTTTTCAATCTTTTTTTTTAATTTGCAGGCCCCTTTGGAAATTTCTAATGGAGGTGTGGGCCCCTTTGAATTGTACATGTGGGTATTCACATACTTTTGATTGTAGTTATCATCCTTCACAGAGCCCATAAACTGAGTGTATATAAACAAATAATGTGAAAGTGTGTCTATGTATGTATGTATTTATTTAGGGAAATCTGTTTTAGTCTCTTAAGTAGCCTTAATGACAGTAGTTTGTTAGTCCCCCAGACACTTGTTTTACTCCTGCCTTGTAGCAAAGAAAAACTCTTTTGTATCATGTTTTGAAGATCCCCTGTACCTAGAAACCTTCGTATGAGTTAAACATGAATAAGTTGTCATGTGTCAGATCTTGCAAAACACTCAGCACCTCCAGTTATGACTGAAGATCAGTGTGAGTGGAGGGTGTCCAGGAGGAGTTCAGGATTGAACCCCTACATGAGTTGCTTAGGTAATATGTTTTGACAAGTGTAAGATAATATGAGCCCCTTTAATTCCATCTCTGTTCTCTACTCCAGGATATTTAGTGCAAGAAATTAAAAAAGCAGATATTCCTCTTCCTGAAGGAGACGTTGCTCCTGCTGCCCCTGTGCTTAAACATGTTTTAGAAATCCAGGTAACTTTTTAAAAGGTTTTTCACAGAAATGAAAGGCAGTGTTAGGTTTAGGTACAGCCACTTGCTTCCCTTTGGTCTGGGTGTCAGATCCCTGCAGTTCTTGTTTACGGTTGTGAGAGTTGATAGATTTTCAGTGCCATTTCTTACTCGATCATTTGCTGTCTGTATGGTCATAGTTCTGCTATTAGTGCTTTTAAGAAATTGGAGCAACTTGATGGTGGAGGTTTAATTAATTTGCCTTGTGCTTTCTCCTCTGTGAAGCTTTTTCTTTTTCAGTCAGTAGGATATCAAAGACATAATTGAGGATATGTCTTGCTGGAGGCTTTTCTGGCTTAGATCAAAGCTAACCCTTAATTTTGTTTGCATGACTCAGGGAGCAAGATTATTGCAAAGCTAAAGTAAAAAGCTTATTGGAAGCTGATGGATGAGAAAGAGAAATAAAGGGCCTGCATGTATCCTTTTTACCACTAAAAACCTTTTTGTTTTGAGGCTCTAAGTAATTTTACAACAGAAGGAGAGATTTTTCTGATTTCATTATCTTTTCATCCTTTTTTGGATGAATACGCCAAATACGCTTATGAGTGTCTCAGATGATTTAGATGAATGGTAGAATTTTGAATTGCAGACTAATCCCTATAAAACAAAATTATTTTGCTAATTTGTTAGTAGGGCTAAATATTATACTGCTTCCATTAAAGAAAGCATGTGACGGTAGCAAATCGGTTGCAGAATGCTACTTCTGCTCTTATTCTCTGATCTGTTAATTAGGAAGCCAGAATTTCAGTTACAAAACAGGTTGTAATAAAGAGTGGTAGTTGGTATACGTGGTGTTGAGAAGAAGTAATTAAACACTCCTCATGTTGGATACCTATTTTGTTTAATCTGTGTTGATCTATTCATATTATGGAATATATTTTATCAGTTCTCCATGTGGAGTGCATAGATATTTTAATGATCCTATTTGGTAAAATACAGCAACAAATTAGAAATAGCTATTCTTATTTTTTGAAATAAAGTGGAAATGCTAATGTTTCTCTGTACTGTAGGAAAAGTTGCAGAAACTGGAGTCAGAGCTGAGAGAGGTGACTAAAAACAAAGAGAAGCTGCGGAAGAACCTGCTTGAGCTGACAGAGTATATATACATGTTGCGGGTCACACAAGGCTTTGTCAGGAGAAGTGCTGAGGTACTACATATACTTGGACTATGTCAGTTGTGTTTTCTTGTGACATCTTGCTTTCTAATGTAAATCCATGAGTAATTCTGGTAGAGCTATTAAAACATCATGCATCCTTATGACTGTTTGTATGGTGGCAGTTGTTAGGGATACCGATCAAAGACTGGGGTCCAGTTTTACTCGGCCGTGTGTATATACAATGAAAAGTTAGTCACTGCCCTAAAGGAGCTTTCAGTTTCCGTATCAAATCACTTAAACACTGATTTTGGTATCTACTAAAATGAATGAAGACGTGATTTGACTCTTTTATGCTCATGTTACATTTAGAAGTCTGTCTTAAAATCTTTGTGATAGTAGTTTTAATCATTGACAAAAATGATGAAAAATATACAAGGTCCTGAGCTCTTACTTGTTATTTCAAATCGTAAGGGAGATATTTTTTGTAAAATGTTTTAATCAATTTGCAATATATTATTTTTTATTAAACTGACTGATATTAAATCTTTTGAAAACTGCCTGCCTCTCATTTGATAGCATGAACCATATATACCTGCAAATTATGAAGAATTCCCAACTTTGGAAACTGAACCCTTGGTGGACTACAATTGTATGCACAGGCTGGGTGCCAAACTGGGGTAGGTAATGTTAAAGAATCTTGTTGATTAGGTATGGAGATTGGGATCTAATGTACTGCTATTAAACTCCTCCCTCTAAATACTGGTTTAGATCCGTACCTAGCGTAAAAAAGCGTAGCTTTATGGACTTCAGTTGAGCAATACCAATTTTCACGAGTAGAGAATGTGGCCGAGTTTATCGAATCCAGTTTTGTTGCTGAATTATTGAGGACAAGGAGTATGACCAGACTGCTATTGCAGTATGTTCACTGAAGTGATTTAAAGGGTGCGTTTTATAGAAAATGTACACTTCCACTAGATCATTATATTTCATTACTGTATTTGCTGCTCTTGTTATAAGGTAAATGTAGTATTTTAATCATTAATGACAGCTGTAAAATACTAAAATCATTAATTTGTCAAACATATATGTGTATGTTGAAAGAGCTGCACCCAACACATGCTCACAGTATTCCTGCATGATAGATTATGCTGCATTTTACACATGGGGATAAAATCAGGTATAGAGAAACTGAATCATTTGCTTATGTCCGTGGGAAGAGTTAGTGTCAGACTTGGTTGCATGCTCAGAGCAATAGCCATATCTTTCTCTCTTAAGTAGAAAGTACTCTTTTAATTTCATCTGCTGTTGGATGCAAGTAAAAGAAACATGGGCAATAACTGTGTAGCATGATATTTTTGTTCTGCAGAAATGCAACTACTAAATTCTTGTAATTCATGTATGGTTTTAAAAAAAAAAAAAATCTGTGGGTTTTGGTTTATTCTTAACACCTGCCTTTTATGTAGATTTATATCTGGTTTAGTTCATCGAGCCAAAATTGATGCATTTGAAAAAATGCTATGGAGAGTCTGCAAAGGATATACTATTCTTAGTTATGCAGAACTGGATGAGTGTCTGGAAGATCCAGATACAGTGAGTAAACACTGCTACCATTTTATTAACTGTTCACACTTTACACAGTTAGGCAAGATGTTTCTCAGGGGAAGAGCCATTATTCATTCATCTCTGTAAAAATGAAAGGTTAATGACATCGCAATATCCATGGAGGGAAAGTTCAATTCTTTTATAGTCCGGTGTTACAAACTGAGAGTTGGTGATCATAATCCCATTTAATTTCAGGATTAATGATTAATTATTAAATTCAGTGTGACAGATAAGAAATATGTATGATGGCCTCATACTTCCATCCTCTGGATTTCTTATTGAAAATATTGCTGTAGATCTAAATCTGTAACACTATTTATGGCTTTAGAAAATTAATGCCACAGTTCTTTTCTCCACTCACCCCAAATGTCTTCCTGTTTGCTTTAAGTATAATGAAACAAAATAGGTTATCACAATTCAGTTTTCTTTCTTGGGCTACTTTAAAATGGCATGGTTTTCTTGTTGTTAATATTGTTTTCTTACAGTTTTAAAACAATTCTTTAACATTATAATTCCACTCAGAGGAAAATGTATAATCTTAATAAACAGTGTCCATTTATTTTTGGTTTTAGGGTGAACCTACAAAATGGTTTGTGTTTTTAATATCCTGTTGGGGTGAACAAATCGGCCAGAAGGTAAAGAAGATATGTGATTGGTGAGAAATAAGCCTTATTTAATTTTTACTTAAAATTGAATGAAGTGTTTTGCCCATGGTAGGATTTTTTTCATTACATGGGGATGCTGTTTTCATACACCAGTTTTGAAGATACAGTTTTAGTTATTTCTGCATTAGTTGTTTTTCCATTTGTAATTTTAGCTTCCTGGTGGGGTGGGGCGGGGCTGTGCTCGGGGTGGCTGGTGGTGGCTCTGGAGGGGGTTACAGGGTGGGCCACAGCCCCCCAAGATTTTGCCGTAGCCCCTCCCAGTGCTGCTACCCACCCTGATCTGACCACAGCTTGGCCCTGCCCTGCCCTGTCAGGAAGAGCTTGACGCAGCCTTGGCCCCAACCCGCCCTGCCCTGTGCAGATCTGGGGGCACGTGTCCCCCTTCCCCCCCATGCCTTCCCGGATAAGTGGCAGGAGCCACTGAATGAGTAGGTGAATGCCAGAGAAACAGTGTGTCGTGGCTCTGCTGTGGCTGCCCTGCCCCGGCCGGGCAGCGCCTGCCCCAGCCCCACTCCTTCCTCACCTCAGGGGCCTTGACCTACCTCCCACCACCCACCCACACCCCTTTCCCTCCCCCATCACCTTCCATCACACTAGACTTAGCAACTGGACACTGCTCTTCAAGCTGCCAGGCTGGTATTGAAAATTGGGTTGGTATCGGCTGGTATGCCTCCTTAAAAATCAGCTGTTGGTATTAGCTCCGAAAATCTTTATTGGTGCCACCCTATTTAGTACTTAAATATTTAATACAATCCTCTATCATTTGTTTTCTCTAGCTATCATTGTCATGTCTATCCCTATCCCAATACCACTGAGGAGCGCAGAACAGTTATTGAAGAGCTAAATGTTCGTATTCAGGATCTTCATACTGTGAGTAAAAGTTCACTACTCCTTTCATTCCAAAAATCGCAGTGTAAAAAATTGTTTAATATAATAACATGTATATCCAACTAGCTGTTCTGGTAACTTATCATTTTAGGTATTCAAACCTTTGCTTTGAGTTTCTAGAATTTTTAGATACATAGTTAGTGATATAGATACATGCTTTTAGACCAACAAAATATTTCCACAAGGTCTGCGGTTGTATGGTGTGGGGGCTGAGTATAGCTGGATGGGGTCTTTGGTACTTCGACCAATGGAGCAGAATTAGGCGCAGGCGCGTATTGGTTAACTTGAAAATAACTTTACTTACAAACTGAAGTACAGACTCGCGTTGATGTACGCAGTGTAGGTATCTTCTGTAGAGTTGCAAACTGGGTAGAATTCTACTGTTTACGAGCATGCAGGGTACGGGGTACGTTGGGACGATCGGTGACGGGGAGTCGTTGGTGGATGATCAGGCCTCCAACTTTGCTCCAAGATATATGCAGAACTCTCTTCCAAAGTACACACGGAATGCTCCGACTTGTGTGGAAACTGCCCTAGCTTTTATATGGCTAGTGAGCCAATTGCTAGTTGCCAGGTAGGAATAATTTACAACAAGCCAATAGCCATGCATGCAAATGCTGCAATTGCCAGGTTTGGTGGGGACTGATCACTGCACCAAGGTTTTTCCCGCCGTACCGAGGGACTTTTGCACCGAAGAATCACGCTGTGCCTGGGAAATTCTGCTGTGCTGAGGCACTTCTAATCACTGAGTACAGACATATGGTAACACGTGTAAAGTAATAGTAGGAGAAGGGAATGATGTATTGCCAGGTAATATAGTCTGATCCATGCAGTCAGGCCATTATGTCTGCCTGGAGTGCAGCTAACTCCATTATGGTCTGACCTGAGCACACATGCTCAGTTGTGTACATCTGACTTCAGTTTTTCTTGGTAGAGATTGGTAGAGCCACTATAGGGCTACTCTGACCGTTGTTTTGGAGTAGCCATATAGTGATGCTTAACTAGCATGTTTAGTAGCAGTTTTTTTGTGACTTGCAACTAGCTGTTTCTTCTGTAAAAGAGCAAACTGTGAAGAGGACAAGTCCCAGCATGCAGAGCTTCCTCAAGATCCCAACACTAGAGGGCATGGGTAGAGAATGCTCCTTCTATAGTTAGACTTTATTCAAATTTTCAATTGCAGGTTTTTTTCTTCCTTTGTCAAAGGTGCTACATAAAACTGAGGACTACTTACGGCAAGTCTTATATAAGGCATCTGAATCCATCTATACCTGGGTTATCCAAGTGAAGAAGATGAAAGCTATTTATCATGTGCTAAACCTGTGCAGTTTTGATGTTACAAATAAATGTTTAATCGCGGAGGTTTGGTGCCCAGTGTCTGATCTGCAAAACTTGCGGGAAGCACTTGAGGAAGGATCAGTAAGTCACTTAATTTCCATGCTTGCTATGCACATGCAGAAGTTTAAGACCAGAATCTTTTGAACCAGCATTGGGAAGAAAAGAAACAAGGCTGTATGATAGGGAAATGTTCTGGATGCAGAAAATTCCTGGTAGGACTCAGGGTTGATAGGGGCTGTATCTGGTGGTTGGTAATAGACCAAAATCCCCTATTTATGTCACTGGGAGCTTTTCTTGAATGTGGCCTGCTGGATTGGGCCCAGTGTGTCCTCAGTTCAGACAGCTGTCTGAAATCAGCCAGAAGGCACTGCTGCTGTCTTATTTTGAAACTGGAAAAATTGCCTTCATGAGAGTAATTTAACACAACTCCAAACAAAAAGAGAATTTTTGATAGCAAATCCTTGGATTAAAGTGGGGATGGCCAACCTTTGGTACAGGCGGCCTGTGCATGTGGCACGCAGCAGATAGGGCAGAGAGTAGAAAGCAAACTAGCACTTCAGGCTCGAGCACAGGGCCAGGAGCTGAAAGCTGAGCAGCAGATTGGAATGGCACTCCAGGAGCATGTGGGTCTAGTTTGTGGCATGCCTGCCCAAAAAAGATTGGCTTCTACT
>JAGPOW010001167.1:21440741-21494585 GCA_030014935.1 Caiman crocodilus | reverse complement strand
CCTGTGACCCCAGCACTTGTTCCTGCCATTGGCAGGGGGTCAGACTAGATGGCCTGCTCTAGGCCCCTTCTGACCCTAGTTACTATGAAACTATGAAGACAGGTAATCAGTGAAAATGTAGATTGAGGAGTCAATGGGTGAGAGATGGGGGGAGAGAAGGGGGATGAAAGTGGAGAGATACCTGGGGAGTCAGATGTCAGGCAGGTTATAATGTGTCATAAATCCAATGTCCATATTTAGACCACAATTTTTAGTATCCAGGAGGTTGATGAAGTGGAGTTCATAGGCTTGTCTCTGGGAAGTGTTTTGTAGGTTTCCTTTGAGGATCAGGACAGAGATTGGAGAGAGAGTGGTTTTCTTGTGAGAAATGTGCCCCCACCGGTAATTGGATATTTCTGTCTTTGATAAATTTCCGGTGTGCATTCATTCTGGTGTGCAGGTGTTGTCTGGTCTCCTACATATTTTCCACCAGGGCATTTGGTGCATTGCATGAGATATATTATTACATTTCTGGAGGTGCCTGACAAAGGGTTTTTGAACCCGAAAGCTTGCTTAATAACTATTCTCCAACTATTTGGGTTGGCCTAATAAAAGATATCAGATTCACCCAAGGAACCTTGTCTGCCTATGTCCTTAGACCAACATGGTTACAACCTACACCACTGTTACCTGTACTCACCCCACAGTACACTCTACAATAATAAAAAAAACACCGATATCTTCCAGGGTTAAAAACAAAAGAAAATGGGATATAAAAAAATGGAGTCTGAAACCTGCAGCTTTTGGTTTTCAGACTTGTTTCTTGACTGTAGTGGGCTCAACCTTGAAAAACAGGTTGTGGGGAACCCTGGTGATTCTGAGGGTGAATGGGCATTCACTGTCCAGAGCTGCCATTCTGGCAACTGCCGTTAGCCTGGAATTAACCTGGAAAAAGATGATTGCATCTGCTGTTGACTATTGCCATGCTTAGAAATCCCGTTGCACTTCTAACTAGGTAGTCTGAAGTTGTACTCTTTCTTCTCTCTAAGCAAGAAATTACAGATATAATTGCCCGTTTCTTTTGCTGCAGTCTTGCTGATTTGAAGTCTAATCAGTACTTAACTTTGGATCCAAATGTTACTGGTGTGTACAGTGGAATTTATCCCTTTGGTATTGATCCGGTTAGTGCTTCTCTTTTTTTGTAACTAACCCACCTATGATGAATAATGCTTAATAACCCATATGTTAACATTGCAACATCCGCTTAATATAAGGGCCAGTGTAAGGGTGCTCTGAGTAAATCCACACTTTGACACTTCCTCTTCTGAAGGGATGTGGTTCGTTAGCAAGTCAAGAAAAAGTTTAACTAGTTTCTTCAAACTCACCTGGGATCCAAGTTGGAAGTAGAATCCAGGTTTTATAAGGGGAAAAGATACAGCATTATGCACTAACTGTATTAGTCCTTATACAGGCATCTGTCTCCTCTTTGATTCCCCTTCAGATCTGGAACCTGGCAAGCAACCGTCTCAGTTTTTTAAATTCTTTCAAAATGAAAATGTCTGTGATTTTTGGAGTGACTCATATGACATTTGGAGTTGTTTTGGGGGTCTTCAACCACTTGTAAGTATGGAAAGTTAGAAATTAATTGGTCAACGAAATTGTGGTGATGCTTTCGGCTCGGTGATTACCTGAGCTGATACAGTTTTGGAAAGTTTTTCAGAACTGATCAAAGCCAAAGTAAATTCATTGTAAAACTTGTTGTATGAAAATCAGTCTGTGTCTAATACCCCGCCTCCTGTTGACAATAATATAAATGGGTGTTCTGCAGAAAAACTTGCAGCCAGCGAGAAGCAAGATTTTGTTCCTGTACATCACTAAAGCAGATGGCATCAGGAGCTTCAGTTTTTTTTAAGCTTCTTTGGAGCTGTTCTTTCTTGTATTCAGTTCTTTGACATTATTTGCTCTCTTAGTCATTCAGGTCACAGTCCTGCAAATATGCATGTGGTTAAATGAAGACAGGGGTTATTTATATCCTTAATGTTAATTATATGTATGAGTTGATACAGGTTTAAACCCTTGTTTTCCAAGTAGTTTTTCATTTAAAGGGACTGAATCTTCTGCTGTTCAGGCTGTAATCTCATTGAAAGTCATAGTAAACCTTAATTTCTAAAGTAATTCCTATTTTTGATCACATCGCGTGTTTTCCTTGAAGTACTGAGCACTAGGGCTGTGTGAAGCTTCAGTCCCTGATTCAGTTCAGCAAAGATTCGGCCCAATTTGATGTTCGTATCTCCAAAACCGAATCGAATCGGAGGACTCTTTAATCTCTCCGATTTGAATCGGAACCCTTTGAATCGATTTACAAAGATTGGGAAAGATTTGGAGATTTGGATGTAGACACCGCTTTAAATGTTTTTTCAACATACTCCTAGGTAGCAGGGGCTCATGAACCTGTGATGCTGGGGCCCATGGAGTGTCCCACAGGAGCGCAGGCAGGGTCTCCAGTGTGCTTGGCAGCAGACCCAGAAGTACTTCTGGTCCAATTCTGGGTTCGCTGTCAAGCATGTGGAGGGGCCCCGCTCTCGTGGTCCAGTAGGACACTCCATGTGCCCCAGCATTGCAGCGTTCACAAGCTGTGCTGGTATCTCGAGCTTTGCAGAAAAAAAGATTTAAAGTTTGTCTATGTCTGAATCTTTAGATTCGGATTTGGCTGTATCAAATCGGGAATAATGATTTGAATCAATGGATCAAATTACTGTCCCCGATTCGGGCTGAATAGAATAGGGCCCCACTTTGCACATCTCTGCTGAGCACTCCCTGGTTCCTCTGAGGTCAAAAGAGGGTTGCAGTGTACTCAGCCTTTCCCAGAATTAGGCTCTAAATTTGTTTTTGATCCTTCTGTGATGGCTGTTCTTTACTAATTGTGTTTTCTTTATTATTTTAGACATTTCAGGAAGAAGTACAATATTTATTTGGTTTTTCTTCCTGAGCTTCTGTTCATGCTGTGTATCTTTGGTTACCTTGTCTTTATGATTGTCTTCAAATGGTTGGCTTACTCAGCAGAAACTGCCACAACTGCTCCTAGCATCCTGATTGAATTTATTAATATGTTCCTGTTTCGCAGTAGTGAGACGCCCCCCCTTTATACGGGACAGGTGAACAATGCTCTTATCCTGTGTTCTTTAATAAATATGATTAAATGAAGAGGATTAACTGAACTTCAGTATATGATAATGGCTGAATTCAGGGTTTGGAGGGTAAGGAGATTGTATCAGAAGGTGTTTTGTTTTCTCTTTTAAAAAAGAGGCTATTTCCAGAGCAAAATTTTCATGGTCTGTGTTCAGGTTACCTCTGATCTTGATTGGAACGAGAGCTGCAGAGAGCAGATTAGCTCTTATTTATCCTATTGTCCTGTACAGTTTTATTAAGCTGGATATTAGCAAAGCTGTATTCTGATACCCAGTTGTGCAGATGCTGAGTCTCCTCAATGCATCAAAGCATTTAAACACATACTTAAACAAGCAGTAAAATGCTGCTGAAGTCAGTGGAGCTTTTCATATGCTGAACTGTATTACGTATTATTGTAATTGGGAAGTGCGTAGGTGCTTCCAGTTTACTAAGTAAGCAAGTACTTTGATTTTGGTGGTGGTTTCTCATTTAAATATTTTTCTTTGTTTTGTTTCCCTCTCATTCCATTACCAGACTATTTTACAGCCTTTTTTATTTGTCATTGCTTTGCTTTCTGTTCCTGTAATGCTTCTTGGAAAACCGCTTTATTTGTACTGGATGCACAATGGAGGACGAAGCATTGGAATGTACAGGGTATGTATTGAAAGAAACGCTTTTAAGCATGATGCACCTTTGCTTTTCTCTGTTGACAGTGATATTTGTGTGTAGAGGATGTTTGATTATGAATTGTTCAGACCAACTCAGCTATTTAAAGAAAATTTACTAGGCACATTTTAAGAAGCCACTATCATGTACCTTTTCCTTGGCTTGCTGTTTGTAATATTCTTCTAGCACTTGAACATAATGATTTAGACAACTTTTCCCATTCATGCATGGCTTTTCCCAGTGTTTACTATCATCGTGGTGTTTTTTGGTCAGGCTTACAACTTGCAATAGCGCTTTGTCATTCCACGTTTGCCCATGTCACTCCTTTGTGATGGCAAGCTAGCATTTGTCAGCCTGATGCTGTATATTGGAAGTTAGTGATAGGTACTTCACTGAGCTGTTTCTGTAATACTTTCTTTGTCATAGATGGGTGAATATAACTTCCATTGTATGTGCCATAAAGATTTAAAACATGAAGTCACAACAGAAGGTCACTAATCAGATATTTTTGCAGATGAATTTATGCTCATATTTTTCAGTTATATTTGATAACTCATTTAAGGATCTTAACGTGCTGAAAGCACTGCCTTTTAGACTGAGAGAGAATCTAGAAGCATTAAGCTCTGATTTCCATAAAGTGTTCTCGCAACTTGTTTTCACCATGCAAATTAGAAAAATGGATGAGTATTATTGTATAATTGTACCTTGTTCCTTCAGCTGTCTGGTCTTTTGTAGTTCAGAAATTGCATTGCATGTTTCAATGCTGCAACATTTAGAGTGGTTATTTGGAAGCAACAGCAGGAGTAAGCAAACGCTGATTCATTTACATTTTGTGCAGAATGGCTACCAATTGGTTCGCAGAGAAAGTGAAGAGGAGCTCTCTCTCTTGAGATCTCACGAGGTAGAGGAGGGAAACAGTCCTGCAGACAGTGGCCACCAAGAAGGGGATGGAGAAGAGGTAATATGTTCAACTCGTGACTGTAATGGAGAGGTTTAAAAGCAAGTTACTGGCTGAAAACATTCATGGAGAGAAACTGCACATTCTCACTTCGGGCTGTTCACTAGGAACTGAATAAGACTTTTCAGCTTGGTCCCTCAATTTACCCATTTGCAAAATGAGTATGATACTTACTCAGAATTAACCCAAAGATGAGGATGATACATCTAGGAATTAGGGAAGTTTGATAACTTAAGACGCTGCACACTTTGCATCATAGTTTCATAAGAAATATTTGAGATTTATAGGAAGAAAATGCCGTTTCAGTTCTTTGTTATTAATTAGCCAATATAACTACATATAGCAGCATTTAATGGAAACGGTGATGCCTTGATCTTACAACATTCACCTGAGAACGTCAAAGTGCTTTAAAAAGGTGGGTGATGATTATTATTCCCACTTTGAAGATGGGAAACCGTGCCACAGGCTTTGGCCTTGTCCAGAGTTGCCCAGAGCTGGAATTGAAGGTCAGGTCACTTTACTTGTGTTCTGACAGAGACAGACCACCTTTGCGATAAGAATTAACATACAATTATATTGCTTGGTTGGCCTGTTTACCTTTTCAGAAAACTTTGTGATAACATGAGACCCGATCAGAAGACAGTACCTTTTTATTTTTTATTTTATTACTGCAGTAAGGATGTAAAAGTTTATTTTATACGGTTGTTAATTATAAAACAAACTTATTTGACCTCTTACATTGCTTTAACGTAGTCTGAACCTATAATTAATTTGCAAATAACTTATATTTTTATGCTGTATGGTTTGAACTGAGCTGTATACAAATGTATTTACATAGATATGTGTATGTAGTTTAATTTTGCAGATATTTTCATGAATCAAACTATTCATACCATTGAATACTGCCTAGGATGCATCTCCAATACTGCGTCATACCTGAGGCTCTGGGCACTAAGTCTTGCTCATGCACGTGAGTGTCTGTTCTCTAATGTAACTTTTAATGGTGGACAGGATTTTTCTTTTGTTACTTTTTGGCCTTTCTAGGCCTTACTGTGCACTTGTTTGTGTCTTTAGAAAGAAGTTTTCTCCCAAATGGAAACTGGCAAACTGAAACACTGAATCCACTGTAAAGTTAATTTGATCACTCCTGATTCTACGTATTTAGGAACTCTTCAAATATCACATGACTTAGTACCATCATCCATCCTCATACACAGAACTGCTTTAGGTCTTCCACATGGCGAGTCTGGATTTGGAAGAGCCTGCAAACATGTTCTTCTGTCTTGAATGCGATTCAGATTACTTCTGGTGCATAAGCGCTGCTCTGAATAGCAGTGCTTACCTGAATCAGAGTGAGGCTGTTTTTTGTTCTCGTGCCATTCTAAATAAAACATGGGTACCTCTTATGTTACTTCCAAACACACAGCCCCTTCCCTTTTGCTGTGGGTTGGGACATGTTGATCAAGTATCCTGAAAAGCTTCAGTCAAAATTTGTCTTTAATATTCTTGGTCTGATTCCAGGAATGTTTTTCTTGCAGCAAACTTACAGGTATTATGCTACAATGAATAAGTTAATGATATGTTGTGTGTATGTAAGCTAATTCAAGGTTGATTGACCATGATAGGTTTTCTAAGAGTGCTTATTCTCAAACGATATCTGAAAATTGTGCCAGCTTTGCAGTGTGAAATTAAAGCTGCTGTGCAGTAGACTGTGACCAATGTTTAACTTCAGAACTCAAAGCTGAATATGGTGTATATTGGTCACTCTCATAAGGGTCACTTGAAATGTGAACCTTTGGTTGAGGATCTGTGATTTTAATAAAACAAATTTTATTTTGAGACTGTTTAGAATAGTACAATAGTCCATTGTTTAAGGAAACATGACGGGAGACGTAGTTCCAGATTATTCTCCTTAGTTATGTGGTAAAGAGTCTGGTGAATGTGAAGTATTGTTCTGGTGAATACTGCCCTATTGAAAAAGTATTAGCTATTTTATGCTGTTTAGTTTCTTGAACATCTTGTTACATGCACTAGATTTCTTCAGAAAGATCATTTTAGCTGTATTTCTCTTATTCACCAGGGTCTTTAATATCACTGCAACTTGAAGGCAGACTGGTTCAAGTAGACTTGTTGCTTAAAGGTATAAATATTTCCAGTTAATTTAAAAAAAATCTTTTGTTTTGCAGAGTTGTCAGAAGTACTGTGGGAAATGGTAATGAGAGTGGGCCTTCGTGTGGATGCAGCATACGGCATCTTACTGCTAGTTCCAATTTTAGCCTTTTTTGCTGTGTTAACAATATTCATCCTTTTGATCATGGAAGGCCTTTCTGCTTTTCTTCATGCTGTGCGACTTCACTGGTAAGTATTAATTTTTCATGGTAAAAAATTATGACTTTTCCTGCATGTTGGGTTGATCAAGGAACCTTATTGGGTCAAAATGGAGGTTGCTTATGTTTTGTTTGTTTGTTTTTTGTTTCTTTTTTTTTTAAAGAGACACCTTAAACAATTAATGGTGATTAAAAGCTTTTCATTACGTTAAGTAAAAGGTTCACTGGAATCAGCTTTATAGGTACAATTTAATCATTAGCCTGTAATATTTGCACTCACTCCACAATTGATTATTTTCAAAGTTGAGGTTGACACCAAATATAAGCCAGGAAATAAGGCAACTGCAGTAAGCATCTCATGTAAATGCACCCACTGTCTTGTGTTTTGAGCATCCTGCCCCGTCCTCCGTGAGCCAGTTATTAACATGCACGTACTTTTTTGTCTTATTACAGGGTGGAATTTCAGAACAAGTTCTACACTGGTGGAGGATACAAGTTTACTCCTTTCTCCTTTAAATATATTTCTTTATATTTTAATAAAGATGATGTTGCATAGTTTGGTTGCTTGAAAACAGAAACATTCAGAGTTGTCTGCAAATCATGTAACTGGATCTCACTGACTGTAGAGATTAATGTAGAAAAATGTGTTCACTGATTGCCTTAATGCAGCCAAACAATTCAGTTATATACCTCCATACAAATACGTTGCAGATCTGGAGCCTTCTTGTATATAGGCATAATGTATACATTTTTAAATGAGAAACTAATATAACTTAATTTTAAGGTTATTCTAAAAATAACCCCTTTGTTGTTCATTCTGAAATAATTTAGGAATCGTTTGGTCAGAAGAGACTTTTGTTTTCTTTAATAGCTAATTTAAATGATCTTAAAGGTCTTAATCTTCTTATCACATAAAATATTCTGCACGGCTCATGTAATCACTTTCCTGGATTAAAAAAACAACTGATGAAATGTGGAAGCTATTCAGGTTAGGCAATGTATGATTTCAGTATTCATTCCAGGATTGCTAAAAGCAGTATAAATCAGTATAAAGTGTTTATACCAGTCTGAAATGCCTTTTTTGCTTTTGTCTATTTTAAAAAAATTGCATCAAAACTTTTTTACTTCATGCTCTGAATTCTGCCCATAATTGTTGCTCTGCTTTTTCCAGTTACCTAAACTGTCATTTCATTTGATAAGAGTAAAATGAAGGGCAGGGAAAGAAGACCCCCCAGCTACGCTTTTTATCCCCCTTCCTTGAAGAGTTTAGTGTCACAGCCCAGTTCTGCCAGGTGATCTGTGTGGAACCCCACTGGTTTCATAGGGACCATGCAGACCATCTTGCAGGATTAGGGCTTTTCTGTGATGTATTTAAAACGGACTGACATTGTATGTGTACTAGACATTGTTTTGTTACGCTCTGATTCTGTAGTCCTGTTGCATGTACAATTCCCATGCTTAAGGAATGCAGAATAAGGATTTAATTTATTTTATGTTTGCATTTGGCGTTAAAGGTACTTATGGGTTTAACTTGACTGGTTTACCTGAAGTTTTGAACCAAAGTTGTTTATATACTAAGTGGAGGGGGGTGGGGAAGGGAAGGGGTGGAGCGAGGGAACCTTTGGTATATTTTTATAGCAACATGAAAACTGGATGTGTTACCAATACAGGTTTGACTTCTGTGCCATAAAAACAACTTAGATAAATCCTACATTCCTGTTTCATATTAATTCCAAATAAAATCTAACTGCTATATTTAGGACCAGTATTCTGCAATGTTCTGTTTGGTTGCATTTAATTTACAGTTAGCTCTTATCTTACCAAGATTTTGTCCTAGATAACTTCAATTTCTGTTTTTCATTTACACATTTTAAATTAATTTCACACTAGCATAAAAAAGGTATTGGTTAGTGGGTTTTCTACAACTCATTGTCACTTAGATTAGATTTGCCCAACCCTAAACAAGTAATTTTCACTTGTCATAGGAGAAAAGCTTCACTTGACAACTATCTTTTAAATAAAAATAGAGCTTTTTTTTTTTTTTTTGACTAAATGTCTACATCACTTTTATTTTTCTGTTAGTTACAACACTGGCCGAACCGCTACGCTCAGGTGAATAGGACAGAGGATTGGAGCCACTGGGTTTGATCCTTTGCCTTGGCAGCCAGTTTTCCAAACCATCTGCTTTGCCCCCCTCTGTGCATCACAACCATGATGGTAGAAGAGCTGGGTTTCTTCTTGAGCTATCCTGTCCCCCACTGTCTCTTATTGCCCTCTTCACCCCATTCTTTCAACCTTCTTGTTACCTTTTCCAAAACTGCCAGTAGCTGCTTTCTGATCTTTGGAAGCAGCTGCTGCAAAACCACTTTCTGTGGGAGCAGTGACCTCTCCCGAGTACAAGGGAGAACTGCAAGTAACATCCACTTCATGCATTCAGTTCGGGCAATCAGTGGTTCTTAACCTTGTTAAGACTACAGGCACCCCTCAGAAAATGCCAGGTTTTAGTTTTTGCTTGTTTTTTGACCACGGAGATGTAACGGAGCAGCCTTTCTGTTGCAAAGAACTCAGAATATGGAGGGCCATCCCTAAGAGGAGAGACTAGAGGCTGGTCCTATTCAGTTCAGAAGGGAGGTGCTTGAAGTGGGAGCATTATAAGGATTTACAAAATGGTAAATGGCGGAGAGAAAGTCAATAGGGATGTATGATTGACTCTCACCACATGAGCACTAGGGGTCAGAAAGTGAAATGAGTCAGCAGCCAGTTTAAAATTAAACACGTGTTGTTTGTCACCCAGCATGTCACTACTGCGTGGGACTTGCTGCCACCAGGTGCAGCGGAAGCTGATGGCCTCCTCGGGCTCCAAAACGGGCTGGACACGTTCTGGGAGGTGAGGGGCATCAGGTGCTACAGAGCCCGGGTATGAGGGGCACGGCCTCCGAATCAAAACCTCCTAGACCCAAAATGCTGCCAGCGAGAGCGGAACAGAGGAAAAAATCCCGTTCCCTCTCCCTTTCCACACTGCTGTCTGCCACCACGTGCCCCAGGAAGCAGCATCTTGTTCCTTCAGCTGTCTGGGCGCTTGTACCTCGGACATTTGCTTGCCTCGCATGTTTCAGTGCTGCGGCATTTTGGGTGGGTATTTGCAAGCGAGGGGTGAGCCGGTGCTTGGACCCCTGGCTGCAGGGCAGGACGCTTCTCCCACCCGTGCCCGAGCGGGACGTGCTCCGGCCCTAAGCCGTGTCCGTATGATCAACATCATCCACAAAATACGGACTTTCATGACCTTTTAAGAGGAATTATTTCTGTCCAAATTCATGAACTCAATAGGAATAATACTGGTGGAGCCAAATAAATGTTGGGGGGCTATTGTAGCGGACGTGCTTGGTTTCTGCTCCTCTGCCTTCTTTTGACAAGAAACCTGATGCTTTTACATCCTCTATTTTTCTCTTCCAAAGAGGACATAAAGGCAGCGGGCTTTGTGTCAACAGAGAACAAAAGGTAACCAGACTGTCCTCTATGATGGCCGCCCTAAATGTATATCTATTTCTCTCATAGAATGAGCACGTCCGGTTTCTTCCCTGATTCCGAGGCCCTAAACTGTAGCTTAACCCTAAAGCTATTTTTGTCATATCAGAATGAAAAAGCCTATTTCCCACCCCCTTATTCCGAGGCCCCTCATAGCGCGAAGCCCTAAACTATAGCTGAAGCCTAAGTCTAGCACTGCTGCACACTGTGGATCCTTGTGTGCAGTCTCGGGCCTGGCACGGGGAGCCACAAGGGGCCATGCCTGCAGCCCAGCCCAGCCCAGCCCCGCCAAGGTTGCCCAGGCTCCCGCATGTCAATGTTTTAGATTTAACAAGCTGTGCTGGGGGCGCGGGGGGCACCTGGCATGGCACCTTCCCCTCCCTGACGGGAGTTTTCAAGGTGTGAAGACTGACGGTTGGGCCGCCCGAGGGACCGTTGGGCGCGCGCCGGCCCCGCCCCTCGCGGCCGTTGCCCGGGGCAGCGCGCGCCGGCCTCGCCCCCGTCCCGCTTGCGGCCGTTGCTAGGGGCAGCGCTCGCCGCCACCATGAGCCTGGAGGACGTGCGGGTGCAGTGGGTGCGGGAGCGGGCGCTGAGCGCGCTGGGGCTGTCCGACCCGGCGCCCTTCGAGGAGCTGCTCAACCGCGGCGACGGCGAGGAGGCGGAGAAATTGCTGCGCTTCCTAAACCGCAGCGACGCGGGCGAGGAGAGCGCGGCCGCCGCTTCCGCCCTGCTGCTGCGAGCCGAGCTGCGCTACGAGGAGCGCGACGTGGAGATCGGTGAGCGGGGCCGGCTGCGCCCGCGCGTGCCAATACCTCTGCAGAAACACCCTCTTCTTCTTGACCTCCGCGGCCTCAGACTTGCTGCTTCTCTCTTTCGAGGCACCAAAGCGCCGGCAGCAGCCCCCACAGAGCCCTTTGAGGGACGGGCGTTTTCTCTAGGGCTTCTAATTACGAATGAAACACTGGACATTTTCGTTGTAATATGATAAAAATAGACATATATACCTACATACCTGTATATATATACATATATATATAACTGTGGAGCCATACATGATTGAGCTAAAAAATTTGCGCAGAAATAACATTTATCTTAAAAATTAATGGAAATCCATTTTTGTGGCTTCTGTGGGGTATTTTTATGACAGGGGGCCTCTTAAATCGGATATGTCATCATCCGGCGCTGTTCCCAGGCGTTCCTGAGATTGTACATGGGGCCCATGGGATGGCGGGGACTCCTTCCCCCAAAGCTCTGCATTTCGCAACTGTTGTGTCGTGTCCCCCCACCCCCCAGCCCCTTACCACTGTGCTCTCTAGATCCAGCCATGTGGGCATCTGTCCTTGTCACCTGCGCCCAGTGTGTGTCTACCCCCCGTCTCATCACTGCCCACATGTCCCCAGCTCAGATTTGTGGGACTCCATCTACATGTGGAGTTACTGCGCAATCGTTTAGCACTTGTGTATGCTAAAGCCATTCAGTGGTGCTACCGCGCAGTCTCTCCGGTGCAGTGTACGCAAGTACTAAATGACTGCGTGGTAACGTTGCCACAGGAGCATCACCGAATAGCTTTTAGGAGATGCTGACTGCTCAGTAGCTCGTTGCTACCGCATAGGAGCGTCACATCACACGTGATACTACTGAGCGGTAGTAACAAACTACTGCACAGCCAACAGGTACCAGGAAGAGCGTTGTTCTTTTTTCACATGCACCTGTTTTTTGTTTGTGATGCTGTATAGAGACATTGGAGACAAGTGCATTTGAAGATGACCAGGAGGAAGGTTCACACAACCCTCTGGAGGATTATTTTGACAGCTCTTTGACTGCAGAAGAAAGTAAGTATGATCATGTGATCTTTTGATAAGTTATAAAGACTCAGGGTTAGGCTTCAGCCAATATGCCCTCAGTAAGATTATCGCAGCTTTCAAACCTTCTTAATACAAGGGACATTTTCGATGTGAAATCTGGTCAGTCTAATAAATGTATTTAATAGTTGCATTTACTGTACCAGCCTCTGAGTCTCTTTGTTTGGCATTTGCTCTGTGAAGCACAAACAACACAGGAAACAAACTCACTGGTGAGCAACAGAATGTGCAATCCCCAAGCAAGAAAAAAGTAGAAAAAAACTTTCCCAATTTCAGCATGAGTGATTATAAATACTACTTGATCAGTAACAGGTGAGAACTTTTCAGACAGAAATGTGATTGTTTTAAATGATTGTGCTTTAAAGGTAAAGGCACAGACCTGGTTTACACACATTATCTTCGTAATGACCTGTCTGAAGCATCGTTTTTCTGTCTGCTAATCCCTGTATATGAAAATTACTTTTGAGAAGTCTAATTGCAGAGTCCTGGTATTGGGTGTAAATAATGCATCGCTGGAACCTTGGTAATAATGCTGATTCATCTAAAATACCTCTCAAAAGGGTTAAATTTTTCAAGTCAGTGTAATTGGTGCTTGATGACTTGGAATGACTTTGACCCTCGTAACTGCTGTGACAGGATGCTCTTCTTACAGAATATCCAGGGTCCATTTGTTTGAAAGAAGCCCAAGAAGATTCAGGGAAGGATTTTTTGTCTGTCCCTGCAGGGTTTTGCTGGGGAAAATGGCACTCCCCTACCACCTTCTTGCGCACCTGTATGGAAGGCAGTCACAGTGCTGTAGTTTAACAGTCCCTGGGGACAAGGAGAAGCAGTCAGTGCTGCTGGAAACACTATGCAACAAAAGCAATGAGACAATTCTCACAGAGAGGTGATCACAGTGATCAGAGGCTCTGTAGTGAGTAGGCGTAGTGCCTGGTGCCATTTCTGTTTAGGCATACAATCCCTCTATGCTGTTCCCTCCATCATATCTCAAGCTGCACAAACTATGACTCAGCCCTAAATATTTTATTTGGCTTCTTTACAAACGCACCTGTATGTTTTGAAATGCATCAAATCTATATGGTCCATAACAAATCAACTGGAGGCATTAGATGTTTTAAACAAAGAGGTGTGAAAAGACCACACTGTCCAGTTGATATAGGTATGGCAGCAAAACCCTGACTGTGGACACAGCCTTACCAATAGCAGAGGGCTTTTGTTGCCTAAGCTTATGGTGGTGTAGTTACAGATGGTAAACTCCCTCCTGCTGGCATATGCCATATCTGCACTAGGGTCTGTGCCTGCATAGTGTAGACTAGCCCTTGGGAATACAATTGAGTTCCACTTCTAGAGAAATGTGTTGGGAAATGGTGTGATTAATGCAAAACCTGAACACCTGCTTTGTGAAAGAGATCAGTAAAGATGAAAGAAAATGTTTGTCTGTTTAGTCCAGCACTACCGTATAATTTGAATTTGGTTTGGAGAGTTGATTTTTTTCCTTCTGTGTGTTGTTTTATTAGAGAGAGAACGGAAAGGCACTTCAGAATATGCAATCAATAGAACTCTATCAAGAACCCTGTCAAGAAATCTATCAACTCATATGTCACGTTTGTCTTTTGCGTCACGTTTGAGTGAAGTGGAGCAGGGAATCCTGAGCGATGCAGGTCGCATAGTCCGGGTGAGTCTACTACATTTTACTTTTGTTCTCTTCCTGGGCTTCATAAACATGATTTTTTTCAGACAAACTTACATAGTAGTCAGAATGTTTCCCTGAGCAGTATAAAAACACATGAAACAGGTGCACAATTCTCCATCTGAGATTAGACCACTGATTACCAATGTTTGTCAAGCCTTTGGCAGTGTTTTGTGTCTGCTTGTTCAGAGAAAAATGATCATCCTTTCTCTGTTTACTTGGCAAATTGTGCAGTTTTGAATCCTGATGGTTACAGTGGATGCTACATACTGCACCATTTGCCCTGTGGTGTTTGCACAAAGTAGACACCAAAGTTGTAGTTAATTATAGTCAATGAATATAAATACTGTGGGAAAGAGGCACAAGGTGTTTGACCACGGGCTGTTTACTGTTTTATCTGACTAAGGCAGTCAGGACGGACTCTATTTGAGTTCATTTAATTAGCTTTGTTGTATGAGTTCGTCTTTTCCTGATCTCTATCATTTTTCCTTCTACCTGAGTGATGGGGAATGTGCTTATATATTCCTTGAAGGCAACATTCATTGCTATCGTGCTTTTCTCTCATTTGAAACAGTCTCTTCTAAATGTCTTGATAGTTTTTTAGCCTTCATTGGTTGTTCCCAAACTGGAATATTTGTGCTCCTACCTTCATAACTTTTTAAAAATGTTGTTTTTGTTTTGGTACGTCCAGTTGGGCCAGTAACACAGAGAAAGTGAAGGAACAGCTGTAATTAATTCTGTACCGTTGCTAGAAAAACAGATCTGTCATGGAAATTACTTAAGAAACTCTTGCATTTCATTATATGGCATGTCATTTTTCTTTTGTTTCAGAAAATCATCAAACAGAAAGTTTCCAACCTGTATTTTCATCTGGCTCTTGATGAAATCCCTGAAGAGTTTCTACAAGATGATATTATATTCTTTCTCAGGGATACAAGAGGTATTGTTCATGGATAAATTACAGCTGAACATTTTAAATGTACGTTAAGAAAACACTTAATCTAGGACAGAGGTTCCCAAACTTTTTCTTATTGCATACCCTCTTCCAGATTTACCAACTGCCAAATGCTCCACCAGCGTTTGTTTTCTAGTCTAACCCCTTAAATGCCAATTATTATTATAATGAAAATTACATCTGTTGTTAAATCTGGGGTTTCTCCTGTATACCCCCCCAGGGATGTATTGTGTATGGTCAGGGTTTCACGTACCACAGTTTGGAAAATGCTGATCTAGGAAATGACGATGATTGCGATATTGGACAATGCATATCCAGCATGGCCAAGCGGGGATGTTCTCAAAGTGGGATTATGAGCCAGAAACTTCTGACTTGGGAGCCTGGTTTTAACATTAACCCTGTGGAAAGTCACTTACTCTGTCTGTGTTAATCTTTCCATTTGATAGATGGTGATCATCCTTTGTTAAGTTCTTTGAAGATGAAAAGCTGTATATGAAAGTTACACTGCTTCTATATCTCTTATGTGGGCTGGGAATGTTTACATGGGCCCAATTCTAATAAATAGTAGCAGTACGTAAAACACAGGTCTTATATTGACAGTTAAGACTTTATCCTAAAGCCACTGACTATCTATTCCACAGGAACCCAAATCTAGCCATTGTGTGGTCCAAATCCCTGACCCTGTCTTGGTGGCCCAAAATGTAATCCTAGACTGAGGTTGCCAAATAGCTCTCACTGGGCGCATCTACATGAGATGCTAAATGCTCAGTAGACTAATTCTACTGCACATCGGTACATCATAGCAAAAACCATGCTATTTTGCTAATGTGCAATAGAATTAATCTCCTGTGCATTAGTGTCACTAAAAAAGCATGTGCTGGCACTACTGCAAAGTAGCACTAGTTACTTCACATTAAGTTAATATTTGTTATTACAGGTACTAAATGTGCAGTAACTCTGGAGCATTAATGCACGTGTAGATGCGCCCACCGTAACCTAAATGGTGCAGCCAGCTAGCCTCAAACCTGGCCCCCCACAAACAACTGGGACTAATCCTAACCCTAAACCAGTCAGAGAATGGCTTCAATCCATGTCTGAAGGCTCCCAGAAGTTCTATCATTGGAGGTCACCAAGTGGCCTTTGTTAAATTATTTTTATTGCAAATTGTTTTCATTTAAATTTTTCTTAAAAAAACTTGAAACATTGTTTTTGTCAAGTTTCACAATTTACAGCAAAAAGATTGGTCATTCTTCAACCAGTTCAGTGGAAGATTCTCTTATTTCCTCTGAAGAGTAAGCAAGAGATTAAAACAGGGCCTCCACCCAGCACTGAACCACCCTGTAGTTGAACAATAACACTTGATTCCAATTGTCCTTTCTTGAAGTCCATCTCATCTTCTTCTGCTGCTTTTCAAGGGCATTTGTAGTCTTTTCAAGCTGAGAATTAACTAATTTCAAATGCATTTTGTTAGTAGCTATATTGAACTTTTCAGAGGGCTAACATGGAATTGTTTTTTTATGCATCACCTTCATGAGCTTTCATTGTACCAAATAATTGACTTTACCCTACTTATTTGTTTTTCTGTCTAGAAACAATAACTGAACCTAATGACATAACTGAAGCTAATGAAGTTCTGCCTGAAATGCTAGAGTTTGGTCTGCTGAATGGGCACACTCTCTTGATGCTGAAAAACATTTTTGCACAGGTATAGGTATTGCTGTTTTTGTGTATGGACTATTCCAGTGTTTTTATTAGAGGTTTAGTATTCTATTTTATTTATTAGAGGTTTAGTAGTCATTTAGTATTCTGTTGACCAAATTGTCAGGGTACAGTAGAAACTAGTCGGGTTCCCCAGTACTGAGTACATATGAAATGTTTAATTGGGATTTCCTTTCAGGATTTTGTGAAGGGATCTGGTGGGAGCCATAACTGGATAGTATGGTTCCAGTGTGAGAGAAGTTTGGGGACATAATAAAAAGCCTTTATTTTGTATATGAGAGGAAGTTGAGAGTGAAGGAAGCTTTCAAGTAAGGAATGGCAAGAAAACATGAATTTGCGATGGGGATATTACTCCTCATAACTGAAAAAAGATAAAAAAAATGCATAAAGAAATGAGATAAAAAGAAATAATCATAGAAAAATAGGACTGGAAAAGACCTCAGGAAGTCACCTAGCCAACCCCTTTCTCAAGGCAGGAACATTCCCATCACCATCCCAGCACTCATTAGCTGTATCTTAGTTTTTGCTGTGGCCTTTCCGATTTTTTTCTTATATGCTTGCCTTATCCTCTTACGCTTGTACTTATTTATATGGTCACATATTTTTTGTAAGATTCCTTTTTCATCTGTGGTAGATCAGAACTTCCAAAGGTTTGTTCACCATACAGTTAACACTGGGGTTGGTTGTTGATCTTTTAGAGTTATCAATAACATCCTGTATATCACATGTCTGCATTTCAGGTTTTCTTGCCTGCTTTGTCCCATAGTCAGTTTGAAGCTGAGTCATCTGCCTTTACTCCAGACACTGAAAAGGCAGACATGGAACACAAGCATTTAACTGAGGCTGACCTGGCTGCAAAAAAAGAAGAGCACCTAGCAGCATCTCAGAGTTTTCAGATAATGAGGAATGAGTTCTTAATGAACATGCAAAAATTTCTAAGCCACATTCAACAGACAATACAACAGATTGAAGGCAAGTATTTCTCCCCACCCTAGCTCTCGCAGACTCTGATTTTACAGTATGCGATGGTGGAAAGGAATTCATCCCTGAATAGGCATGCTCAACTTGTGGTTCTGGAATTGCAAGTAGCTCCTGGAAAGATTCAAAGGTTAATCACTGTTTTTCTTTTATGGTGACAAGAGCATTATGTGTTTCTTAAGATAGGGGTTTTCAACTGGGGGTACTTGGGAAGGTCCCAGGGGGTATGCAGTGGCAGTGGTGCAGAGAAGTGGTGGTACTCAGGAAGCATGTTACCACATGCTGCTGATGGTAGGTACCTCCTGCTGCCTCACGCTGTCACCATGTGCCACCAAAGGACCTCCCTCCCTTGCTCATCAGCCGGCTGCTGGGGACCACTCCCTCTCTCCTCAGCTCGTCAGCCAGCTGCAGTTCATGAGGGGTACCCACCAGAAGGGGTACACTCATTAAAAAAAGTTGAAAACCCCTGGCTTAAGACATTTGGAACAGCATGGGGCAAAAGGACCAGATCTGTCATGAAAATCCTTTCAAATAGCCAGGAGCATAAGGGTGGGCAGAGAGCACCAACAAACATCACTTGCTTTCCAGCAATCAAATGGAGTGGGGGAAATGGAGAGGAGAACATACGAATTGCCAGACGATATCAGACCTTTGGGCTGTTTAGGCCAGTGTTCCATTTCTGGCAGTGGCCAGCTCCAGATGCCTTAGAGGAAGCTGTAAATAAGTGAAGCTGTAAACGAAACTGTAAATACCTTGGGAGGTAGTTGTGGGATAATGTGAAGACTTTGGGTTCAGCCCTGACACATGAATGTTTTTAAAAATTGTTTTCAAGACATCTTAGTGTTCATAATTCTGAGCCAGTTGGTAATTTTTAGTCCAGGTTACTGATGGTGTGAGCAGCAGGCATGCCAGCTATCTTCATACATGATGGAATGAGAAGAAAAAGAAGGTAGTGAAAATAAAATGGCTATTTTTGTTGCATTTGCTTTCAACAGGAGAGATTAAACTGGATATGCCCACTATAAATCTAGATGCAGAGGTGGATGAACTTGCTGCAAATGCAGAAGTAGTTGAAAAACTGGAACACTGTGCAATGACCTGGCTAACATTAATATCAACAGCTGTTGAAGAACAGCTGAAGAAAGTCCCACAGGTAACATGGCTAATAACCTCAGAGTACTATAGAAGACAATTCAGCATACTGAATCTTTTTCCCAAGACCAGTCTGCATTCAGTGTTAATTTCTCGACATAACTGATTGCCCAAGGGGTCAGATTTTCATCTGTTAACTAATATAAAACAAACCAAAGGTAGTGAAAGAACTCCATGGTTCTGAAGTAGTGGAGTATAAAACCACTCACTTTCAAGATGTCAGTGTACATATTCCCCAATTATGAAAAGTTGTCTTCAACTGACATTGCTGCTTGATTATCTCTGGTTATCTCTGTAAAGTGAGTTTTGTGATCTCAGTCTGCTGATGCAATTAGTATTGCTCACATCTACACATACAGTTAGCACATAGCAATAAACTCTGGCAGCTTTTGTACCTGCGCTCAGGACTGCAGCATGTTAAGCCCGGGCAGGGGCCCCCAGGCATCAATCAGCCTGTCAACCTGGGGCTGCTCCAAACTGACTCAGCGTGCTGTGTAGTGGCTGTCTGGGACATGAGGGAGTTAGTGTTGGACTAGCTGGGGCACCCATGCAGAACTGTCATCCAGGGCCCCGAGCAGCCGGGCTGGCAGCACTGAGGGTTCAGGGAAGGTGGCGCGGGATTGCCTAGCACCCTTGGGCCCCGCAGATCTGGCTCAGGGTGAGTCGGGACCACCTGGGAGCTCTGGCACAAGCTGCCCCTAGGCTCACAGATCCCTATGGATACCCAGTCCAGGTCCCTGGGGAACAGTGGTGATCATGGCTCTGCTTCCTGTGGCTCTGTGGAGGCAGCTGCTGCCAGTGGGTATGGGCAGGATTCCCATAGATCCACTTCCTGCAACTCTTGGCCTGTGACGTGCAGCATGTCCAGCCCCAGCCCAGTGGTGACAGAGCCTGAGCCACACCCAGTGACACCACCACCCTCCTCCCTGCGCCACTCGGACTCCTGCCAGGACCCTCATGGAGCCACTGGACCTGCTGGGCCCCAGCAGGAGCCTAGGCAGCATGGGGAGGAGAGTGGCAGCTATGTCCGGCTAAGTGGCGGTGGCAGTGCTGGGCACAGCTTGGGTTCTGTCAGTTCTAGGATGGGGCCGGGTATGCGGCATGGCACAGGCCAGGGGCTGCGGGAGGTGGCTTCGTAGGAATTCCACCCCTACCTGCTGGCATCAGCTGTCTCTGTTACCACCACCCCCTGGGGGCCTGAACTGGGGATGCACGGGGACCCATCGGCTCGAAGGCATCTCATGCCGGAGTTCCAAGATGGTCCCAGACCACCCCAAGCCTAAGCCACAGTGGCTCTGTGTGGGTCCCAGCAGGATGTGGGCCCCAGGTGGTTGCAACAGGAATGCAGAAGGAGACACCCACCCACAATCCCAATCCAGGGCCCTGAGCAGCCGGGTTGGCAGTGCCAGGGGTTTGGAGAAGGCAGCCCAGGGCTGGTTGGGGCCACCTGGGACCTGATGAGCAAGTAAGCGGGGAAGTTTGGGGCCAGGGCTAGGACTGGAGTAGCTGTCCCTAGCCTAGGCTTCCCACAGCTGCTGCTGCTGGGGCAAGGGCAGGATGAGCCCTCTGGTGCTGGGGCATGCTCAGGTGGAGTGTGTGCCTTGGGCCCAGGGCAGCTCTGCAGAGACCCTGCTTAGATTGGGCATCCTGCCAAGGCATGCGGGGGGCCCCTCCCTCCTGGGCTTCAGATACCTCTGTGGGCAACTCCTCCTTCCAGGGCTCCAAACACTGCCCCCCCCAGGCAACCAAAGTACCTGCCTAATTTTGCATAATTTTGTGTTTTTCTGTGCATAATTGTGAGTTTTTAGCTGTGCCCAGCTAAATTGCAGTATATTGTGACTAATTTTTTTAACTGCGCTACTAATCACAGTAACATTTTTTAATTGTTTGACAGACCTAAAATATATATATAAAAGAAAAATGTAAATGGAATCTTTATCTTGGCCATGTCTTTTGAGTCTTTGTAAACACAGACTTGGATAATGAATTCTGTCCTTTCAAATGCACCATTATTTACTATCCCACAATGAGTGAAATCAAAACGATAACTCTAAATAATAGTAAAAATGACATTTTAATGTAGCACTAATTTTTCCCTGGAAACATCATCAGTATTAAAAAAATTCCCATTGTAAAATGTAATTCTGCACACCATTATACATAAAGATATCTTTAGGGATTACAAGCAGTGGGCCTGCTCATGTCCATTAAATTACTCATGTATATAAACAGTTGCAAGATTGTGGCTGTAGCCTTCTGCCTGCATGAATCCAGCTGACTTCAGAAGTCTGATTATGCTGGATGTATTTTACACTTGGAGCCTGTATTGGTAAATATTTCTTCTTAGGAGAGTATTTCAGAAAGTTCTCATGCCTGTATTATGTAGAAGTACTTCCAAAGCAACCTTGTTTAATTCTCTGAGGATATTGAAACAAAAGGTTTAACCAATGCCATCTTGGTCATAATTTTCTCTCTGTTGCCTGAAGAGTTCAAATATCTTGTCTTGATTGTTGCCATCTGCAGGGAAACGGCCCACTGGCAGAAATTGACCTGTGGCGTGAAAGAAATGCAACTTTGAGTGCTCTCCATGAACAAATAAAGCTGCCATTAGTGAAAAAAGTCTTGGCCGTACTGAAAGAAGCTGAATCTGGACTTAATGAAAACTTGCAGTTGGTCCTAAATGTACTTAACAAACACCATGTAGAAGCTGCAGATAATGTTAGGTTTCTTTCAACTCTGGAGCGCCATTTGAAGGTATATTTATCTAATGATACTTTGGAAAGAGATGCCAGTGTTTGCTTCATTCCCATTCTTCTATTAATGAAACAAAGGCCAGTGATTTTTATCTTTTTCTTATCTTTTAATCAATAATAACAATACAGCATTATTTGCTTATATTTAAAGCAAATGCTTGTTTCACTTCTTTCCCTGAGTGCAGTGTTGATAGTTGCCATCCAAGCAATAACAAAGAAAGTGGATTCTGTTTTGTAGATAAGTGGCTCCTAACCTTTATAAGCAGCTATACACTTTTGCTGCATTAATGCTTGATTCATCCCTGGTTGATGCTGAGAGTTGGATCAGGGTTTGAAATCTTGGCCACATCAGCTAGTGCATGCGAGCTCTCATTTATATCTGTGCCCTCTAGACCCCAAGGGAATGAGGGCTACTCCAAACCTCTGTTTTGCAACTGGCTGTAGTTGGAGTGGTCTGTTCATCGTATTTGAAAGTGGCCTTAAGCTCAAGGCTTTAGCTGCTCTGTTGGGCAGCCCTGACTACTATCACAGCTTTGGGCTGTCATCAAGCAACACAGATTTCTGATTTGAAGGCCAGCTTCTGTTGCTGGATTCATTTAAAGTCTCATGTTAAGAGAAATGGGAACTCAGTCAAGGATCCAAAGGCAGATTTGGACAAGTAGGTATCAGGCTTTGGTAGCCTTTAATAGAAAATGGAATTTTAATAAGATAGTGACAGCATCAGTATTGCAGACTTGTAAGCACAAGATTCACATTAGAGTCACCAATGTGTGTGTTTGCTTGATGGTCAGTAGCTGATTTCTGTTTAGGACCCCTACTCCCTGCAGATCCATTCATATCATCTGACAGAGTAAGCTGTTGCTTACAAAAGCTTATGCCTCTCTGAATTAGTCTGTAAAGTGCCACTGTGCTGTTTTCTGCCTCACTTCAAACTAACATGGCCACTTAGCTCCATCCATATGTTTGTTAGTCTCAGAATCTACTGAGTCCAAATGTTCAGTTTATAGTATATGTATCTGTTTGTGGCAGTCTTATTCACAGCATTTATCATCCATTTAATAGAACTTGACACATGGCACTGGATTTAATGTTGTCTTGGAAACAATTCGTCCACTGATGAATGCACTGAGAATGGTGTGGATCATCTCACGGCATTATAACAAAGATGAACGAATGATCCCTCTCATGGAACGTATTGCATGGGAAATTTCAGCAAGGGTCTGCAAAGTTGTTGATTTACGCACTTTGTTTAAGTAAGTAGCAGAGTCTTGTCTAAGTTGGGGTTTTTGTTGACATTTGTTTTCCTAAAAGAAGTGTGGTAAGTGCTAATGTCACCAAGTATGTTTTAGTTAGTTTCATTAGCTCTGGTGACAGATAGCAAATTTAAAAAGGAATTTGAGGTATTTATTACATATGCTTTCTTGTATTACTAAAGCAGCCCTAAAGGCATGGGTCTGCTTCTCTTTTGTAAATCTGTTATAAATTGGTAGTAACTTCAGCTGTGATACAAAAAACAGTATAAGTGCTACCAGAATCATCTCTGAAGTATTTCTTCCTTTTGAACTTTTCCAAAACCACATTCATACCATGTTTTTGACCATATTATTACACGTTAAGTTCTGGCTAGTTTTTAGATGAACAAAAGAAATGATTGGACCAAGCTACTGTAGTCCCTTTTAGAGCTTGAAAGTTTCCTGTTGATATTCTAATGACTTTGTTTTGGTTAATAGAGAAGATAGAACTGCTGCAAAAAACAAAATGACAGAAGCCAAACGCACCCTTGAAATGTGGAAAATAGTGTATTTTGATATTCGTGCTCAAATTGAAGCCTCAGGAAGAGATCAACGGTGGGAATTTGACCGAAAACGTCTATTTGAAAAAACAGATTATATGGCTTCAATCTGTCAAGATCTGTATGATATTTTGCAGGTAGTAGCTGAGTAGCAAAATAGATAGCTATTACCTAGATGGGATATTTTAAGAACAAATTATCAGAAATCAGTAGTGAAGCCGTTATAAAATATAAGGATAAAATCTTGCAAACCGTATGCATGTACATAGCTTTAGCAATCTTGTTGAAGTCAGTGGAACTGCTTGTGTGTACAGTTAAGTGTACTTGCATCTTCTCAGAATCAGGGCTGTGGTCTAGAAAAGAGAACTGTAATAGTTTTGCACAGCTGTTAACTACAAACATATTTAACACAATCATGTTTTATAAATTTAACTTTTTATATTAAATATCAATAAATATACTTAGTTTTCTGATAAGGTATTCGCTGAACTTCTGGGAATTTTCCATGGTACAGTATTTTAGAAAATTTGGCTTATGAAGGTCAGTTTATTGAATGGAGGATAATTTTTAAGAATGGATAGATATTTTTTTTCATCTTATGACATGCTTAAACAGAAGTTTGTGGATGAATGAGTATTCAGGAGGAAATATATGCCAGATATTCCAAAACTTCACTTGGCATGAATGACAACATTAGCTGAGTAAAATCTGCAATGTTGAACCTACAGGGGGTGTGGCTTCAGCTGGCCAGGCTCCAGTTTTGGATGGTGCATGCTGCCACCACGTATGCCACCCTGTGTCTTTTTTTGTGTGGGTTTTTTGACCCTGGGATTTCCTTAGTCAACTCCCCCCCCAGCTCTGCAAAGCAAAGTGTGGGGAATGCCTACATGTGCAGTGTGTGGCATCGCAAATGGGTTTGTGGTGCCACATACCACACCTCCGTGCTTGTCTGGATGTACTCATAGAGGTTTTTTATATTGAGTTCTTCAGAATCTTTTATAATAATAAACAAAATATAAATAAGCTTAAAGGGCATTGTAAAAAGAGAACTAAAAATATTACTGTGGCAGACAAAAACATTTAAAAATAAAACCTTCTTGTATGTACTTCTGAATAAACAGGTTATTGAAGAATTTTACAATATATTTGGTTCTGAACTGAAAGCTGTTACTGGTGATCCAAAGCGTATTGATGACGTACTGCGAAGGGTTGATGGTCTGATTAGTCCTATGGAAGTATTGACTTTTAACCCTTTTAGCATCAAGTGTTCATCGCAGTGGAAATTTGTTATGGAACAGTTTAAAGCAGAAGTTCTGGTAAGTAGCACATCCCATGATGAGTATTTATATAACTAGAATATGTCTGCCTTCTAGAAAGTCAAAATTTTATTTTAAATTAATGAAAGTCTGCTAAGTAGAAATTAAACTAATAAACAAAGTAAAAATTAGATGAAAATAGTCACATATTATGGTTCAGAATTTTTGATGGACGTCAGGTTTTTTTTTTAAATTTTTTATGTAGTTGAAGTGTTGGTGAGGACACAATCCTGGAGACTGAAGCTATTTGATTATTGGCAGAACAGTTATATAGCATGATCAGCGGCAGCATGTGCCTTCTAGAGGCTCGCATGCTAAATTTTCTTAGTCGTGACCTGAAGACTAGAACTTAAACTTTTCTCTCGCAGGCTTGTTTAGGTCCTGACCTCTCAGGTGAGGATGCCAAGAAAAGGACCAGTTGTTATTATGCTTCTTGTGATGTAGGTAACTGGACTGAGACCCAGCAAACTCATGTCATGTAGGCCACTGAGGCAGAATCAGATGGTTAAAAATATAATTTATACATTTAGATAAAGACTAGCAAATTCTTCAGTAGAAAGAAAATTGGTTTTTTTCCACATTTCTTCTTGCTGTCTCCACAAGGTTATTTCATAAGCAATTGAATTTCTTGACTACATTTTTCCATTTCTAGGTTATTGAAAAAGAGGCTAAGAGCTTTATTGACGAATCCTTTAAGACTCTTCGGTCAGCGGAAGCTGCATTCGACATGCTTTTAAATTTTAAACACATCCGCTCTCGAGATGCCATCAATAAGCAGATGATGATGAAATTCAATGATATTCTTGATCAGTATTGTAAAGAGGTATTTCGCTTAAGAATTTCTTAAGGAACGCAAGAAGTTCTCTGTCAAGCTGAAGTCTCCTTCCCTGAACAGTCACTCCTTATTTATGTGCCTGGGCTCTTCTGTAGCCCTTTTCACTATGCAACTGAAAGCCCCTCAGATTTTAGAAATAACCACAAGTCACACTTTCTTTCTTCCCAGCCTGTAGGGGAAATAGTGGGATTGATTTACAGGCGTCTATATGCGTCTCTACCTATGGGGATACATCTTCTGAGTCAACAAGATCAAGTGTGTATTTGGTTCTGAATGAGGTTGGCTGGGGGGGGTGGGGAGGGTTGTTTCTTGTGGGCATAATGTCCACAATGTTCCATAACCAGTGAAATAGTATGAAAATTCTGCCTCCTGAAGTTCTGAGTATCCCTGTGCTGGATGACAGTTCATGATCCTAATGGAAAGCGGCAATTGTGGGAGATCGGGACAATGGGCTCAGTTTTCTCTCCTCTACTTTCAGCTATTGGCCTTGATTGTTTCAGTGATGGATGTGCCCAGTGTTGGACACCATTTCCTTTTGATGCTCTGCTTGCATCAGATTCTCTGTATACTGTGATTAATGCAAAAGAAAGAGTCCATGAAATAAAATAATGAATTGTTTTTGTTCTGCTGCTGGAATTAGCATTTGAACCTTTTCCTGTGTATCATATTAAGTGGTAATAGTGGAGAGGGGAAATATGATGCTTCTGGCTTCTCACAATTTTGGGTTTTTTTTTCCAGCTTGACATAGTTAATGACATCTTTATCCAAAACGTCAGTAATCCACCTTTGTACAAAAATCATCCTCCTATGGCTGGTGCAATATATTGGGCACGATCTCTTTTTTACCGTATCAAGCGCACTATTGTTCGGTTTCATGAAGTAGAGGAGTTGCTGGCTAGCGAGCGTGGAAAAGAAGTATGTTGGCTTTACTGATGTTAAAATAGAGTTAGGAATTATCTGTGCTTGAGTAACACCTTTCATTCAGTGACATTCAAATGCCTGAGAGAGATTAAAGTCACAGTACATAAGTATATGTAAATATATATCCATGTTATACATAAAGAAATTGAGACTTAGATGGATTGTGTCTTGCCCAAACATGAGAAAGTAGTCACTGAAGTGGCAGTAGAACTCAGGAGTCTGGATTTTCAGTCTCCTGCATTAACCACATAATGTACTTGCTCTCTGAATATAAAGAAGTCTTGAAAACCACTTTAAGTAGTTACTTTCAGACAAGGGAATGTCAGCTCTTTCTTTAAGAAGCAAGATGAACTTAACTTGAATTCTTGCTTACAGGTAAAACAAAAATACCTGGGAGTAGCTAAAAGAATGAAAGAATATGAAGATCTGAAATATGACCAATGGAGAGACTGGACAGAACAGACACTCCCAATACTACTGAAAAAGACCTTGCTTGCTAAAGTCCATCCTTCTGGAGCCATAATTCAAAGTAATCCAGACACCTCTGAGCAGGTAAGGGGAAGAAAAGTTGTTTATCAGTCCTTTGTACTTTGGGCTTGATTTATAGCCATATTTCTCTCAGATGAGGTTTTGTTCAAGTGGTTTCTTAAAAATAGAACCTTTGCTATAAAGGGGAAATGTCAGTTCTTTGGAACACAGAATTGTTTTGGGTCCTACATGAAATACCCACAGTCATATTCATTACAGCTGTTCGATGGCCTGGGAGATGCATGAAATCTGGTGTGTTTTGTGCCATGGTTTCTGGTTGTGCTTTGCTGAAGAGATGAAGTTGTTTGAAGAGTAACTACAGACCACAGTTTCCAGCAGTCTCATCTCTGCAATTCTTATTCTTTTACTATTTGTATGTAATGTAATAGCAAAATTTCCCATTGTGAAAGGGTCAGAATGAATCCTTCAGAAGGTTAGTTCACACAACCATAGAAGTAAGAACTACAAGGATCTGGTCAGACTTTGGGACCGACCTCAGCACATTTAGAAATCTTTATTCACCCAGCTATAGATAGTTCCATGTGACAGAGAGTCTACCATATTCTACCTTGTTTGTGGGGAGCCAAAAAGCAGTTTAATCTGTCTCACTGTTGAGATGTTTCTTCATAAAGTGCTGAGTATCACAGCCAGTCTTAAAAGCATTTCTTCTGTTGGGACCTGAAAGTCAGGCCAACCATATGGTTGAGGCAGAACAGTCTGTTCTACTATCTGAAAGTTGTATTTCCTTCACTTTTTAAGCATCTGATGCTACCCCTCCTTTCTTCTGCTCTTTCTCTCCTGTAGAGCCCAGTCCCAGAAGAACTCAAAATGGGAGAGAAGTTTATCCGTTTTTCAGTGAATTTTTCTCCCAAACTCCAAGAGGTTATCAATGAAACGAAATACATGGAACAGCTGGGGTTCCCAGTGCCTGAAATAGCAAGGAATGTCGCTCTGCAGGAAGACAAATTTCTTAAGTAAGGAACCTGCTTGCATTCAAGTTAA
This sequence comes from Caiman crocodilus, assembly GCA_030014935.1. Taxonomy (NCBI): domain Eukaryota; kingdom Metazoa; phylum Chordata; order Crocodylia; family Alligatoridae; genus Caiman; species Caiman crocodilus. Next base: position 21,466,459 of record JAGPOW010001167.1, on the reverse strand, counting down.
AGTTTGTACAAGTATTGATTTAACTTGGAGCAGGAGTGGTCCCTGGTGTCCTCAGATGTTTGAAATATGAGACCATTCACTCAGTACTGAATTTTCTTGAACAAGTTGTTAATACCCTGTTGGCACAGGTAATCGTTCCTCTGGCACTGGTCTGTATTCTCTTGGTACAGAGCTACATCAAGGAAGCAAAACAATACATCAAAACCCCCAAGGAAGCCAAAGAAGCAGTACATTTTACTGCTATAAATTGTAACATTTCTCAGGCATCATATCCATTTAGAAGATCTTGGTTCAGTGCCTGACTCCACCCCCCGCTCTCTGTGTGACCCTGAGCAAACTGCATGGGGCCAGATTTTCAAACAAATTTAGGTGAATAAAGATGCAAAAGTGGGATTTTCTAGACTGCTTTACTTATAGTTCTCAGGCACGTGTGTTAAGTTTATCTTAAATTATTTTGGGGGGTTTCAGTCAGAGGGTCCAAACTATGTTCTGCTGAAGTCAGTGGGACTCTGTCTCTTGATTTTAGTAGGAAGTGGATTAGGGCAGTGTTCAAAGCCTGTTAAAATATCTGTCTATCTTACGTGTTGTTGAGGAGTAAAGAAATAATGAGTGAATGGTAATACACTCAGAGTCTTTGTTCAGACCACTGAATAGTTAACTTTGAGCAGACTTCATGTCTTCAAGCCTCAAGCTAATTGGTTGACAATCAGGTTTTCAGTCTAGGCTGAAATCTTCAATACCAGAGGTTACATTATGCTTGTAATTCTCTATAGACACACCAATGGAATGAAGACTATGCTGGATCACTACCACATATTAATGGGAACATTGAATGAAGCAGAAACCCAGCTTCTTGGTGATCACATTCAAGAGCTCTGGAGAGTATTTAGATCAGGATACAAGAGACTCAACTGGAATTCATTAGGTAACTTATCTGGTATTTTAAAATGAGCTCAAAATGAAACATTTTCCATACTATATACTTTGATTTACCGTGTCTGATGTCAGCATTTTTTTTCTATCTAAAGCAGAGTAGAAAGGAATACAGCTGGATATCAGGGTTGTAATTAATTGAGTTCTCTTAGCCCCATTTGAGGAATATAGGTTTTTACGGTGTGAATTTATGGCTTGGTCCACTGGGCTGGCCCAGTGCCCAGTGAAAGCTGTGAAAGTCTTCAGTGAACGTAGAATTTGAATTTCAATGCACAACCAAAAGGAAGTAACCTTGCTGGCCTCAGAAGGAAGGGGTACAGCATTACCAACGTCATTTTTTTGGACAGCATTAGTAATATGGGGGTGAATGGTTTGATAAAGAAAGAGAAAGTAAGCAATGCACTTTTTTTTCAAGGTATTGGTGACTATGTTATTCGGTGCACACAAGCCATTGGGAAGTTTGAATCATTGGTACATCAGGTTCATAAGAATGCTGATGACATAAATAACAAGCTTTTATTAATCGAATCTACAAATCTATTTAAATCACCACTCCAGAAAAATGCTGAAGAACTTCCTGGTAGGTTGTGCATTTTATATTTTCTTTTCTAGGCTCTGTGTAGTATCTTATTGAAGTGGTGCTTTTTTCTCATGGTTAAGGAAACATGGTATTTAATAGTTCCCAAGGTTAAGCAGGCCACCATCCCACAGTATAATGAAAAGAGCATAAGGTTAATTTCAGTACCCTCAGCTGGTTGTGTTGGTGAAGCAGACATGGAGATCTGCATAGAATAGATTCCATATCTTCTAAGCTTTTGGTCACCCACATCCTTGTCTTTGATTTCCTCCTGAGTTCCCCCATGTCCATCTCTATGGGAGGGTTTCTTGCAGCTGCATTCCCCCATACATCTTGTCAGTTGTCATCTTGTGCAGCTAAGCTGATCATCTTTTGCCATCATGAAGAGTGTGGCTAGAATTGCTTCTTAACCCATATGGAAAATTCAGTGATTTACAGTGGGTCTCTCTATCACGAGTGTAACTGGTGGAGGCCAGCCATTCCATTATGTCTCTTGATTTGTTATCTTGGTCAAATTTTAAGTATCTGACTCTACAAGTCCTGAATAATAATGGAGAATATTCTTGAATAACGTGGAAGATCAAGGTACCGTATTTAATCACATACACATGCTCTAAAATAAGACATGGACTTTGTTTTGGGAAGGCAGAAAAGAAAGATTTTTCTTTTTAACCAAACTTCTCCGAATCAGCCTCTCCACGTAAGACACGCACCTCAATTTTTGATCGCTGATTTTTGGAGGAAAGTCAATAAATAAGGTTGTTAAAATAAATCCAAACCAGTTATTATTTTGTTGACACTTTATGACTATTAAATAATGATAATAACATAATCTTTTACAGGAGTGAAGGAATTCTTTGAGCATATTAAGCAAGAGAGATTAAAAGACCTGGAATACATGGTTAGAAAATATTCTGCCATTGGACCATTGCTGACAAAAGTGGAAGGTCTAATTGTCAATACAAATACTGGCAGATCTGCAAAACTAGCTTCCTATTATGCATACTGGGAAAATAAAATTTATCATACTTTGACACAGTTAATTCTGAAGTAAGTCTAGTGTTTGCTTTAAAGGACTGATGGTCTTGAATCTGTGGGGTTTTTTTGCCAAGCCATTTATTAAGTTATGCTAGTATTCAATCTATACATACAATTTCACATAAAGCACCTAAATGATGCCATGCTTGAAACATGACACTGTTAGCTTTATGGCCAATGGGACAAGAACCCTAATTCTGAGTGAACGGATATTATTATGCCTGTGGCAGAACAAGAGTTAAGATCATTTCTACACTGAGAGTAGCTTGTATTCTGTCAGGCATTTTATTTTTAAAACCAATAGACAGAATCTCTAGACTCTGAACTGTAGAGGCCAGTTTTGTATCTGTAATGGCACAAGTGCTAGCATAAGGGCAAAAGGATGGTAGGTTACTTTTTGCCTGTTTAGTGGCAGATAGAGATCAGTGTAGACCGTGCAACAGGACAACTTGGGACTGTTGCAGGGATGCAGAACCATTCAGTGTAAAATCACTCTGTCTCCCTCTACTTCTGCTTCTGATTCACTCCCTTCCTTTTAGGCTCCACCTGTAGTTTGTTCCAGAGTGTGATGCCTGTTACTGTGGAGCTGACCACCTGCTGGGCTTAGCTGCCCTCAGGACCAGGCTTATGTCTTCTCTACAGAAAGTTTTGTGCCAGCGGTGCTAGGACAAAGCATTACAGAGCAATGTTGACATGAGCTGTGAGAATGCCTCATTTGCTTCTGGTTTCTGGGAACCTCTCTGAAATCAGTTTACCAGAGCTCAATTTCTCATCTCTTTTGTTTTTGTGCATTCTAGGTCCAGTCCTGTCATTCTCTGCATACAAAATTATTTTCTTTGTCTGGCATTCTTGGACAAATGTCATCCTTAGGTGAATGCAGGGGCCTCCTGTTTAAGACATCAGGTAGTGCTGCTTGCATCTCTGAAGGAATGTCAGCCTTGTGTCTGCGGTCTGTGCTATCTACTTCTGTGTGTCACTGCTTGTATGATTGTCTTTAATCCTTTTTTTAAAAACTTTTTGCAGGAACTTGCAGGCTTTTAATGCAGCAGTTCTTGGGACTGTCCCCCTGTTCCAAACAGAAACTATTTTATCTGCTCCTGAAATAATCTTACAGCCAAATGCCAGTGAAATTGATAAAATGACAGTTAATTGCATCAGGGAATGTGTTGAAGTCACTAAGGTGATTATTGATTAAGGTTATTCAGAGAATGCTTTTTGGCATGATGGGTGATTCTTGCTTTTTTTGGATGGTTACAACACTAAAGCAAAACTTTTATATGATGGAAATATTAATTGCAGCTTTCTCTTGTTACTAACTGGTCTGATGACACAGTGTCACTTTATACAGTTTTTACTCAGGCAAAGCTCTCATAGACCTTGTCAAGAGCTTTGTCTGGGCAACAGGAACAGAATATACACCAGCAGGATATGCCATCCAGATATCACTAAAGATTCTGCCTTTGGCTGAGTAAATGAGTTGGGTGGGAAGGTGTGCCATTAGTTCTGTCTATAGTTCTATTTCCTCTAAAGCAGTAGGGTTCCTAGTTCTTAAGAAAGTACTAGGAGTGGATCATAGGTGCTAGAGAAGTCCAAGATACTGTTTGTTTCCAACTGGTTGGCCTACTTGTATCAATGGAGTTGTGTGCTCTTTTGTGGGGCACACGTTACTGCTTTCCAAAAATGACCCAAATGTTCTGGGAGCTATCTTGTCTTGCACTGACGTTCAGATAGCACATTTACCCTTACGCATGGCTTTCTCAAAGATTGGGGTTACATCCTAAGGAAACACATTCAGGACAAGCCTGCTTCCCAGCTTCATAGCCCACGATTTCCTCCTCTCGCCATGCTGAGCCTGATTGACTTGCCTCTCTGTGCTAAGGTTATGACATCCCCAAAAGGTTTTGTTAAAAAGAGACCAAAGGATGATGCCAGAGAGAATGTATTTGGCATCTTTTGGTCCTTCATATTCACTAGAAGGGTATGTCTAGCTTTGTCAAACGCTAAGCCGTTGAGTTAAAAAATTGTGTGTGCCGGCATATTTCAGATCAGAATTGAGCCTTGGGTATTTGGATAATGCCTCATGCTAAATCTCCTAATTAAGAGTTAATGACTGGGACTAATTTTATTCACGCTGGTAAGTAATTCTTTGCATTGCTCTCTCTGAAAACATTAGCAATTTGTGCGGTGGATGCACGGCTCCTGTATTGAATGCCCACCTCAGCATGTAGAAGAAGATGAGCCCATCACCTTGAGTTTTTTTAATGACCTTTCCCAGAACCCGGTGATAATTGAACAGGCTGTTCTCATCACCCAGAACGTACACAAGCTCCTGATTTCTCTCACTAAGTATCTCAACCGGTGGAAGAGGTATCGCCCATTGTGGAAATTAGATAAAGCCATCGTCATGGAGAAGTTTGCTGCAAGGAAACCTGCTTGCGTCTCCTTCGATGAGAAGTTGCAGTTCTATATGAAAGTTGCCCAAGAAGTGACTCAACAGCCCTTGATTAAGGATGAGCAATGCATCAGGCTTCAGCTGGGCCCATTAGCTTACACTGTGCAGGAGAATGCCAAAGGCTGGGTGATGTCTCTGGGGAAACTTCTAAATGAGTCTGCCAGAGAGGAACTCTTCAGTCTTCAGGAAGATATTGAGGTAGATATTTTCTCTGATATGATATCATTATCCTGCATGATCACCTGTGAGTGGGGCTCCTTATTTGCATAACTTGTATGGGCTGTTTTATAAGAGACAATGTATTATTATTGAGATACTGTTGTATTTTTATTATTGGATTTTTTTAAATCACAAATTGCCAATTTTAGTATAACTCTTAATTGTATTTAATGCCTGAATAACTCTAATTTTGCTTAACTGTATATATTTGTTATTTTCTTAACACTGCTTTTGAAGATTAACACTGCTTCTTTTTCCTTTTTATAGAGATTATCTCAGAACCTTAGGAAAACACCTGACTCTCTGGAGGATCTCAAATTTGTTCTTGGTACAATTGCGGATATCAAAGATATGTCTTTGCGTGTGGAACTGAAATATCTAGACATTCAGGAGAGATACCGTACCCTTGCAGTATATAACATTCCTGTGAGTGAGCGTATGTCAATCCTATAGACATTTTGTACTTGTGTTTCAGATGTGAATAGCTGTCACATAAATGAATGATTAATCTTTTTTAAAGTTTTTCAAACGAGCAGGATCTTCTCTCTCTTCCCCCCTCCTATCTCTATCCATTGCCTTCCAAACTTCTGTTCATTTGCATTTTCACAGACCTGCACATTGTAAATTAGCTTCTTTTCTACTTTGGAGAACACATAACACCAGACTCTCCCTGTGCCTAATGAAGGGTGTTTGTGCTCGAAAGCTTGCAAAGAACTTTTTTCCAACTATGTAGTTGGTTTAATAAAAAATATTACATCTACCCAAAGAGCCTTGCCTACCTATGTCCTTGACCTATGTCCTTGGGCTACAACCAACAACCCAAGATCCAAAGGGAATTACTATCACATTGTTGTACCCATAGTGAAATTTGCAGGCTTGCTATACATTTGTTTAACTCGAATTCAGTTGATTTAAATAGTGTTTATAGATTCTAGAACTAGAGGCCTAATTGCAGGCCTGACTTTTCTGTAAGTAATTTCTACATGAGTGCTTCCAATGCAGTTATTTGTACTGTCTCTTAGAAGTTTCCCTGTTTGCACATCTTGAGTACTGTTATGTAGATTAAAACCTGATTAAAGCTGATTGACCAGAGTGAAAAGTAGCTACCCCTTCTCTGTGCTTGCTTTTGGGAATCTAGAACCACAGAAACTCGCATCCCATGATCCCTGTCCCGACCCACCATCACCATGACCTTCTGAACCAGCTTGCATGATGCCAGCTCAGAGATCCCTTCCCTTCCTAGCTCTTCTTGGTCACCAGCATTCTCCCTAAAGGGAATTTGGAATGTAAGATGCTTGCCAAAGGATTTGGAAGCATCTGAAGCCCCAGGCGGGGGTGGAGGATGCTTGCCAGTAGCAGGGCCACATATGGTTCTTGAATGACTCATGGATCTGGAATTGATTTGGATGATTTGACTTGGGACATGAACATTTTTCATTAAAAAAATGTCTGGAATGTGTAGGATCCTGGACCATTCTTTGCACCTTGGATCAGTTTCACCCTATATAAAAATTGCTGCATTGGGCCCAATGCAATATAATTACATTTGTATGTGTGTAGGGGCTTAGATCTCCTGTTTCCTGGCTGTCTAGTTTTCATCTTCCACTGTGTTAGGTTTCCTCTCTGACCTTTGGTTTCAGTGAATATGTAGTTTGCTCTCTTTTAGACAAGTGAAGAAGAGAGTGAACTGGTTAACAAGATTAAGGAAAAGTGGGAGACACTTTTATTTGATGCAACTGAAGTTGATCACAGCCTTGGAAGCATCAAAAGGACCTTTACAGAGGTGATTTTTATTACCTTTTGTGTCTATAAGCCATTTGAAAATGGAAGAAGAGAACCTTAATTCAAACAATATACCCTTTAGATTACAAAGCATCAGATTGGAGACTACAGTAAAGAGATCTCAGACTTCTTCCATAGATTTACTACTGAGGGGCCTGGTGCTGTTGGGGAAAACCTTGACAGAGGTAAGAACATTTGTGTATGCACAGTTACATTCTGAAGTAGGCTGAAGACTGATACTTTGAAGTATTATATGTAAAATAGAAATATACATCACTTCAGGATATTTTTCCTTGTTAAAATACAGGCTAATCAGTTGAGCCATTTGAAGAACTATAATTTATACAGATTTATACATAAATGATGAATTATTCAGCTGTCTATGGAAAATTTTCTTTTTGCAGGATTGGATCTTTTAGGTGTTTTTGATAAAGAATTGGACAAACTTGAGAAGAATCGTCAGGAATTGGGTAATGCTGAGAAACTTTTTGATCTGCCAATTACAATGTACCCGGACTTAATGAAAGCACAGAATGACATGAAAGGTCTAAAGCAGATCTACGAAATTTATAAGTCGCAAAAGGTAAGTGTTTATGTAACAAGAGCTTTTCTCTTATTGTGCCTGAGTCTGTTTATCTAATTTAAAAAAGCTGTGATCTTTTCATCCTTATGATAACCAGAATGTAGAACTTCGTTAAACAACCGCTATATACAGGCAGTCCTCAGACTTACAACATAATTGGTTCCTGAAAACCATGTCTTAAGCAGAAACGTTGCAACACAGAACCAATTTTCACATAAGAAACAATGTCATAAATGGGGAATTGGTTCCTGAACCAAGGCCTGATACCCTATTTTCACCAAAAATGTACCAGAATTTTGTACTTGATCAATTACAGATAAGTAATATTGCTACATTAATGTATATATATCATAAATAGCAATCATAGTGATTTGGAAGGACTTCTTTGAGGTGACTTTGCTTGGACTTTTTGAAGTCTAACTCTTTGGTTAGAATTTTTGACAGGTTCTTGGCTGGAGACTTCTCAGGAGTCATGGCTGCAAATTTTTCTGGAGTCTTGTCTGCTTTCTTAAAGAAAGCGTCCAAGCAAGTTTGGACAGATGTTCTCCAGGGAGATGAGTGATGCAGCTAACTTGTTCGCCGGTGTGGCGTCGCATCAGATTAAGTGTTGTAAATCGAAACTGACGTCATAAAGTTGAAACAGGGTGTTAGTTTATAAATGTTGTAAGTGGAAAACGTAACTCGAAACATTGTAAGTCGAGGACTGCCTGTATATGCATAAGGGTGCTTTGGCTATAGTTGTTAGGCCAGGAAGAATATTGTGATCAGATGAGACCAGATTCCAGTTGTTCTGTGTAACATCTTATTCCTTAAATAGCTTGGTGATTTCAGTAGCCCATGTATTAAGTGTGCTACTTGTGAATAATCAGATCCCAGTCAGACCCTTACTGACCTTATTTAGTTTTTTGAAATAGCCTTTTTGTGTTTGTTTTTGAAATCAGTCAAACGTCCTAAAGTTAAGAATCAGATTGTGACTGTAAATCATGTTCTCATGACCATTTCCCATGTTCTCTTTCTACTATTTCTTCTGATGATTTGTTACACTTACTTTTAAATTCAATCTTGACCCTTCATGGCAGGAATGTGTTTTATCTTGTGCTTGTTGAGTCCTGTGTACATCTGTGTCCTGGTCCTGACTAACGCCTCCAAATACTATTATCCTAGAAATAACAAATACTATCTCTTATGATAAGCTAAAAGGAAACATTGTGATTTTTTTCTAACTATCTTTGTCTCCAGGTTGCTAAAGAGGAATGGTCTCAGACCCTCTGGGTAAACCTCAATGTGCAAGTTTTGCAGGAAGGAATTGAAGGATTTCTTAAAGCCCTTCGCAAGCTGCCTAAGCAGGTGCGCAGCATGCCTGTGGCTTATCACCTGGAGACAAAAATGAAGGCATTCAGAGACTCCATTCCTTTGCTGCTTGATCTGAAAAATGAAGCCTTAAGAGAAAGGTTTGATTCTGTTTCTGTAAGGGATTTTCTGTACACGCAAGACTATTTATTCTTGTTTGTTGACATTTTTCATGGCAGATGTTGGAACCATAAAACAGTTTTGGTCTGTGGACCATAATAGCTGATGCCCATCTAATAAGCTTACATAGTTTCATGTAACATAAGCAAATATTTTGTGTGTTTATAGTAAAAGACCAAGTCTTATTCTAGATATTACAATACAGTGGGCATATCTACATGAGATACCACATTGCTGTAGTGACGAGCTATGTTGCAGTGCTTCTGTGTGGTAACTGCTAAAAATAGCCATGCAGTGTTGAGACTGTGCAGCCATTTAACACTTGCCTAAGTACTAAATGACTGCACAGTAATAACTGCGCAGTCTGCTGCATGTGTAGGCACACACTTTGTCCATGCATACAGTGTCATGTTGTCACAGGTTCCAGGCATTTTCACATTTTACATGGTCAAGGGGCTTAAAAGACAAACAAAACATTTGTAGGCTGATGGGGTCAGATTTTATCTGGTCTGAAACCAGTCTCTAAACTCATGTTTGTTTCCATAAATGTTTCCAAACAAGTGTTTCCTAGTGGACAGGACAGGGCATTTAACTAGAACTTTTAGGATACCTGGATTCATTTTTTGGCTCTGCTATTGAGAAAGTAATCATATCCCTGACTTTGCTTTAGTCCCCATGTGTAAAATAGTTTTACTCATCTCTTTTTGTAAAGTGCTTGGAGATTCACGGTAGCAAAGTGCCATAGAAGAGCATGGTGTTGTCTCTCACATTTATTAGTAGTCCCACTCGTATGCCCGTCTTGGACACTCATACGAACACTTACTACTAATCTTAGATGTTATAGCAACATAGCTTGCATGTAACATTAGTAGTTCTGCTACTTTTGAATGTCAGTAAAATGTTGTCACTGGTGGAAAGTTGGTAAGGCTATTTGCTCACCAGTGGTTTTACTCCTTATATTTGATTTTGAGCGGAGGTAGCTGAGGCCTACTTAAATCAATGCTCCTTAAATCTCCCCTGGCTTGACTGCTCTTTTCTGTTACAGTGGCTTAGCAGCTCAGAGCTTCTGGTTCAGCTCTGTCATCATCACACTCATGTAGAGCCGACAATAGCACCCATGGGGCATGGGAAGAAAACAATGAGTTGTTGGAGTTGGCTGGGATAGAAAGATGGAGTCTTTGGGAGACTCTGCATCACATGCATATGCTGCACTTTGTCTTCTTTTGCAAGGAATGCTTTCTGCATTTTGAGTTGGTCCCTATCTATAATATACCGTCTTGTTTATAATGGTTTGATCTACTGCAACTCTTTCAGGCATTGGAAAGAACTTATGGAGAGAACTGGCACTAGCTTTGAAATGACAACAGAAACTTTTACTCTGGAAAATATGTTTGCTATGGAACTTTCCAAATACTCAGAAGTTATCAGTGAAATAGTTGGAACTGCTGTTAAGGAGTTAAGCATTGAGAAGGTAATTTAAAAAATATGAATAAAGTAATAAAGCTATTTTTGATGACAGAGGTGGGTTTATTTGTTTTTTGATTATTGATCTTTCAGTGTTAGTTTTAAATGGCATTAAGAGGGTTAGTGAAATGTTGCCTAAAAGGTTTTAGTCATTTGCTTTATCCACTGCATTGCTTCTTTGAAAAGTGCTTGTAAAAATGGCAATATGTGGTTCTGTATTTATTGTTTCTCTATGAGCTCACTTGACCCAGAGGCAGGTGCACACATTTTCCTTCACAATTGCCAGTCCAACACAGTCAGCCTTAGATTTGATAGTCACACTGGATGCTTCCCACTTTTCACAAAATTGCCAGTAATAAAGGTTCTGTACCTAAGTTGAAGATTTTAGTAATGACACTTTATGACCCTGTCATCTTTAGTGGGACTACTGTGGTGTGACTTAGTCAATAGCTCTGTTGATAATGCAAAAGATAAAACCAAATCCAGCTCACACTTGGCTGTTATAGCTCTGATAAGGGTACAAATGTATTTTTGCTGTTGAGATTAGCAGATAAAACTTGCATGTGGTCATTAAGAATAGATCTGATGGGATGAAGTTGCCATTTTATGTGATCCTTTTTCAAGGGTGGGCCTGTAATTGAGCTGAATCTTTGCTAAAGTAATTATTCGTTTTTCAAGTAGAACCACTGTTTTTTAGTTCTCCAGGACTAAAATGTCCTTCTTTTTTCTGTTCCCATGCAGGGTGTTAAGGATATAGTAGACACCTGGGAGAACATGAAATTCACTGTACAAAGGTACTTCAAAGGCACTCAAGAGCGAGGCTTTATTTTGGGCTCCGTTGATGAAATTATTCAGATTCTTGATGACAACACTGTCAATCTTCAGAGTATTTCAGGGAGTCGCTTTGTGGGTCCTTTTCTGTCAACAGTTCACCACTGGGAAAAAACACTCTCATTGATTGGTGAAGTTATTGAGGTAGGGAAGGAAGAGAAGGTTAATGTTTCAGTTTTTTTGTCCTTAATGATTAGGTTTCCATAATTAATGATTTCCATAATTCTTTTTTCCTTGGCTGGTAATATTTGATTCTTTCTAGATCTGGATGGTGGTTCAGAGGAAATGGATGTACCTTGAGAGCATCTTTATTGGTGGGGATATAAGATCACAACTTCCAGAGGAAGCTAAAAAGTTTGACAACATAGACAGGATATTTAAAAGGGCAAGTATCAGACTTGTTTTGTAATGGCCACATGATTGAAAGAGTTGTTTGATGTATTTTGCTTTTAGTTCTGTAGTAACCTGAAGGCTTTCATTTATAGATAGCATCATTGTTCCAGTTTTTTTCTGAAGGTGAATTTTCTGTCTCGTGGTGTTTCCAGCTGTGTTGTGACAGCAAGTTGTGCTTTATCTTTAACAACCAGCTCCTTCTAAACCATGTCAGACACCATGACTCATTTAGAGTTTGCATGGTCATTAGTGCCAATCAGTACCAAATGCAGCTGGCCAGAGGATCCTTTGAGGTTTAGAATAACATGGTTGCCTAGAGAAGTAACGTGTAGTAGTTGGTTGATTGTGGGGCCAGAAGCTCCTGAGCTTCAAATCTGCTTCTATTCTTTGGTTTTAGGGAAGTCACTTCACTATTCTGTGCCTTTGCTTACACCACAGGGATCTGCCAAACTAGGTGTATCATCTGGAGGTATGACAGGATGTGATCTTTGACTCCTAGCTGGGCTGACAAAATCCCTTGATGTTTCTTGTTATACCAGCAAAACTGTACTTTTACTAATCTGGATGCACCACTGATGGGCATAGCTTTCAGAAACATTAACTAATATTACAGAATATTGTTAGTTGATAATAACCAATACTAATTATGACATTTTTTGTCACAAGAAAAACCTAATTTAGTTTAATCTACAGTGTTGCTCCTCAGTAGTTTTTAACATGCTTCTTTTCTCCATCTACAGATAATGAGTGACACCGTGAAAGATCCAGTGATTAAAAAATGCTGTGAAGCTCCAAATCGACTTGCAGACCTCCAAAATATAAGTGATGGTCTAGAGAAATGTCAGAAAAGCTTGAATGATTATTTGGATTCAAAGCGAAATGCTTTCCCAAGGTTTTTCTTCATATCTGATGATGAATTACTTAGCATCCTTGGTAGCAGTGACCCACTCTGTGTTCAGGAGCACATGATAAAGGTATAGCACGCTGTTTACAGTCATTAGTCTGAGAATGCTTTGAGTGCATTGCAATTTTTAGATGGGAGGCTATGTACTATACAGATTGTTAGAAGTCTGTTAAAGTTTCTCTTATACAGGGAGTACTGTACTAGTAACTAAGGAAATATAGACATTTCTAGATTGGATCTGATGGCCCATATCAGTTGCTTTAGAGAAAGGTTCTAAACATCCAACTGTGAAGCTTTATGAAATAACTTTCTCTTATGCCTTTGGTAGATTCACATTTACTGCAAAATTCTTAATTTGGCCATTTTTTCCTGATTAATGGACTTCTCTGCAAGTCACTGCCAAAACATTAGCAGACTTCCACATTTATTTTTATATATATTTACGTGTGTCTGCGCGCGCGTGTGTATACACACACACACACACACTCACACATGCATACAAAAATATAACAAATAATATTATTATTATTGCAGTATTATTATCGTATTTAGTCACTTAGGCCATGTCCAGACAAGCAGGGCCGTGAGGTATGTGGCGCCGCAAACATGCTGTGGTGCCACATACCACACGTTTAGATGTTATCTGCGCTGCAAGGGAGTGCTGCCCATGTGTGTGCTGCTCTGCTTCTCTTTTCCACAAGTTTTAACTCCTGGGGTTAAAAAAACCTGCAGACAAGAAAAAAGTAGAGTAGCACATCCAAGGGCAGTGCACACTGCTCAGAAGTGGAGCCGGGTCACCCGGCTGCTGGCTAAATTCTGTGCACCAGAATCGTTGCTGCTGGAGCCCCAGGAGGCTCCTAGGGCTCTATGTAAGGCTGCTGGGGCCAGCCCAGTGCTGGCCCCAGCCTCCCGTACCCCATCTGGGGTAACTTGCCACACACTAAAGCATGTGTGGTTGTAACAGCTAGCCGTTCTGGGCTGAGCTAAAATGTGGCCTGCACACTTTTTGCTGAGGCAACCACGTGTCTTCTCGCCTGCCACGCCTTGCTGTTAATGAATTAACTGATGTTAATTAGCGGGAGGCTGCCATTGTACTGCCCCATTGCCAAGGGGGCGCTATCTGCGGCTCCGTTTCCTCCCCTACATCGCAGTCCACACCTCATCGATGGAATAGCCGTTGTCTCAGCTCTATCACTATCTGGTCCCTTCTTGGTCTCTGTGAGCCCTCCTTCCTTGGATACACGCTCCCTCCAGTGCTAGGCCTCTCCCCGGCCCTATCTCACTCTGTGCCTTCTTCTCCGGGCCTCATCTACAATGTGGCCCTCTCCTGGGGCCCTCTGCGCCACACACTGGGGCTTCTCAATAATGTGGCCCTCTCCTGGGGCTTTCTGTGCCCACACTGGGGCTTCACAATAGTGCCCCCTTTCTCTGGGGTTTGCCATGCCCACACTAGGGCATCTCAATAGGGCCCCCTCTCTGGGGCTCGCCACATCCATGCTAGGGCTTCTCAACAGTGCCCCTCTCTAGGGCTCACCATGCCCACCCTGGGGCTTCTCAAATGCCCCTCTCTGGGGCTGGGGTCTATGCATCCCATATGCTGCGCCCTAACTAGTGCTGGGGACCTCACACTCCGCTGTGAGTCCCCTATGAGGCCTCCTCCATCTCCTTATAGCCTCACCCAAACCACCGGTGATAACAACAACAAAGCAAAACCTGAGCCCCTAGGCTATAACTCAAGCCTAAGCCCTCTGGCTATAACCACATTGCTCAACTCAGGTCAAACTATACCTGCAGTTAGGCTTCTACTTGCATCATGGCATAGGGAGCTCCTGCCTCTCTGGCTGCTGGTAGGGAATTGCCTCTGGCCTCCTATCTGTGCTTTATATAGGAGCCAGGCCCTGCCCCTTTCAGTCAGCTGACCTCCTGGTTGCCCTGGCAACCCCCAGCTGGGCTCCCTATTCCTTGCTAGGGCTCTTTCCCTGGCAGTTTTCCCCTCTCTAGGAACAGGGTACCTCCGTGCTCTGTGACAGTGGTACAGGTATTCCCCAGGGACAAGTAGCAGCAGCGCAAGGTGCGCCACCACTACTTGTCCCCAGGGAACCAAATGTCCATACTCATCTGGACATGCCCTTAGAGCCTGATTTAGTTCTTTTTAGAGTCCAGGGAAGTTTTCATGTGAATGCTGATAAGAGTTAGATAGGAGCCTTATTTCTTAGTACTCTGGTGCAAATGACACCTGTATTCCTCTGCTTCATGTTTCAGATGTATGATAACATTGCATCCCTGAGGTTTCGGGAGGGTGACAGTAATGAAAAAATAGCAACAGCAATGATTTCAGCTGAAGGAGAAGTGATGGAGTTCCGGCGAGCCATAGCAGCAGAAGGCAGAGTTGAGAACTGGATGACAGCCGTTCTGGCTGAAATGAGAAGAACAAACAGACTTTTAACCAAAGAAGCCATTTTCCGATACTGTGAAGATAGAAGCAGGTGAAGTTAATGAACCATAGCATAACTCCTGTAGTGCAGTTGACTTTTTGAAATCTATATAATAGGAAAATAGTTGTAGAAACTCCCTATGTTATTGGTTACTCTTGTTCTGTCTACGTGTGCGTGGTGTGTGTGCATGCACACAGTATTTTAAGTGCCCAGCAAAAATGTATTGCTTCCCATTTCCTATGCATTTAGTTTCTAGCCCAATGCATAAGCAATGTACATGCTGCCTTTATAGTTTCTAGTAATGCTGCTTAAATTCTACATTTGAAGAGTGAAGTCTGTTTCTGTGTATTCCAAGTGAGTATCTGAAAAATTAACTTAGAATATTGATTGCGTAAATGGAATTATATGTATTTGAGTTCCATATACTAATTGTGAGACAGCTGTTAAGACACTAGCAGTGGCTTTTTCAGTGTAAAGAATTGTTTTATGAACTTTCAAGATAAGGTGTATTCATAGACTAGCTTTGTGTTTCTTGACTGACTGGGGTAAGTGGAATATTTTTGCTTATTATGGAAAGACTGCATGTGTTTGGTTCTTCTCCACAGAGTTGACTGGATGCTGCTGTACCAGGGCATGATGGTTCTTGCTGCTAATCAGATCTGGTGGACTTGGGAGGTAGAAGATGTCTTCCGCAAAGTGAAGAAGGGAGAAAAACAGGCCATGAAACTTTATGCCAGAAAAATGCATCAGCAGATTGATGCCCTGGTTACACGAATTACAAAGCCATTGAGCAAAAATGACCGTAAAAAGTATAACACCGTTCTCATTATTGATGTCCATGCCAGAGATATAGTTGATACATTTGTGAGAGACAGGTAATCCACCGCCGCACTGAGAACACACTAGGGATAGTAATCTATTCTTACAGCATTTCATTGTATCTGAAGAACTCTGTTTTTACAGCATTCTAGAAGCTCGCGAATTTGAATGGGAAAGCCAACTGCGTTTTTACTGGGATCGGGAGCCAGATGAGCTGAATGTGCGTCAGTGCACTGGCACTTTTTCCTATGGTTATGAATACATGGGCTTGAATGGACGACTGGTCATCACTCCCCTTACAGACCGTATCTACCTAACCCTCACACAGGTATATGTTAAGGAACTTGTTTGGTGAGATATTTCGCTGAAATATAATTCTGGTGGTTTCAGAGTGAATATTGCCATTTTCTTTGACCTCAGGTAATTCAGTTTAGATAATAGTGTAAAGTCCATTATAATCTCATGTAATTTGCTAGCTTGTGTTTAATTAATCCAAGCCTGGACAAAGTTAGAACAGTTACACTGTTGTTTGTACATATAATATATTGTACTATTGGGAGAGACAACTGAATGACAGAGGATGCAGAAATGGCTGAAGTGCTCAGTGCCTTTTTCACCTCAGTCTTCACAGGCAAGGTCAGCTCCCAGACTACTGCACCAGGCAGCACAGTTTGGGGAGGAGGTGAGCAGCCAATAGTGGTGAAAGAACAGGTTAGGGACTGTTTAGAAAGGGTGGGCAATACAAATCCATGGGGCCAGATGGGATGCACCCAGGAGTGCTGAGGGATTGGCTGATGTGATTGCAGAGCTGCTGGCCATCATCTTTGAAAACTCATGGTAATCAGGAGAGGTCCCAAATGATTGGAAAAAAGGGCAAACATAGTGAAAGGGAAAAAGGAGGATCCAAGGAATTATAGATCAGTCAGCCTTGCCCCAGTCCCTGGAAAAATCATGGAGCAGATCTTCAAGGAATCCATTTCTAGGTACTCGGAGAAGAAGGTGATTAGGAACAGTCAACATGGATTCACCAAGGGCAAGTCATGCCTGGCCAACATGATTACCTTATATGATGAGGTTACTGGCTCTGGATGTGGGGAGACCGGTGGATGTAGTGTATCTTGATTTTAGCAAGTGTTTTCATACTGTCTCCTGCAACATTCTTTCAGGCAAGCTAAGGAAGTACAGGCTGGATGAATGGACTGTAAGGCAGATAGCAAACTGGCTGGAGCATTGGGCTCAGAGGGTAGTAATCAATGTCTAATTGGCAGCCAGTATCAAGTAGGATGCCCCAGGGATCAGTCCTGGGGCCAGTTTTGTTCAGTGTCTTCATCGTGACCTGGAAGCTGGCATAGAGAGCACCCTCAACAAGTTTGCAGATGACACCAAGCTATGCGGAGTAGTAGATATGCTGGAGGGTAGGGCTAGGATTCAGAGTGACCTAGACGAATTGGAGGATTGGACCAAAAGAAATGTCATGAGGTTCAACAAGGACAAGTTCAAAGTCCTGCACTTAAGGTGGAAGAATCCCATGCACTGATACAGGCTGGGGGCTAACTGGCTGGGCAGCGGCTCTGTGGAAAAGGACCTGGAGGTTACAGTGGACAACAAGCTGAATATGAGCCAGCAGTGTGCCCTTGTTGAAAAGAAAGCTAGTGGCATACTAGGCTGCATTGGTAGGAGTGTTGCCAGCAGGGCAAGAGAAGTGATTATTTTCCTCTATCCAGCACTGGTGAGGCCACATCTGGAATGCTGTGTCCAGTTTTGGGCCCCCCACTACAGAAAGGATGTGGATAAATTGGAGAGAGTCCAGCAGAGGGCCACAAAAATGGTGAGGGGACTGGGGGATATGACATATGAGGAGAGGCTGAGGGAACTGGGCTTGCTTAGTTTGGAGAAGAGAAGACTGAGAGAGGATTTAATAGCAGCCTTCAACTACCTGAAGCGGGATTCAAAAGAGGATGGAGCTGGACAGTTTTTTGTGGTGGCAGATGACAGGACAAGGAGCAATGGTCTCAAATTGCAGCAAGGGAGGTTAAGGTTAGATATTAGGAAGAATTTTCTCACTAGAAGGGTAGTAAAACACTGAACAGGTTTCCCAAAGAGGTTGTAGACTCTCCATTTTTGGAGGTTTTTAAGACCCGGCTAGACAAAGCTTTGGCTGGGATGATCTAGTTGGGGCTGGTCCTGCTCTGGGCAGTGGGTTGGACTAAGTGACCTTCTGAGGCCCTTTTCAACCTTAATTTTCTATGCTTCTATCTTGTGGATTATATGAGCATATGTAACCCTTTTTATTGTGCAAACTTGTCTTTAAAATGTTTGGTGGAAATGAACTGTGGTGTGTTACCTTCATCCCTACTCAGCCTTGCTTTTTTGGCTCTTTTCCAAAAGGCATTGTCCATGTTTTTGGGAGGAGCACCTGCAGGACCAGCAGGTACAGGGAAAACAGAGACCACCAAAGATCTGGCCAAAGCTCTTGGTTTGCTGTGTGTTGTAACAAACTGTGGAGAAGGCATGGATTTCAAAGTAAGAGTTATAATGCTGTATTCTTCAGTAACAGCATTCCCACCACATTACTATTACATGCAATGGCAAGGCTGATGGATTTGCTCTCACCTTCTGGAAGCATCTGGCTACATATAAATACTGTGCCAATTGAAAATGAAATATAATAAACCATGCTTTGCCTTTTATAAATTCCTGAAGTGGTTTGAGTTTAAAATTTTGGATTTGTATTGCAATCTTCAGATTCAGTGGCTAGTTGATGAGCTTCCAAGCATGTCAGTATTGGATTAATAAGTCTATTAATAGGACTTGTAGTGGGCAGGCAGGTTACAATGACTTTCCTGGATATGTTTTCACAGACTTTGTAAAGTCCTATATTGATGTAATGTATGCTGAAGTGTGCTAACACTGATTTGTTTTTTGGTTTTCTAGGCAGTTGGTAAAATTTTCTCTGGTCTTGCCCAGTGTGGCGCGTGGGGATGCTTTGATGAATTTAATCGCATAGATGCTTCTGTGCTTTCAGTCATCTCCTCTCAGATTCAGACAATTCGAAATGCTCTAATGAATCAGCTAAAAACATTTCAGGTAAATATCAAAAAAATGAGATTACTGAGAATGGAGGCTGGTTTTGGCCCTGGTGTGTCAGTGAATGTGCAAATACCATGAGACCTGAGAGCTTCTGCTCCTGCAAGTCATTCTGTGGCACTTGGGTATACTTGGTCTGAATTTCAGAGGTGCTGAACCATGGGCTTTACCTTCTCTGGCTCAGTTTTCCCAACTATAAAATGGGGCAACAGCATCTACCTAACTAACATGGATGTTGTGAGGCTTAATTTATTGCTGCTAGTAAAGCTTCAAGATCCCCAGATAGAAGGTATAATAAAAAAGCACAAAGTGGTTATTTCTATTGCAAATGGCTTTGGTTCTTTTCATTACAAGTCAGCATAATTTTGGCATTTGCTTATGTTTTAGTTTGAAGGGCAGGAAATTTCCCTGGATGGACGCATGGGCATTTTTATTACCATGAATCCTGGTTATGCTGGCCGTACTGAGCTGCCCGAGTCTGTAAAAGCTTTATTCAGACCTGTGGTTGTGATTGTACCAGATCTTCAGCAAATCTGTGAAATCATGCTCTTTTCTGAAGGGTTTCTTTTGGCAAAGGTAAGGGAAGAATGCTCTTAAGTATAAAAAAAACGAGTGGATAGACATCTGGGCGCTTATGGTTTTCTGCCTTCTCCCTCAAACAGAGCCTGGCCAAAAAGATGACAGTGTTGTACAAATTGGCAAAAGAACAACTTTCTAAACAGCATCATTATGATTTTGGACTACGAGCCCTGAAGTCAGTACTAGTGATGGCAGGAGAGCTGAAGAGAGGTTCACCTGACCTCAGTGAGGTAGACATGCTCTGTTTCATCATGCCAGGACAGACTGTTGATAACCTGTGTGTGGTTATATTGGAAATGCTTGGTCTGCAACTGCAACAACTGCTGCAGCAACTGCTGTCATACCTCAGCAGTGGAAGCACTGCCCTTCCAGTGACATACATCTCTCAGCTTCATTATTAACAGTCGCCTTTGCATACTACCTCTCAACGCAGGGCTTAAAGAAAGGGGCTGTCAATATGTGCAGATCACATTACCAGCAAAATGTAGATAAGAGCAGAGATAGCTGTAGACACTCAGATGTTTAGCTCATAGTTTTGTGTGTACAGTTCCTATGCTTTTGAAAGTCTTAGCAGTTATGTCAAGGACTAGCCAATTGCCCATCAAAAATGATGGTGGGGGGCGCTTCTGCTACCTTCCATGAGCAGGGGGGTGGGGGAAGCTCGCCCTGCCATCCCTTTTGTCCCCCTTGGCCAGCACCCTGTGCTGCCACCCTTTTCAGGGAGCAGGGCTGGAGGGGTGCAAGGCCAGTGCTGCTGGCTTCGCCTCTGCCTCTGTCTGTTCCATCACTGCCACCTCCAGGGAGCAGGGCTCGGAGGGGACGAGGCCAGCCCACCACTCTGTCCCCTCCATCCCCGACATCATGGCAGCGGACTGCCACCACTGCCTTTTGTCCAGCTAACTCTTGGAGCACTTTGATTGGTTGTTTCAGTCAGTATTGTGATTGGCTGCTGAGACAACAAATCAGAGTGCAAATAAAGCATTACAGACAGACAGACAGGCAAAGACTTTTATTATATTAGAATGCAGAGGCTAAATGAACATGGGGGCAAAAAATCTGATTGCAGCACATCAACTGTGCTCCCATAACATGCACAAATCTATTGTATCCCTGAATGGCATATTTGCATGTGCGAGGCATACCCTCCAGTTTTCAATGTAAACGGTGTGAATTTTATACCTCAAGGTTTGCTTACTTTTAGGGCTGCAACTCCTATAACATTCTGGGAAGTTCTTCAAATTTCTGCTTAGACAGAAAAATTGCTCCACACGGAATCCATCTCTAGTTGTACATTGTGCTGGCAAGAATTCAGGTTTTAATAAAGTGCCCTCAGGGACTGTTTGCAGGCTGAATATTTTCAGTAAAGCAGGCAGTTACTTTAAGATTAAGAGTATGTTAATTCAAAAAGCAATCAGTAATTTAGGACACTTCAGCCTCTCACAGTTGGGCAGTTCAGTTAATATAAGAAAAACAAAGGGAATTTAATATCCCAGTTGAAACTGATCAGCTTAATTCCAGTGAAGTGGCTTTTGTGTCCTATAATAGTTGATGTCAAAAGATAAAAGTTTGCTACCTGCACCCCTAGATAACTAAAACTGGTAAAATAATTGGATGATAGCTCTCAAACTGTTTTTGAAGCTTTTTATGCCTTAGAGCAGAGGTTCTCAAATTGGTCTGCAGACCACCACTGGTCCACAAGCTCCATTCAGGTAGTCTGCAGAAAGGTTGTGGACCAATTGAGAATATCTGTACTTGTAAGGTAATACTAGTCAGTATGAATTGTGTGCTTTGATTAGTAGAACAGAAAAAGTTTAGTAAGTAGTCTGCTGAGACTGTCAGCAATTTTCAAGTGGTCAACGAAAAGAAAAAGTTTGAGAACCACTGCATTAGACAATTGGTTGGCTCTCTACAGAAGCTCTACCTTTCTGTGTTTGGTCTAGGATTTGGTACTGATGAGAGCACTGCGAGATATGAATCTTCCGAAGTTTGTGTTTGAAGATGTACCCCTTTTCCTTGGCCTGATCTCTGACCTGTTTCCTGGCCTGGATTGTCCTCGAGTCCGTTATCCTAATTTCAATGATGCTGTAGAGCAAGTGCTGGAAGAAGGTGGTTATATTGTTTTACCAGTCCAGGTAGGAGAAACATTGAAAATTATTGCTGTAAATAAAGAGCTAGACCCTTGGCTGGTGGAAATCAGAATGGCTTCCTTAAAGTCAGTGGAGATCCGCCAGTTATAGCTGAGGGTCTGGCCCATATGAGTTGTATGCACCAGTATCTAAGTTCATGTAAATGTATGTTTTTCAGGTGGATAAGGTAGTTCAAATGTACGAGACAATGTTAACTCGTCACACTACAATGGTGGTTGGACCAACTGGAGGTGGAAAGTCTGTTGTCATTAACACTTTGTGCCAGGCCCAGACCAAGTGAGTACAGAGCTAGCTGTGCAAGAGAATCGGGATATGAAATAGCAGTCCTGTACGGTTATGCTGTGATCTTCCTTATAACTCGATCCAGCCATCATTTCTGCTTAGTGTGTAAAGGCTTAACTTGGGATGTTAGGGATCTTGGTAACACTACTGTTTCTAATGCATCTCTATTTAGGTTAGGATTAGTGACAAAGCTTTATACACTGAACCCAAAAGCCATGAGCGTGATTGAGCTGTATGGTATTCTTGACCCTACCACACGAGACTGGACAGACGGTGTTCTCTCAAACATCTTCAGAGAGATCAACAAACCAACGGATAAGAAAGAGCGAAGGTAACTGTTTTGGGGCTGGAAATTAGATCAGCAAGTTTTAGTTATTCTGAATATTATGAAGTAGCTTCCTTTTATATTTAATGCAACTGAATTGTGCAATCCTAAGGAAAAGGAAGGGCTCATCCCCCAAAGTCAAGAGTCAAATAGTAACCCTGCCCTTAGAGCAGTGGTTCTCAGTCTTTTTAGATTCAGAACACCCTCCCCACACCCCACTAAGGCACCTCTTCTTCAGCTGCACCTCACTATTACATTTGAGGGCCCTGTGTTATATGCATGAGGAAGGCTGCTAACTGCAAATGCTTTTCCCACTGAAAGCATTTGAAAAAAGTATCTAATCTGCACAAATCTGAATTTCACAGGTGGGGAAACTAAAGCTGAGAAGCTAAATGATTTGCCTGAGGCAGCCAGGGCAGCAAAAAAACTTACACAGTTCGTACCATGCAACCGCGCGCCCACACACCTGTCTCTATACCCGTACCTCCACCCACTGTGCTCCTTAGAGGGTCTACTGAAAAGATCTATGCCAGGCTCTTCTCCACCAGATGAGGTCTTGCCATTTCTGTCCCATCTTCCTTTTTTGTCTTCCTCTAGTACCAGTACATTTCACTTAGTCCCATTTTAATACAGTCCTTGACTGTGGGGTCTGAGTGTCTGTTTATGAGCAGGTTCCTGGTTTTCCACACTGCATACCTGAAGCAGGATATGAACTGGTCAAAGCAAGCTATTGGGGTCCTTGGCTGACTGGTCAGGTGCCCATAGAGAGCTGCTTCCCTGCTTAGGTTTCTGAAACCCATCAGCACCAGGAGGAGCGTACAGACTTTCTTCCACACCTCTCTGGCATATGGGCAGTCCCAGAAAAGGTGGTTGATTGTTTTTGCCTGCCAGCGGCAGGTCGGCCTCAGGCAAGTCGATGCATCTCCCACAGGCTCTTCATCCCCGCCCTCCTCCATCCATAACTTTTATAACATTCAGGTCATGCCTTTGGTTTGTTGGTGCAAACATTCACAGTTGCTTTTTTTTCCAAGCATGATGCAGATTTCCCTATACTCTTAAGGTCAATGGACTTCATATCAGGCCCAAGGAAAGTGTCTTCCTTTCTTACACTGGCAGGAGCATCCTACAGCCTCTGCATCCCCAAAAGGGTAGTGTTAGAGTGATATTGTAGGTATGATGGTCCAGGAAGTGAACTGAAGAAGAATGCCTTGCATTCAGAAGCTTGTCTAGCCCTATCCCAACTATGCAGTTGATCCAGTAAAAGATACTACCCTAAGAAATTGTTGTCTCTTGCATTCTTAAATGCAAATTTGGAATGCATAGAGCCTGTGGAGGCTTGGGAGTCTGTTAATGGGTGATAGAAACATACAGTCATAGAATCATAGAAAATTAGGGTTGGAAGGGATCTCAGGAGGTTACCTAGTCAAACGGCCTGTGCAGGTATCATGCAGGTAACTCAAAAGCACAAGAGACTCCTTGAAACTCTTCCATTAGAGTTAAGTAATATCCTTATCCTCATATTGTGCTAGGATTTTTGATGATGGTTGTGCTTAAAAAAGAAATAAACTGGTATACTGCGTCTTCATTTCCAAACACAGCAGAAAACTAGGAAAGATCAATTGCTGTCCAACAACTTGTTTTGTGTTAACAGGTATATTTTATTTGATGGAGATGTGGATGCACTCTGGGTGGAAAACATGAATTCTGTGATGGATGATAATAAGCTGTTAACGTTGGCAAATGGGGAGCGCATCAGGCTTCAGGCTCACTGTGCTCTGTTGTTTGAGGTATTATTACTAGCAAATAAAGGGTCTGCAGATTCTCAAAAACAGGAGCTGTTTATGGCTATGATGTAACTTAATTTTTTAGGTTGGAGACTTACAGTATGCCTCTCCTGCCACTGTGTCTCGTTGTGGGATGGTTTTTGTGGATCCTAAAAACCTGAAGTATAAGCCCTTCTGGGAGAAATGGATTAAACAAAGAGGTAACAAGGTAGGAAATGCCTATTTTTGTTACAAAAGTGATGTTAGAAGGCACTATTTGAATTAAATACATAACTAGGCATGTGTAAATAAGTTTATAATGAAATCATGATTGGCTGAATTGCTTTAGAGTTTATTTTTCAGGTCACTGTTACTAAATTTTTTTAGATATGAAGAATGGGCTTGTTGACTTTTAATTCTTTATGTGTGAATGCAGGTAAAGAAAAACAGATTAGTGGTTGGTACCTAATTTCCAGAGTCAAAGGCAAAACCTGACATGAGCAGAATGGTTCCTATTAAAAATAGTGAAGCCAGGACCTATGCATAAGCATATGTCTCCATATGCAAAATGGTGTATATACGTTCAGAAAGGTTCTTTTTATATTATACCAAGGCAAAAATAGATTCTAAAAAAATAATATAGAGCAGTAGTTCTCAACCTTTTATTTCATGAACCACTTGAAAATTGCTGAGGGTATTGGAGGACCACTTAATAAACTTTTTTTGTTCTACAAATCAAACTACGCAACTCATATTTTAATATCAGCAGTCTTACCTTACAAGTACAGATATTTTTAATTGTTTCTGCAATGTTTCTGCGGACCTTGTGAGTGGAGCTCCCGGACCAGTGGTAGTTTGTGGACCTCAGTTTGAGAACCTCTGATATAGAGTGACAAACTTTTAGAATAACCCTATGCTATGACTTTGGATTTTATCAAGAGTAAATATTGTCAAAAGTCCAAGTAGCTGTCTTTATCACTGTTATGTTTTCAGTATAAGTCAAGTAAAAAATTGTGTTCTTTCATAACACTAATGTGTTTGTTTAGTTATTTTTATAAACAGTAACAGTATCCAAGACTAATTACAATTAGTTGGACAGGTGGCACTGTTGTAATAAATCAGCCTTTAATCTTTTTAGGTTGTTAAATGATTGTAATTTTTTTCCTCAGCAAGAACAAGTTGAGTTAGATCGACTGTTTGAAAAATATGTCCCCTACCTTATTAACCTGATTATAGAAGGAATTACAGATGGCAGACAAGGAGAGAAGCTGAAGACAATTGTCCCTCAAACAGATTTAAATATGGTAAGAAATAATGAGTATTGAGTAAGATGGCTTCAATAGCAGAGGAATCTGAGTTGCAGAATGTGCATCAACACAAGATACTTACTATGCAGTTGACTAATTAGCTGCAGTGTCTCCACATGCACCTTTGTTAGGCTGGAGTAAACTAATTTACTCTGCAGCAGGATAGTACTTGTAAATATAAGTACTATCCTGCTGTGGAGTAAACAGCTCTGCATCAGTGCGTGTATAGATAGTTTCATAGTGCCTAGGGTCAGAAGGGGCCTAGAGCAGGCCATCTAGTCTGACCCCCCGCCAATGGCAGGAACGAGTGCCAGGATCACAGGACCCC
>JAGPOW010001167.1:21411629-21440641 GCA_030014935.1 Caiman crocodilus | reverse complement strand
CAGCCGGTCCCTCACAGATATGAGCCTTGAGAATTTTCTCAAATATCTTTCCTGGGACCGAGGTGAGACTGACAGGCCTGTAGTTCTCCAGGTCCTCTTGCCTCCCCTTCTTCAAGATGGGAACCACATTGGCCAGCTTCCAGTCCTCCGGCACTTTCCAGAGCTCCAAGAGAGCTAGTATAACCGAGCCAAGGGCTCAGCAATCACCCCCACCAGCTCCCTCAGCACCCTTGGGTGTAGGTCATCCGGGCCTGCCGACTTAAAGCCCTTCTAGAAGCCCTTCCACTAGGTCAACCCTCACCCTCGGCCCAACAGCGATTCCCGAGTGGGAATATAGTCCTCCAACGGGAGGGACGTCCCGGTCCCAGGGGATGCTGGGGATGCTGAGATGCTGCTGCCTGACTGGCTGGGGCATGAAAGTGCTTCAGTGAGGGGGCTACCTGCTGGCTCGTCCTGTGCTGAAGCTCCCTAGCGCTCCAGCCAGCCCCTCCTCAACACTTTGAACCAGGGGGAGCAGCCCCAGGCTGGTAGACTGACCTTCGGGCCGGCCCCCTACCAGCGGAGTCTGCTCCGACCTGGCTCCACGTTCTGTGCTTGAATAAATAGTGTAGCTTATTGCTTTGGAGTTAATTGCTCCCAGGTATGCGTTCAAATGGCGTGCCCAGGAGCAATAAACTCTGGAGTAGTAAGTCCCACAGTTTATTCACATGCCATAAACATACCTGAAGAGTGAGACATGCCCAAAGAGTAAGTAACTATTTCAGAGTTATTATTCCATTAATAGAGTTCCTGATGGGACTGAGGAATTTCTTGATATTATCTTCAGGCAGGCCAACATCCTTTTGCTTCCAGTTTCAGAGAGATGATCATCTGATCATTAACATTTTTCTTTTCTTTTAACTAATACCTGCATTTACAGACACCTGCATGCATGCAGACAGAGCCTCACAAAATACTTTACAGAGGGATGAAAATAAAATAAAATTAGGCACGTTAAGTCATCAAAATTCTGTATGTCTTCTCAAGTTACTGTTTTGCAATCTTCTCCAACAGGTAGTGCAGTTGACAACGATGCTTGAAGCTTTAGTAGTGGGAGAGCCCGATGACTCCGATGTTCTGGAATGCTACTTCCTGGAAGCTCTGTACTCCTCTTTAGGTGCCAGCCTTCTTGATGCAGGCAGAATTAAATTTGATGAAAGTGTCAAACGAATATCCTCCATGTCAACTGTTCATGAGGAGAATATCTTGGCTAAGCCAGGGGAACTGCCAGGTAGGACTTTGCCATTATATTGACTCTGGTGCACTTCTTATTTTTTAAAGAAAACAATTGGAATGGATCAGACCATGCCCGTATCACATGGTAAAGTCTACTTCGTATTGTGTGTGCAGCCTGAAACACTGGCAGGTTTTGCACTCATAGAAGGAATGAGATTAGATGAGGGGAGAATTATTTTAGAAGCCTGGTGTTCCAGACCTCAGAGGGAGCATTTGTCTGGGTGTAGCTCAGGGGCATCTCAGCACTGCCATTTCAGGGTAAGGGTAGATGGGTGCCTCTCCCCAGCATGTGAAGGAAAGGCGTCAGACAAGAGCCTGGTTGGTCATGTGGCCTGTAGGAAGAAACAGTGACTAGATTCTCTCCAGAAGCAGTTGGCTGGGAATCATGGGGACCCATAGCCTGGATGGTAGATCCTAGAAAAGTGATAATGCCCAGGTCTGAGCAGCAGGCGAGTTAGTGATGCTGTTTGCAGGGATCAAGAAAGGAGATAGGGGTAAGAGCCTCTTGACACCATCTTTTATTTCTGGGACATACGGGCTTGGGAAGCAACTCTGTCTCATGGCTTTTTCATTTATATTTTCCTCATACCTAAGATTAGGTGTGCTAAGAAGGAGTTCTGCAGATGCCAGCCAGTGCTGTGGCTCAGAGCAGACTGCCATGATTTAGACAGGTCCTCTGGGTTGCATAAGCCTCTTCTTTTCCACTTCCCAAAGCAGCCCAGGAGTGAAAGGGTGTAAGAGGGACTGAATCCTACCTTAATGCCCTTTCCCAGGCTATGAGGCCTGGGTCACAACTCTACATGCAAAGTTGTGCCCTTTACATTTAACACAATCAAATGAAGTATTTTCGGAAGCACCTCCATACCCCAGATAACTTTTAGCTGCTAAATAAAGACCTCATCATATCCTGCAGGTCAGTTGCCAACTTTGTATGACTTTCATTTTGATGCTTGTCAAAAGAAGTGGGTGCCTTGGAGCAAGCTAGTTCCTGCATACCTTCACAAGCCAGAAGGCAGATTTATTGACATTCTAGGTAAGTGGGTGACTAATATAGAACACTGCTACTCCTTTAACTTAAAATGTGCTAATCTGTAGTTTTCTAGTAGCAAATATCATGCAAAGTTCTATTGTGGGATGTTTCATTCAGAAATTGAATGTGAATCATAATGCAAAAACTTTTGCTGTTTCCTGCTCATTTGTGACACAACCTAAAATTGTTGTTTGTTTTTCACTATAGAAATATTAGTCCTTGCTTTTCTTTTTCTTGCTTGAAGACATAATAAATGAGCTTTTTGGAAGGGGGTAGGGTTGTATGGTGATTGAGTCTGCTTCGTGTTAGCAGACTTGATTGTAGACTAATTAGAATGCTCCAGCATAGCCTGATTGTCACATGTATTAAGCCCCCCCATGTTTCAAAATGGCTGTAGGGGAGCTTTAATTAAACCTTGTCAAATGAGCTTTAGTTAAAGTGCCCCTACGGACAATTTGAAATGCAGTGGGGTGGGGAGGGCCCTTAATACACATGACAGTGAGCCATTTTATTTAGTGTGGCTGTACAGGAACTGTTCTAATTAAAACACCTTCCACCACCTCCAAGCACATGTATAGGCACCCAGAGAGTGTACCTTAGACATCCTTGCCCCTTCTGCCCCAGAGATCAGCAGCTGTTCAGGTTCTACCCCTTTTGGTGTGACCATTCAAATTCCATAAGCATTTTGCTAAAGCCACTGAATAAAGTAAGGGATGGGGAGAACTAAAATATTCACACTACTTCTTGGAGTAAAGAACAAGCAAAAAATACTGGCAGGATGGCTTTATTTGTATTAGAGAAGCCACAAAGGGTAGATACAGGGTTTTTTTTGTTCATGTTTCACTTTTCAAGTGTCATCAGGAACAGTACTTTATATAACTACCATGATAATAGAATAGGAGACTGATGATTCAGTAACAAAAGCCTAGCACAAATAGGCTAGAAAAAGAACCCATAATGAATATAATAAAATGGTGACAATTAATTTTACAG
The DNA here is from genome assembly GCA_030014935.1 of Caiman crocodilus. NCBI lineage: Eukaryota > Metazoa > Chordata > Crocodylia > Alligatoridae > Caiman > Caiman crocodilus. The sequence continues at coordinate 21,437,343 of JAGPOW010001167.1, read as the reverse complement.
TTATGACAGAATAACGCATGTTATTTTATAGTAACAATTCAGCAAGTGGATGTTAACTTCACTGCTGAGAGAGATAATTACATAGTCTCTAAAGCTATTCCTCATACCTGCCTTTGATTCACATAGCACAAGATTCATCTCTGCAGGTAGGCGTCCTGCAAAAGGCTTGTAAGCCATGTAAGTCTCAGTTCTACCTCTTAAAGAGGACGTAAGTGGCTTACATGGTTCATGACCCTTTCATTGGATCTCTGCACAGGGATCTCTAACATATTGATTTCAACACAAGTAAGAAAAGTTCTGTGATAAATGGTGCCATGAGTAGGCTGTACAATAGAGATTGTTCATTAAATATTGTACTGATCTGATGGTCTGGAGTACATCTTTGTGCAAATGTTCATTAGTAAATTATGGGTCCCACCCAGTAGGGTTTTACATGTGCAGAACCTCCCAGCTGTGTTGCATGTTAAATTAACTTGTTCTTAATTTAATTTAATTTATTTATTTAGTTCCAACTGTGGATACAACACGCACTACCTGGTTGTTAGAAGAGATGGTAAAAATCAAACGGCCTGTTGTCCTTGTGGGTGAATCTGGAACTTCTAAGACAGCAACTACTCAAAACTTTTTAAAAAGCTTGAACCAAGACACTAATGTAGGTAGTCTTTTCCTCTGTGCTGTTGACAAACTGGTATCTTCCTGTTTATTTTGTGTGTGGCTTAGTAGGTGTATTTCACCCCAGAAGTGGCTGCATTGAAGTGATAAGTGAAATAATTCCTACATTTTCATTTCCATTCAAGACCCTGACTCTGTCATTGGATCTCCACAGACAGACCTAGATGTATACCCAGCACTTTTGATTTTGAGATAGTACATGGACACAGGGTTCTAATTGTGTACACTCTGGGCCCAGATACATGAGGTATTTTAGAACCAAACATACTATATTATTGTTGAAAATCTCTGTTGAGATTCAGTTTTTTATAAGAAAACATGTTCGTCAGGTAGTTGTTCTGCTATGTGGTTGAGCTTCCAAATGGAATATATATATTTTTAAGCCATCCATATTTTAAGTGAATAGCTAAACTGTAGTAGTGTTTCACATCTATCTTATGCTCTAATTGTTCCCCATATTGTTGAATATAAAAAACTTTTTCTGAGAAACTCTTAAAAAAAGTTATTAAAAATCCATGTTGATCATTTGTATCTTCCTGTGTAGCTGCTGCTAATAATTAACTTTTCCTCGCGCACAACATCAATGGACATTCAGAGAAACTTAGAAGCTAATGTAGAGAAACGTACAAAGGACACTTATGGCCCCCCCATGGGAAAGCGCCTTCTGGTTTTCATGGATGACATGAATATGCCAAGGGTAAGTGCCAACTTGTTTGCAGTAGAAGAAAACACACAACAAGTTGCATTTTTATTGTCCATTAAGATACCTGAAGGCTTGGACTACTGGGCACCATAGGGTGTTGCAGAGCTGTTATAATATGACTCCTGAACTTTAAAAATGCACATTTTGTGTTGGCAAAGTGGGATTTCCATTTCCTCTTGTTCTTAAATCCATATCAAAAGACCTTTTCCCAGCTAATGCTAGTGGACCTGGCTTCTTAAGAGAACCAGACCGTACCTCTTGTAAGAGCTGGAACGAAGCAGACGTGTATTGCACATAAGTGAAATAATGCAGTTTCCTCTCCTGAGTTGAAACTGAACGTGGATATTCAGTCTCCAAAGCCTACAAAATAGTACTCAGATATAATAATGATGCATTACATTTGGAGCTAATTATTTATGCAGTCATTGTAGTAGCTGGAAACTTGTAAGCGCTGTCTTTTAAATGTGTTGGCTTTTTTGTTTTACAAAGGTTGATGAATATGGTACACAGCAGCCAATTGCCTTGTTGAAGCTGCTGTTGGAAAAAGGTTCCTTGTATGATCGTGGTAAAGAGATGAACTGTAAGCTTCTTCGAGACCTTGGCTTTATTGCTGCTATGGGAAAGGCTGGAGGAGGTCGTAATGAAGTTGACCCTCGCTTTATTTCACTCTTCAGTGTTTTCAATGTATCTTTCCCTTCTGAGCGGTCTTTGCATTTGATTTATGCCTCCATCCTGAAAGGCCACACTGCGGTAATTTGCATTATTTAACAGGATTATTGTTATTTTAAACATAAAATTGCTGAAACTGAATTCTTTTTTTGGTTGATTATCCCTGTTGTTGTATATGCTCCATCCTTCCCTTACATGGGTGGGGACTGTTGTGTGTAAAGGTAATTACTTTTATAGATCTCCATTCAAGCAGGGAGAATTCCATACATTAATTTAAGGGTACTGTTTGGTCCCATAGCAGTGTAATTAGCAGGGTGTTTCAAACTGTAGTAGCAAATAATGCTAAATTTTAGATTGTCAGTATTAACAAGTATAATAACATAGATGATCTTGTTATGCACCTTAAGTCCACAGGCCCTCTGAAATCACCAGGTTCCTTCCATTGACTCAAGTGGGTATTTTGATCATGCTTAGTATCCATAGTGACCAAATGTTTTGCCACTTCAATTTGATTTGCTTTAGTCATTTTAGATGAAATGGCATTTAGCCTGTGTAAGGATTTCCAGCTACTCAGTTGGTCTAATAAAAGATATCGTGTCTGCACAAAGAACCTTGCCTGCCTATGTCCTCAGACCAACACAGTTACAACCAAAAACCCAGTAAGGATCTAAAAGGCATTTTAGATCCTTTTATAGGCCCTTCACTTTCCTCTTCTCTTTCTCTTCTCTATGTAATGGGATTGTCAGTCGGTTTAATATGTAAAGGTTGAAGCTAAATAAAAATTTATTAAAATCAGAAAGGAAACCCACCAAGAAGTAGGCATTCACTATACCAGGCACTTTACAAGCACAGTGGAAAATATGGTCCTTGCTCCGTAGCTCGTAGTCAAAGTACTAAAATGACTGCTCTAAGTGAAAGATGCACCAGTTATGTTATAAAATGAATTTCTGAAAAAAAATACTGCCTTGTGGTGAGACCATATTAAGTGTAGCAAGAAGGGATAAAAGGATTGGAAAGCAGGTGATGCTTGACGAAATACCTTTCTCCCTGGTCAGACCTGTGAAGAATTGTTTCTTTTTTCCTGTTCGTAGGCTTTTAATGAATCTATTGCGATGATCCCTGACAAGTTGACATCCTGCACTTTGGAACTTTACAAAATGATTGTCCGTGACCTGCCTCCAACACCTTCCAAATTTCATTACATATTTAATCTGCGTGATCTCTCCAGGATCTACAGTGGTCTTCTTCTTACCACCCCAGAGAGGTGAGTTTAGGGGAAAGTGTTCAGAAAAATTGACTTCAGTGGCACTGTACCCATTTGTGTTGGCTGAGGCTCTAGCCCAGGCTGTGGTGATTTAATTATTTAGAAAGCATATGCAGTCTGCAGTGAGATATTCAGGTCAGTTTTCTTCTACAGATGAACTCTATTTAGCTCACAAAATGTGGGCACTGAAGAGTCAGGTTCTTTATTCTGAGATTGCCTGTCTGCATCCTTCTCAGCCTAGGTATGTGTTAGAGAAGTTAAGGAGGTCTCTAACTTTCTAGTCCCTGAAGGGCTGTGTGCCAGCTGAGGGTCATGGCACCCTGATGTCTTCCTTCCCTTACCATAGCCTTATCACAGGGTGAAGGAAGGGCTTGATGCAGGAACCTGTTCTGACAGCTTCACGCTCGCTGGGAGTTTGCTGCCACTAGGGGAGCCTCCATACATTCAGCCTCCATTACATTCAGTAATGTCCAGAGTCTTTGCCAGATGATAATGGGGTATCAAGTCCTGGATTTGATTGATTCAGGAAGTAGATTATGTGATGTGGCTGGCTGTGACAGCAGGAGGCTGGACTCGATCACCTGGGGCCATGTTAGTGCTGTGTTCTTAAGCTGGCTGTGATGTCAGAGTCTACAGATGCTGTATAAATACCAGCTTCTAGCTTCCCAGCTTCTGCTGTGGTTCAGCTTTGATCCTGCTTTGGACTACACACAGCCTCTTCCCATAACCTAGTCAGCTTTCTGCTTATTATTATAAGTAAAGCAAATGACTTGCCTTATTATCCACATCACAGGAAACGTGCAGATTACAGGTTGCATAGTGTATAGTAGTACTTACGAGGTGTATAAGCAGTGTCCAGAGACAGTTTTGAATATCCTGGGTCTTTCACAGGCCCTATTTTCTTCTACTCCAGTAGGTATTTTGACCTCTTCCTTAGGAATTAAGCCTCCAGTTCAGTATTTCCTGTCTCATTCAGGAAATTCCTTGTGCATGTTGATTGTAGATATCATTGTAGTCGGTAAGACTTAAGCACATGCATGTACACAAGTAGTTTGTTGACTAGGTGAGGCTGCAGTGTGTTTTTAGATATTCTGCTGAGTTGGGGCTGAGGGGTAACTCCCTGGAATCAAAGAAGAAATTTACCAATATTTTTGCCTAGGCAAGCAGTCGTAGTTAAAACTGAAGGATAGAAATAAAAATGCTTTGATTCTAGGGTTTTAATCAAATTAGCTAGTGATGTAGTTACATGGAAGGCCTGGTGGTTGTCATTATTTTTTGGGTATGTAAGAAAGAATCTTTTACTTTTTATGGTATATATACTGCTTAGTGAAAAAATAAGATTCTGGAAAATTCTGAATTATGATATGGTCCCTGATAACAAAAGCTGACCCCTGAATCTCTGTAATATGATTTTGGGAGATAAAGTTACAGGCAAGAGACTTTCTACTGAAAAAGGAAATGAATGCTGATTCTGATGGAAGTACTATTAACTGCTTGGCTATATGTGTTGTACCTAATGCTTTGATGCAAACTAATATTTCAATATTGATGTAGGTTCCAAACAGTCACGCAAATGGTTAGAGTCTGGAGAAACGAGTGTCTGAGAGTTTTCCATGACAGATTGATTAATGAAGCAGACAAGATACTGGTGAGTAACTTCTTCCAATTCTTAGCCGTCCTTTATTACTATTATGGTAATTTAATTTAAAACAGTAACATTACCCACTGTTCTACTAGTGTCTTGAAATCAAGCTGCAGGCTTAATTTGCCAGTGTGTCACTCCAGTTTTATGCCAGAGTAGTTCCATCACTTCAGACATGGCCCATTGAGTGTGAGAACCATTAAAATTTTTCTTTCCTCTAAGAGAAATTGACCAAACAGAATACATGAATGTATGAACAGAGAGAGATAAAGGGTTATTTAATCTCTTATCTTCCTAAATTACAACCTTCTTTTGAAATGTGGGAAACCTCAAAGCTTAATATGTAATATAACATTGGAAAACAGAATATGTTACATGGATTTTAAGCTTCATGAACAATTCATAATCTACTGGCATTGGTTACCATCATCTCGCCATAACCTTGCAAGGAGTGCTGAGTCCTAAAGCTTATAAGTTCCAGTCCTACAGACCTGTCTCCATGAGTTCCAGAGTGATTAATGAAGAAGATAAATCTCTGCAAGTGTTGCCTGTGTAAGGAGTTAGGGCCTTCAGGTAAACTGTTGGAAGTCACTACCCAAAGAGTGCAGCAGTTTTATGGCATCACTTGTGAATTTGGCTTGGTAGGAGTTTTGCCTCTACATGGACTACACAGGTGGGGGCTTACAATTGTTATGTATAATACTGTCGCACTTTGACTAAGTACAAAACTTTGATGTGCTCAGTGTCCTTATTGTTTGGTACGGCCAAGCTTGCATAATGTTATTGCTTATGTGTGCTGCCATAGCACGAAGAAGCTCTAATCAGACTTAGGGCCCCCTGAGCTAGACACCACACAAAGGTGGAATAAGAAGATGTTCCTCACTCCAAAAAGTTTAGCAAAAAAATGACATCACTCTGCCTCTGTGCCATGTAGAAATTTACATGAGTGTTACTGGACTCACCTTTCTTGAGAAAACTTGTTAGTATGGATACACCTGACATGCACAATGAGTGACAGGAGCATAGATGAAAAACAATACATGAACTCACTCTTGCCTAGCTCCCTTAAGAAATTATGATGCTAGTATATGTTTTCAGATATGACCAGGCAGGAAGATAGAAAAGGGTAGAGATGAACCATCAGTCCATTCATTCTTATATAGTATTTTTTCAAATTGGAAGATACTCAAAATTATATCACAAGCAAGGAAACACATTTACAGAATTGGTACATCCAGAATTGGGGAAAAAGCTATGTAAAGCCCAGTTAAAAGTTAGCAAAGATGCTTAGATGTAAAAACTAGGTCTATGTGCAATAAGCTAGTCCTGCCTCAACTTTTCTTCTGCAAGATAGAAAGGCATGCTTTCACTTTTCAGTCTCTTTTCACATCTCTGAATAACTATATTGCAACTCGCTTGTGTTAGCTTCTGGATTTATATCTCTATGCCTGTGTGCATAAGAGTAATATGTATGCACGCTACATACTGCAAGACTGAATGAGGTTTTGGTGGCCTGACACCAGACCTAATAATAAAAGTGAGGGAGAGGCATGTGATTTTTGCCAATTGGCATTATTATTTCTTTTTTAAAAAGGCCTTTCTGCTCTTTATTCAACTTGTATACTCCATTGGCTCCAGGGGCTCCTAAACTGCTTGTATATTGTGTTTTGTTTCAGATTATAAATGGAGAATGATAATATGACCTGACCATCAGGACTTTTATCTATATAAACTATCCCACAGAAACCAACTTGTAGGAGTTAGAGTTTGCAGCATTGTGCCCTCCAACAGTTCCTAAATTCAGAATTGCCTTTGTTATTATTTTACTAAATTCATCTTATTTACTTTAAGGTACAAGGCCACATAAAGAGCTTGATTGAAGACAATTTCAAAGAAAGTTTAGAGCCAGCCATGAGAGACCCTATTCTTTTTGGAGACTTTAGAATGGCACTAAATGAAGGGGAACCTCGCATTTATGAAGACATTCAAGACTATGATGCAGCAAAAGCTCTCTTTCAGGTATTGTGGTTCAGCTAAGGTCTATGTTTGGTTCTGTCTGTTTGACTACAGAGTTGACAACAACTTGCTCTGCAAGCAGGGGTGACTATTAACTTTGACAGTCTTTCTAGTAAAAATATGAAAAATAGATTAAATGCACTTAAATGCAAATTACTTCTAAATAAATGGCTCCTGTATGAACATCAGCATTTTCCATGTGTCCCATCTCTGTTAATGGTCTAAACAATTCTCTCCACAGGAGATTCTTGAGGAGTACAATGAAGTTAATACTAAAATGAATCTCGTTCTCTTTGATGATGCCTTGGAGCATTTAACCCGCGTGCATCGCATCATACGGATGGATCATGGCCATGCCCTGCTTGTAGGAGTGGGAGGCTCGGGAAAGCAATCCCTTGCAAGACTGGCTGCGTACACAGCTGGATATGAGGTCTGTGGGTCTCTGCATTTTCAGTGAAAGGGAACCAGGACAGATCTGAGGGAGTGGAAGGGCTAGGCTGTGTGGAAAGTGAGGGAAAACTGGTGGAGACCAAATCAGGTTAGCAACATGCTTTTGGAGAGACAGGAGGAAGTGAAGTGAATGTTAGGAGGTGCAAGTAGGGGAGGTTGCAGTGATTTGGGGCTAGAAGATCAGAGCTTGGATTTGGGCACTGGCAGTGGGGAGGACACAATATGTGTTTGAAGGGCCTAAGTGAAAAAGCAGTGGCCTTTATTTACTATTATGGTCAGTTATGTATCTGTATTACAGTAGTGATCAGCAGCTCATTATACCTGGCTTGATAAAAATATGAAGTGAAAGAATATCTCCCCCCACATAATTGATGACCTTATAAAGGCAGTGGGAGGAAGAAGAGAGGGGTGACAAAGGATGAGGACCCCCAAATTAATGTTGAGGTTGTGATGGTAGAAGATTGTAGGAAGGGGAGGAGGGGGGGTTCAAAAAGAACACAGGGCAGCAAATATTTTGTCATGTTGTTACCTTGATGTTTTCCTAACAGTGGGCCTAAAGAAGTATCCTTGATCTGAACTCCATAGTAGCTGAATTCCAGACTCAGATATCATGTCTTTTATCTTGCTGGGATCCTATGACCCCTGCTGACTTCCTGCCTTTGGGGCAGAGGGTGGCTGGACTCGATGATCTTCCGAGGTCCCTTCCAGCCCTACTGTCTAATGTCTATGAAAATCTCCGTGTTTCATGTACTGTGCCTTTCAAATATATTTTTATGTTGCATTGTTAGGTGTTTGAGATTGTTTTGAGTCGAGGATATGGAGAAAACAATTTCCGGGAAGACCTGAAGACTTTGTATCTGAAACTTGGCATTGAGAACAAGTCGATGATTTTCCTGTTTACAGATGCCCATGTGGCAGAAGAAGGTTTTCTGGAGCTCATCAACAACATGCTAACTTCAGGTGACATGGGCTTGTTGATTGCCAAGCCAGAATTTACTTGTGACGCACAACTGAAAGCATGGCATTGCTCTTCCTTGATCTCCCCATCAGATAATCACAGCTATTCAGTGTTAACATTGCCTAATCACATTGTGTCCCCTGATGCTGAAACTTATGCTTTGCTTAAGGACACTATTTTACCTGAAATGATTATGGGTTGGGCTATAGTTTTTCAGCATCGTCTAATGGTTGCATGTCTCTGTCTGGGTAGGGTTAGTGAACCTGAAAACAACAAGCCATGGGCCTGGTGTTTGATTCCAAATTATTAAATTTTTTCCTGTTGTAGAGTATATATGAATAGGGAGATAAATCTCATGGGTATCTTCTGGGGGCAATGGGCATGTCTTGCCCCCCTGAGCAATATCCGCTTACCTGGGGGATTATATCTGAATCGTCAAGGATATTTTAATATAATATAATGTACTTAGTAGCTGGAAATGAGGAGAAGTTGACACCCTGTGACTGATTTCTCTCAATAAACTACTAGCAAAAGCTCTGCAAGCCATAGAAGTTCCACAGACCAGAGTTTGCAAACATCTCTGTCAGATTTCACTTGACTCTCTGGATAATTATGGATAAATCATTTTTGCTGGACCAGGGTTAGATCTCAGAAATTCCTGTCCCTTCCTCTTGGCTATTCTGCCTCTTAGCCAGGCCACAGGCTTTCTAATGCTACTCTCTCTTTATGTCATAGGAATGGTCCCAGCACTTTTTCCTGATGACGAAAAAGATGCTATACTAGGTCAGATTGGTGATGAAGCTGCCAAAGCTGGAGTGAGCCCTGCTAAAGAAAGTGTCTGGCAGTATTTTGTAAATAAGAGTGCCAATAATCTTCATATTGTCCTGGGGATGTCACCAGTTGGTGATACCTTGAGAACACGATGCAGAAATTTTCCAGGTACTGTATATTAAATTTTACATGCTGGTGTTTAAAGCCTTTGTAGTTTTGGGGTACAGGTCTGCTGATGTCTGATGAGTCGCAACAGATGGATATCAGTCCAGTAGTTAAACAGCTTCATGGCATTCAGATATAATCCATTATGTTTTGTTCCAGTTAATTACCACACATAAGTGGAGATTATTGATTAACATTTACTAGTTCAAGTCATAATCCAGTCAAACTGCTCGCAATCAATTAGCCATCTCCTTTGAACCAGAAACATACATCATTAAGGCAGCATGTTAGAGTAACTCTCAAGCTGCTTGCATCCTCTATTGTGATATTTATAGAGAAGAGTGGGCTTGTGAGCAGCTGTGAAATTCAGACTGTAATAAGAGAAGCACTCCTGCATCCTGTGCTAATGGCTACTGTACAGCAGTGGAATAGGGGGTAGGTATAGACACAAGGTACTTGGTTTATATTTGATACTGAAATGGATGGATCGGCTTGTATGTAAGCAGCTGTGCAGAATGCCACACACACACACACTAATTAGGGCCTTGATCCTGCCAGCTTCATACTCACATGGGTAAAGATACACATGTGCACATTTTCCAGATCAAGGTCTTATATTAGAGATGGGTTGTTTTGATGATAGTATTCCTTTATTTTAAGGTCTTGTCAACAACACTGGTATTGACTGGTTCTTGCCCTGGCCCCCCCAAGCTTTGTATGCAGTTGCAAAGTCATTTGTTGGTAAGTACAATGTTTCTTTAATATGGCACAAGGTGTCAAAAACATGCACTCCTTGCTCAAAGCTATTGTAAGCCTCATTGTTCACACCTTCACTAACTAAAGAAACCTCAGTCAAAATTATTTCAGATGTAAACCTCTTCTTCAAGAAATATATATTTCTACATTTTTTTAGGTCCCATTGAGAGCCCTGAAACTTGTGCTCAAAATATTCATTTGCACTACTACAGATCCCACCCAGGGCATCCAAGGGAGCATAGGAGGTGGTTGCAGGTCTGCGAAGAGAAGGGCAAAGGATTTGAGAACTTAGTTATGAAGCAGTGTTACCTGGTATCATTTTCACTCACCCCTGTCCGCTAAAGTGGAAGAGATCAGAAGGTTGATCAGCATCTCAACACTGCTCATAAGGCCTTCAGTCTTCCCAGAAAGAATTCACAAGACACGCTTGATTCTTAACCCGTCAAGCCCTTTGTTTTCAGACTTCCTACAGATCTGAATTTGTTGTTTCAGACTGCAGGAGATTATTTGCTCTCAATCACCCTCACAGCTACCACTTATAGCTTTTGTTGAACTGACAGAGCATGGTGAATTAACTGAATTCTGGTTGGTATGGGGAATTAAGGGGAAAACTATCACAGAATAGCTGGGCCATGAATTTAAATGGCAGTAACTATTTTGCATGAATTCCTATGCAGGTACTCTGCTGCTGCACTGAGTGTCTTTTTATGGGTTAGATTAAGCAAATTAGCTTCAACTGCACGAAAACACTCCTAGTTCCACATGAGAGGCAGTGTGGAAAAAGTTCGTCAGCACCAGCTATTCTAGTCTTATTCTGTGATGTTGTCAGGTCTTTGTGCTAGAACGCCTGGTTGGAGATGGTGCTTTGAACTGTAATGTTTAAGACCTTTATATTACAATGGGTAGTTATATATGTCTCCTCAAACTCAAATTCACTGCTTCCCACAAAGGCTATGGATGCATATGTGGAAATAAGATATTTTAAATGTTCTAGCAGTGAGAGGGGCTCCAGGCTCTGGGGAAGAGACTGGCAATCAGGACTCCTGGGTCCTGTTCCTAATTGACATTGACTATTTTTGGTCCCAGAGCAAACATTTCACTTCTTTTTGCCTTCATTTCCCTCTTTGTAAAGTAGGGAGAACTTATCCTTTGTAATCTTGTAAAAGGGTTGGGGATGTTTTATTTCTCTTGCCCTCTTCTAGGGGAGAATCCTCTGGTCCCAGCGGAGAACACGGAGTTTGTGATTGAACACATTGTCATGGTGCATGAATCTGTAGGGGATTTCAGTAAGAAATTCCTGCAGAAGCTGAGACGTAGCAACTATGTAACTCCAAAGAATTACCTTGATTTTATTAATACCTATTCAAAACTGCTGGAAGAGAAGAATCAATTCATTTTAGGTAAGACCATGTAGGGATTTTTTTTTCCTTTTTAAGGCTCTGGATGATTTATACGCTTTAAAAAAGAAATACATACTCATTTCACCCTGGAGGCACATGCACAAGATGCCAATTAAATGCAGCTCAATGTTCCCCATTAATGAGACGTGAAATAACAGGCTTCTCCCAGGATTATGCTGTTCCTTTTTCTTTTTTTCTGAGACAGAATCTCTGATCCAAGGATCCCTTAAATTTGGCCAGGTCTGGATGCAGATCCTGGTGGCTCTGGTCCAGCTCAGAGTTTTGGTCCAAGATAGCTTTGTGCTAAACGCAGTGTAGTTGATCAAAGAGTTGTGGACACCAAGATATGGAGAATGCATTAACCATAAGTGCTGTAAAATCTGATTGTCTGTGAGGTGGGAAGGAGGCTGGGCTCTGTGAGTACTATGATAATTTGTGACCCCTCAAAAAAGCAAAGGAAGCCCTGCTCCAGCACTAAGAAAAGTGCTGAATTCAGTTGATAACAAGCATAGGACACCTTCTGCAGCACTGTTTGGCGCACTGTGTGATAGATCCTTTCATCACTCGCGTTTCTTTCTCTATCACTAAGCTCAGTGCAAACGTCTGGAAGGGGGATTAGATAAACTGAAGGAAGCTGCTGTACAGCTGGATGAGCTAAATCAGAAACTTGCAGAGCAGAAGATTGTGTTAGCTGAGAAATCAGCTGCCTGTGAGGCTTTGTTACAGGAGATAGCAACTAACACAGCAATTGGTAAGTGTTTGAAAGCACTGTCACATTCTGCTAGCAAAGCAGGGTTAGGTCAGGTTGTATTATGGTGGGGGAGGCCCTCAAGGAACTTGGGTGTTAGGAGTTCAGTCAGTGGTATTCCTGTTCTGTCTGTACTGCTCCAGTATCGCAGCATGGTATCATATGATGCCTAGTTCAAGATCAGGACTGCTGATTTGAATCCTGGCCAGATTGCAACCTGTGTGATTACAATCTGCCTACAATAACATCCACGGCAGCTTCAGATAGAAATTGTGTTCCTTTTTGAGAAAAAAACCCACTAACTGGAAAGGGCATTTTAGTAACATGAGTGTCACTATAAGAAAGAACAGATTCGTGGGGAAAAGGGCAAGGAAAGAGACTGCACTTTCTTACTTTTGGCATTCAAGAACTTGTCTTTGAGGGGAAACATGCTATGCATACCAGTAGTCCAGCACCAAAAGTGTTAGGAGTGATCTAGACCTCCTGGTAATTTCTGATTTTAGGCCCACACACTTTACTGCTTTGTTAGCTTGGTACAAATCTGAGTGACCTGTTTACCATTCTGCTTTTCACACTTAGCGGAGGAGAAGAAAAAGCTGGCTGAAGAAAAAGCTGTGGAGATAGAAGAACAGAATAAGATAATTGCTGTGGAAAAGAAGGATGCTGAAACGGCCTTAGCTGAGGCTATGCCTATTTTAGAAGCTGCTAAATTAGAGCTGCAGAAGCTTGACAAATCTGATGTCACAGAGATTAGGTAATTAATTCTGCTGGGGTGTAGCAAATTCATTCATACACATTTCTGTGGCATCCCTTACTGTAGGGTCTTAGTCACATGCAAACATTAATAGCCTTGTTCTCACATACTCCTATGAGGCAAGGAGAAGGACTGAGACTTAGAGACATAGAACTGGGGCACAGCTGGAGACGGGGCCCAGATTTCCTGAACCCAGACCAAGTGATCTAGCCAGAGGCTTATCCCTTAGGCAAGGAAGTCGCATATGTTACATATTTGTAATCATTCTATAGCACGTGTCTAGCATGTAGTAGATGGCTGAGGGGTCTGCTTTTCTGCTGGATAGACATGATGGTCACAGAGTTTATGTGTCCACATGTGGTCTGATGCACTGAACATCCTCCCAGTCTTTGGCCCTGTCTGGGCTACTTCTAGCCATGGCAGGGAACACAGCTATGAAAATGTAGCCTGCCCACCAACTCCACTCCACATACCCCAAGTGCCAAAAAAGGGACGTGCAGGCACCATTATAGATGTCTGCACCAGCAAACACTCAAGACCAAGAGCAGCCACATCACACGGCAGCTAATTATGCTTTTCCAGCATTTGTTGCACATGGAGATGAAGCAAGTGGGTGGGGTTTTCCGTGGTGCTCCCTAGCACCATCAGAGGTAGTGTAAATATGTCCCTCTGCACTTCATGACCTTCCTTCTGCTATGGGACCTTTTCCTAGTTCTCCTCAAAGAACATGACTGCTCATCCAGGTTGGTGAAGCTTTAATCTTCAGGAAAACTGTAGCTATGGGTTTTATTTGTGGATCAGTCCACTGGCAGCACTGAGGAAGTTGTGTGATAATAATATCTGGTTTTTAGTCCTTTGTTCATTAATCTTTCCTTCTGTGGATTTAATTCTGTTTTTTGCTTGGATAAGGATATGCCTTAGGGAAGGCTCCTGCTGCTCCAGTACAGAGCTGCCCCCACCATATACCTACTAAACTACCTTCCAACAAATACGTTGTATTTCCAATATTATGTGCTTTTTCTTTTTCTTTTCCCCCCCTCTACCCTGTATTTATTTTCCAGGTCATTTGCTAAACCCCCAAAACAGGTGCAAACTGTGTGCGAATGTATCCTCATAATGAGAGGCTACAAAGAACTGAACTGGAAGACAGCCAAAGGAATGATGTCAGAGGCAAATTTCCTGCGATCCCTAATGGAGATAGATTTTGATGGAATCACTCAGAGCCAGGTCAAATCCGTCCGAGGTAGATTGTTTGACGGAATGACTTGGCACTTAGAGATGAATATAGCATTTTGCTGATAGTATTTCTAATGTTAGCTGCTATGCTTGAAGCACTACTTTGTTGGGATGATGTATGTCCATGTGCAGGGGGCTGGCATAAGTAGATGCACTACTTATTGCCCCAGGGGCATATGTGGGATTTTGATGGCACAAAGGTTTGAAGGCACTACAGGGCTTATAGCATAATATGTAATGTAGTCGGTAGTGACTTCTGCCAAGAAGAGGCTAGACATGAACCAAACGTGGAGCAGAGCTTGTGTTTGAATTTAGCCCTTTGGAAAGCACTGTTGCCAGTTCACTTGCACGTGAGACAGTACTGTAGGCTGAAGCTTACGCAGATTGGACTAAATTCTGCTCATGCTCAAGTTGATATAAGTCCAGAGTAACTCCACTGAGAAGCAGAGAGTGAGAGGACATTTTGGTTCTTTGAGCAAAATAACCTTCACTGACATCCAGTAAATGACAGGCAGGACCGTGGGACTTGCCGAGCAACAACACCTGGGAAGCATTGAGCTCATGCAACTTGCATTTGGGCCTAAAGAACCTTAAGAAGTCACTAACAATAGCTTGCTTATAATATTATGGTCCAGCGACATCACCTTTATATCCTACAAATAGAGCAGAATGACAGTTGGGGCTGAGAGTCTTGTTAATAAGAAAAGCAATTCCTCTTTTGACTTCTGGCTGTGATTAACTTCACTGTGTTATGTTTTGTGTGTTAACATTTAGCTCTGTTAAAGAATCTAAATACCACATTTGAGGAGATGGAAGTTGTTAGCAGAGCTGGATTGGGAATGCTGAAATTTGTCGAAGCAGTAATGAGCTACTGTGATGTATTTAAAGAGGTCAAGCCAAAGAGAGAGAAGGTACTGTGTACTGTGTGCAACCATGATCATGAGGGTCACTGAAGAGTTTTTATTATGACAAAATATTGTTGGTAATTATATAAATTGTTGCATCTCTCCTCTTTCACATTTAGCAACCACGAAAGTGGAGTTTGCTAGAACTGTGGCACCCAGGGGCTAGCCAGTCTTTCAGCTGCAAGCTGTTGTGTTCAGCATATTAAAGATCTGTGATGCAGATTCCCATCTGAACTGCAGCTGGAAGGAAGAGAGATGTGCCCAAGAGGAACTTTGTAATGTAATGTCTGCAGGAGGAAATTAAAGTTTATAGGTGCCTACCTGCAACAGACTTAAAATAATCATAGAATCATAGAAGTCGGGTCGGAAGGGACCTTGTAGATCTTCAGGTCCGACCCCCTGCCTGGGCAGGAGGAAAACTGGGCTCAAATGACCCCAGCCAGGTAGACATCAAGCTGCTTCTTAAAGACCCCCAGGGTAGGAGCCAGCATCACTTCCCTTGGAAGTTGGTTCCAGATCCTAGCCGCCCTGCTGTGACGTAGTTCTTATGGACATCTAATCTAAACCTACTCTCCAACAACTTGTGGCTGTTATTCTTTGTTATCCCGGGGGGTGCTGGGGGAAACGAGGTCTCCCCCAAACCCTTTTGGTCCCCCCTAGTGAGTTTATAGATGGTCACCAGGTCCTCCCTCAGCCTTCTGTTGTGAAGGCTGAACAGGTTCAGGTCCCATAGCCTCTCACTGTAGGGTCTGCTCTGCTGTCCCTGGATCATGTGGGTGGCCCTCCTCCGGACCCTTTCTGGCATTTGGCATAGAGGGATTCAGTGGTAGATTAAAACTCCTTTTCCTGGACTTAAGCAGAGATGAGACTCATGACTTTTTAAAATGGGACTAGAAACCATCTGCTCATAAAAATAGAAACTTAAAAGCTGAAGAAAGTCTTCCATTATGCATCACAGTGCCTTTAATAATGCAGGTGGCCAGGTTGGAACGAAACTATTTCTTAAGTAAACGTGAACTGGAAAAGATACAGGCAGAGCTGACAACAATTCAAAATGAGCTGAAGGCTTTGGGGGACAAGTATGAAGCTGCAATAAGGGAGAAGCAACAACTGCAAGAAGAAGCAGAGATTATGGAGAGGAGACTTATTGCTGCTGACAAGCTCATCTCTGGTTTGGGCTCTGAAAATGTAAGGTGAGGCTAGTTCCTGGAAGGAGAGATTTTGATATTAAAATGTAAGATCCTAGAGGTTGAGACGTGGGTAAAACCTTCAAAAAGAGTCTTAAGCATCTTCGAGAATTGTAACCTGTGTGTTTTGTTTATTTCCCTGTAGCAACTAAGCAATGAAAAAATAATACAAATTGGTAATATGATTTTTAAAATTAGGGGCCTTTATCAGACAGGTTTTCAGTTGATCTTTTCAATTTAAAAAGGGAAATACTACTTAAAGGTCTGAGACTTATTTTAAATTAAAAGAGAGGCGGTACGAAGTCTGACTTGACCATCTGCTAGCAGCTGCGATAATAAGTTGGACTCTTTCAACCTGCTGCTAATGTTTCAAAAGATACTTTGTGCTCTGTAAAATTCTCTTACACCCTCCCACTGTGCAGCAGCAGTAACCTTGACCCGACTCTGGATTCCTCCATTTTTCTACCAGATGGACAAAGGATTTAGAGGAGTTAAAAATGCGAAAAGTGAAGCTGCTTGGAGACTGTCTGCTCTGTGCCGCCTTCCTGAGCTATGAAGGGGCGTTCAACTGGGAGTTCCGTAATGAAATGGTTTATCAGGTGTGGCAAGAGGACATCCTCTCACGTGATATCCCCCTCAGTCAGCCCTTCCGATTGGAAAACCTCCTGACAGATGATGTAGAGATCAGCAGGTATGTCAGATCACCAAGCCCAGCTGCTACCGTAGGCTAAGGATGCACCAGGTCACAAAGGTGGGATGTGGCCTGGATCCAGAGTTAGACACCATTTGTATTGGCAGGAGGGTTCAAGCCCTTCTCTAATTTTGTGTGAAATCACAGAGAATAGAGACAGTTTCTACTCTGAGGACCAACTTTCTGAAAACAGCACTGTCTTTTTCAGCAAAGACTAATTGAATTGCCATCCAAGACTCTCAAAGTGCTTTGTGTATTTTGAGTCCTCTTTGCATACAAAATTAAATGTTTACCACCTATTATTCCTGTTAGCCCTGAAGCCAATAAAGCCCTTTCTTTATCATATATACTGTATTCTACTCACACTGATCAGATGAATCAGCACCTAAATTGGAATTTGGAGCTGTAGTCCTGCTCTTTATTACCTTTTAGGTACTCAGTTGAAGGTAACTGTAATACTATACAGTACTCTAGGAATACCTAATGTAGATGAGACGGATAAATGTAATATAGGGAAGAATCTGAAGACAGTAGGCTTTTACAAGTGTGAACAATGGCAAGTTTCATAGAACAGAATCTTTACTGCTGGTGCTGAAATACCATCATCACAGAGATAGCCTCCTTCAACCTTCAGATCCCAAATCTTTGTGTAAGCTGTGGTCATGGAGTATAATAGACACCTGTGTTTTGCTCTTCTAGAGCACTCAGGAACCTGGAGCTACATAAAGCTAGTTTAGAACATTTTACAGAGTAGACTTAGGCTCTGGGTTTATCCAAAGCCCTTTGGAAGTCTTCTGTTGACTTCAGTGGGTTTGGATCAGGGCTTTCCTCATTTATCCTGTTTTTTGGAGAATTATTCACTGTAATACATTAACCTGTGCTTTTGCCAGGCTAGTTCTGACATAAGCAGTGATGCTTTCATTCATCTCTTGGAGACTCTTTCATCATGTAATACTCTGTGTTCTAGTGTACTTAATGCTCAGTGGAGCAGCTATGTTTTACACACCAGCAATGTGTGCAGCTGTTCTATGAAGTACGACATTCCTCCCAGTCTCTCTTCTGTTTCCTTCATAGGTGGGGTTCTCAGGGTTTGCCCCCCGATGAACTCTCTGTTCAGAATGGCATTCTGACTACATGTGCCAGTCGCTTCCCCTTGTGCATAGACCCCCAGCAGCAGGCACTGAATTGGATCAAGAGAAAGGAAGAAAAAAACAACCTGAGGGTGATGCTGGATTTTCATTTGATTTCTGTACCTGTTGGGTTGAACAGTGTATTAATATTTGACATCTTGCACAAGTTACTAGTGGGATTAATGGTCAACATGGTTGAACCTCAGAAGACTTTGTGTGGCAGTACACCTTTGGTGCCTGCCACTTTAAGGGCTGGAGTAGGTGGCTAGCAGGTGCTTGATTAAGGTGGCCATTTTCAAACTTAGGCAAGCGGGGCAGAGGCAGCAGTTTGCTGCTTGCAGCTAAGGGAGCAATATCACCCGGCTGAGTGGCTGCTTGGAACATCTTGGAGAAAGGGCAGGAGCTATGGGAATGGCAGGAGGCTACCGGTCTTGGGCATGACCTGAAACTGCACTTTGCTGGGGTAAGGAGACCTGGTGGGACTGCATGTGGCAGGGCAGTGCCATTCAAGATACCAGGACTGCAAACCTTCCCGGTGAAAGGTGGGTTGGGGCGCCTTAAAACTCCAGCTTGCACAACCGGGTGGGCAACCCCATAGTAGGGCCCCAGAAGACAGACCCATATAAGAGTGGATTATCTGCTTAGAAGCCTGACTCAAGGTACTCTCAACTGATCAGTGCTGGGGCCGGGACCAGAAGGACCAAAGGGCCAGAGTGCCCACTGCAAGGGATGCCCAGAGCCAGTGGGCCTGGGGTTCTGAGTGGCTTAGAGGTGGGGCCAGGGCCTGTGTGGCCAAAGGTCAAAGAGTGGGGCCTACTGCTGAGAGGGAGAGGAGTGCAGAGAGCTTGGCAGCCCAGAATGAGGGCCAGGTAGGCCGCCTGATTAGGAGGGATCTAGTTGGGGTTCAAACTAGGATGTTATGGGGCCCAGGGTGAGGCTGGAGCTATTAAGAACTTAGATACCATCTGCAAGACATGGGCAATTGTGTATGGAAGGTATGTAGCTGTGGTTAGCTCTCCCTGGTGTCAGTGCATAGAATGGGCAGCCTCCCACATTTACCACCAGTTTATTATACCAGCGAAGTTGTGGCGGGCGAGACTGGGTAGACTGACCCATATAGACAGGTGGGTAGGCTGACGTTGAGACCTGGCCCTGAATGTGCCCCCTGTCACAGTTTGGGTGAGTCATCTAACACGCTCCATTGATTACCTTCATTGCAAGGTGCATTTTTTGCCTCAGATCTCCAAAGGTCTGGGCCAGGTTTCAGCTGCAAGGTAGTTCTCATGTGATCACGACAAAGAAAGTGCAGTCTAGGGCTGTGTGAAGCTTTGGGTGCTGATTCGATTCAGAGGAGATTTGGCTCAATTCGGCAGCTGAATCTGAATTAAATTGGGAGGCCAGTAAAAAGGTCCAGATCAATTTGAAGCTCTCCGAATTGATTCCGAAAAGATTTTGGGCGGTCCCCACTCACCAATGCAGGGAGCTGGACCTGGACCTGGACTCCGTGCTGGTAACTAGGAGACTGGGGGGGGGAAGGCTGGAGGAGGGGACTATGGGGGGACCCCCACCATGCCCCATCCTCTGCCTGCACCCCTAACCCCCGCCCACTCTCCCAGCCCCCCTCCCACATGGTTGCTCCACCTGTCCCAACATCCTGACGCTTTAAAAAAACCCAAAACTCACCGGTTCCTGTCAGGTGGTGAGGGGTGATCCCCACTGCCCCACACTGCATGCAGGGCAGCCATTGATGGGGCTGGGAGAGTGGGTGGGAGATGGGGCTTGTTTGACTCAGTTCGGCAGTGGCTGAATCTCTGAATCCGATTCGGCCGAACCGATTCGGGACAGTGATTCACATCACTGGTTTCACCAAATCAGATCGCTGTCCCTGAATCCGCTGTATTCAAATCCAAAGTGAATACTAGCCCTTTCACACAGGCCTAGTGTATTCCTTGTTCCCTACCGGTGAGACTTCCATCGTCTGTAGGATGAAAGGCAGAGCTCCACAAACAGCAGAGCTTTTTTTGAATGTTTGCAATTGTGTAAGTGCAATGCTTAGCAAGCTGTTAGCTGTTTCCCAACCTTTCTATTTTTGTGTTCTCTTCCAGATGGCTTCTTTTAATGATCCAGATTTCCTTAAACAGCTAGAAATGGCCATAAAGTATGGAAGTCCCTTCCTGTTCCATGACGTTGATGAATATATAGATCCTGTCATAGACAATGTCTTGGAAAAGAATATTAAAGTGGCGCAGGGCCGAACGTTCATCATCTTGGGTGATAAGGAAGTGGACTATGACAGTAACTTCAAATTGTACCTGAATACTAAGCTTGCTAACCCTAAATATTCACCATCAGTATTTGGCAAAGCCATGGTTATCAATTATACAGGTAAGCAAATGCATGCTTTTGTGTAACAGGACACATCTTAAGTATGCATGGCTATTGTTAAGTTTTCAATTGCTCTAAAGAACCCAGATCTTTCCTATTATATCAGAAACTACCACGAAGTACTTGGTATGGGTTGAACTGCAAACTGGGAGTATTTTCAGTAAGTGGATATAAGTTGCAAATCCATTAGTTTGAAGTCAGTTGCCCTTTTAGTTGGACTAACTGCTTTTTTCTCTGACTGCACGGCATCTGGCACTGGTCTGAATGAAAGGCAGAATCTGGCACTGGTATTTATGTTGTACCATATGACATGAAGTGCTATTCAGAATGAGGAAAGCTATATCAGAATCTGGTCCTATCTGAAGCAGAAGACAAGGAGCAAGTTCTGTAACTACTGCCTGTGCTTCTGACTATCTCACAAGTGGGATACAGGAATTATCTGGTTCATTAGGATGTGTAGCCCTTGAACTAAATGTCACTGACTAGATCTGTCAGATGAAGCCCAGATCTGTTTGGGTAATGGTTCTATGTTATAATTGTGCCACACCCTCGAGCATGCAATGCTGATAAATCAGGTAGGTCTAAGGTGCAGCAGGAAAGCTAGCCTTTGGGTTTTAAGCAGCTTCGCACTAAACATATGGCTCTTCATATACTCCTCTAGTTACTCTAAAAGGCCTGGAAGATCAACTGCTTAGCGTTATTGTGGGGTTTGAAAGAAGAGAGCTAGAAGAGCAACGAGAACATCTCATCCAGGAAACCAGTGAGAACAAAAACTTGCTGAAAGATCTGGAAGACTCTCTCCTCCGTGAGCTGGCAACTTCCACAGGAAACATGTTGGATAATGTGGACTTGGTGCACACCCTGGAGGAGACAAAATCCAAAGCTACTGAGGTATCTCTCTAGCTTTACCTTGCAGTACTTTTTCCCCAGCTGCCCCTTCTTTCCTTTGGGTTTGTTTCATCCTCCAGTATTCTGCAAGTTAGACCTAAGTTGGAAAAGGAGCTGAGGGCCCATCTACACAGGAAAGACACTGGCACATGGGCCAGGGAAAGACTCTCCAGTGTAGTAGCTGCCCCTCATCAGATCCCCAGGTTGACACTCTTTGCATAGGTGACATGGCTTGCAAAGAGTGTCAACACATGGAATTAAGGGGAGTATCTGGTCCACTGTAAGTTCAGAGTAGTGTTTACTGAGGGGTACGTTCTCCACATAGATAGATAAGCTCTAAGCTCTTACATCATGGGCAGTTGGACATGAGAATTCTTTCAGGTACAGGTGTAGCATGTGTGCCTGGAGACAGAAGTCTTAGTTCCCAAAGAATTTGCTTTCCCAGTCGCACACAGTCACCCACCTAACTAGAGAACATGCAGTATGTCTTGAGAAATGTGGTTAATGTATTTTTAAAACCTAGGTGTTCAGAATAGTTCAAAATGCAGTTTCAGTATTGTTTGTCTACAGATTAGCTCAGCATGTAATAAATCATGTCACTTATTACAGCAATTATATACAAATGAAATCAATGTCAAGGTTTTCTTACTTACAACTAGGTATCAGAGAAACTTAAGCTGGCTGAGAAGACAGCCGTGGACATTGACAAGCTGCGAGATGGCTACAGGCCTGCTGCGAAGAGGGGTGCCATTTTGTTCTTTGTCTTGTCTGAGATGGCCCTGGTCAACTCCATGTATCAGTACTCCTTGGCTTCCTTCTTAGAGGTATTTGGATTTTCACTTCGAAAATCCATGCCTAACTCAGTTCTTCCAAAGAGGCTACAAAATATCATGGATACACTGACATTCAACGTCTACAACTATGGCTGCACAGGTTAGTGTGATTAACCAGTTGGGTAAGTGTGTGCCCTTGTAATGGGTGTGCCTTCAGTCAGCTGTGTGGAACCCCAAAGTTTGTGCTGCCAAAGGTAGTTCCCCAGAAGTTGAATTCCTGTTCTGTTCCCTGCTGAGACTTGTAACGCTCTGTAACTTATCTTCCCTCATGGCAACATTGCTCTGAAGTACAGAGAAGTGCTGCGATCCATCCATGCAACTTTAAGATGTCCTGCTACTTTGAATAAAGTACTGGCTACCAATATCAATGGTTCTAAACTAAAACTATGGAGAGTGGCACCCTGACCTGCTGCAGATTGAAAGTGATTTGACTCCAAATTCAGGCCTGAATGTCAGTATAGCAGCAGGTTCATATTTCTATGGGTCTTGGCTCGCAACCCCATTTCTCATCCCCTAGAACTTTGTGGGGCAATCAGGCTTAGGACTTGGAGCTGAAGCTTGCTGAATCTCCAAATGTTTTAGAAGCAGGCTGATGCAAATGTTGCCTTCTCATTGCAGGCTTGTTCGAGAGACACAAGTTACTTTTTTCCTTTAATATGACTATCAAGATAGAACAGGCTGATGGCAGAGTCCCACAGGAAGAACTTGACTTCTTTTTAAAAGGTAACATGAACTTTTAGTGTTTGACTGTAACTCCATGTTAGGCTACATCTTCAGCTGGTAAAAATTGATGACGCGCCCTTGAAGCCAACAGGGCTGTAACAGTTTACACCACTTGAATATTTTGGCCCTTTGTGAAACCCTGATTCTACTGAAGCCAGTGGCAAAGCTCCCATTGACTTCAAGGGGCCAACATGCGATCCCAAGAGTTCATTGGTAGTTAAATGCATAAATGGTGGCAGAAATAATACCTTGCCTTCAGATACTGGGTAAAGATTCCACCAGTGAACTAACTCATAGGTATTGGGCTTCCAGTTAACAAGTTTCCTGGGATGGATTGGCTGAGTAGACTATGTATTGTGGCATGTATGACACTGATGTACTCATTTTTCTGAACCGTGACCAGGGAATATCTCATTGGATAAGAGTGCGCAGAAGAAGCCATGTACTTGGCTTTCAGATCAAGGCTGGGAGGACATAATGCGCCTGTCTGAACTGTTTCCTGAGAAATTTGAGTCTCTTCCAGATGATGTGGAGAAAAATCCAGATGTATGGAAAAATGTAGGAACTTTTTTTTCCTTCTCAACTGTTAAATGTTCAAATATAGCTTGTAAGAATTTTTATTTTTGTGGGGGGGAGGGTTTTTTGGGTTTTTTTTTTTGGATGTCTTGATCAGCTTCTACTTTGGAAGATAAGGAGTAAAATAGCATGATGGATTTGGGAACATGGGCATTCTGATAAGGGGGAAAAAAGTCACCCATGTAGCCTAATATTCTGTTTCTAACTAGATGCATTAGGAGAAAGGAAACCCAATATTGTTCAATTCAGGAATTGCCCAGCCCACGGGGGAAGTTTCTTCCTGACTTGAGATAATCAGTTTTTGGCTTACACCCTGAATAGAGAGTTCTTAATGTTTTAAGACATTTTCCATACTGTAACAGTAGGGATTCTTGTTTTCCATGTAGATACCTTAGGCAAAATCTGGTCTCAGTGAAATCAGTAAGACTTTTGATTTCAGTAGAGACAGGCTTTCACTTCTAATATTTTGTTTAATTCTACTATGCACTGTGTAAAGCATTTCCTTTACTAACTTCTAAATTTGCTGCATTTGTTTCATTACATGCCCCTTTTTCCTTGAAATATAATAGAGAGCAAAGGAAGTCCTTGATTTGCTTACTGCAGGGTATTCACTATTACTTTTAGCTTGTGATTATGATTTTTGTTTCCATCATAAGAAAATGTCCAGCCATAAAATGAAAATGTACAGGTGACTCCAACCACCCACGTTTTTTATATGGAAAAAGTTGAAGTGATGGCGTTTATTTAATATTTTTTCCAGTTTTTCTAATGATCTTCTCTGAGTTTCTTGTTTATTTCCCTTTCTTTTCTTCCCATATCTGTTTCTCTTGTTTCTTTCCTTTATGAGACTGACTCTGCCTCTCCTAATAGATCAGTTTATTTAGCCATTTGACTAACCTGTATCCTCTGTTGTGCTTCTTCCCCCAGTGGTATGACCTAGATGCTCTGGAACAATCACCATTTCCCATGCACTACTGCAACAGTCTCACACATTTTCAGAAGCTCCTGCTTTTGCGGTGTTTCCGAGTGGACCGGGTGTACCGTGCAGTGACTGATTACGTCACTCTGACAATGAGTGAGAAGTAAGTGCTGGCACATTGTTGTTCATTGGAATCTTTCTAATTTTTAAAGAACTGTAAAAGTCAGAGGTTCTCTGAAGGAATCACCAAGCATCTATTGTAAATCAAGGTTTTGTGGTCACAAATCTAAACCTGACATGGAAAAGAACTGTATTACATTCTGACTGGTATTTTGTGCTTTAAGGTTTTTTGATGCTAAACAAAAAGTAGGTGTTGTTCGATTTAAAATCACTGTCAGAATTTCTCCTTTTTCGTGCTGAGGTAAGTATGTCTGGGGAGAATTTGTACTCAGGAAAACAGACCAGTCTCTGCTGATGCCTTGACTTTCCCAAGCCTATGTAGTACAGATTTGTGCATGTTTCTACTTCCTTTTAGCCTTTTAACACGTAGTTAAAGGTGCTGTATGAGGGGATTTTTTTTTTTTAATAAATCTCAGTAACCTAAGGTGGTATTTCCAGCCAAACATTTTTGGAGATACAGCTGTCTTTTTGGGCAATGTGGTAATCTTGGGTGCTTGAAAATGTCAGCTCTTTGCTCACATTTTTAAAGGTCCTTTCCATTAAAAAATAGTCACAGAATTATACAGCTGGAAGGGACCTGAAGGGTCCAGGCCTGGTGCACAGATGCCAGATGCATTGTTCATAAATCAACCTAGACTTGTGCCTGTCTGGCATCTGCCTGAAAACCACCAGTGAAGAAAATTCTATGTAAAATAACACCCATAAAGTCATTTAACCTTGGTTTATTTAGCCTTTACCTTCTCAAGATAGGTAGTTGTAATTAGAACTGGCTAAGAAATATTAGATGGTAGTTTTCCATGGGGAAGAAGCAGCATAATTGAAATCTAAACAGTTCACAGAAATGTGTCAATTTTGAAAAAAGATTGTCATCAGAAACATGGCCAAATAAATCATTTCATCTTTCTTATTTTCTTTCAATGACTTCATAACATTTGGATTTTATAAGATAAAAGGAGTTGTTTTGGCTTTTTTCATTTTGGTAAATTTTGCTTCTTAGTATCATAGTATCTAGAGTCGGAAGGGACCTGGGCAGATCATCTAGTCCGACCCCCTGCCGTGGCAGGAAAGAGCACCGGGGTCAGATGACCCCGGC